>JAQQBS010001424.1:7586861-7790700 GCA_030347275.1 Microctonus aethiopoides
TTGGTCACCTTGAACAGTATTTTCATTATAGTAAAAGAAAAAAAAAATTCAAAGTTTCATTTGGCCCACCCTAATATATATATATATATATATATATATATACATTGTATATTTATGTATATATAGGTCCTCGAACACAGATGGTTTATTAATTACTTAATATTTATCGTCGAAAGTAAAAACATATTAACAACGATACAACAATAATAAACTAATTTTGTTTAATTTTTTTCCTAATAAATTCAGTCAATCAATAAATTTAATTTATATAATACGACACCATGTGTGTTTCACGTAACATTTCTTCTTATTCAAACATATGAATAGAAGATATAATTATATTCATATACTTTTATCATAAATTTAAATATATACTTATATAAATTAAATAATACTTGAATAAATCCCAAATTAAATCAAAATGATTAATAAATGCAAATTATTAGTCATTATTTTCTTATCAATTACCATCTGATATTTATATTTCTATTAGATATACATACATATGTATATATTATAATACCTATATTTATATTTAAACTCCTTGGGAGAATAAATTGTAGGTAAATTCGCGATATCACTACTTCACCTCCTCCATCTTCATTCACATCCCCGTCCCTTCCACAAAAGTATAACTTCTCAATAAAATCCCAAAAATATAAAACCTGACATTCCATGTTAATAAATTGACGTATCTTCATTGTGTAAAAATGCATCGTCCATATCTAGATGACGTCATTCTTTTCGATGCGGACATTGTTGATGAAGAAACTTACTTGGCGTTTAAAGTTGAGATCATGTTTGTTGAATGTGTGAGCATGAAGTGCAAGAGCACCAGCAGCAGCTGGTTCAATTTGTTTCAAATGTTGTTGAATAGCATTCTGATGTTGCTGCTGCTGCTGCTGCTGCTGCTGCTGCTGATGATACTGATGATGATGATGATGATGATAATGATGTTGCTGTTGTTGTAATTGTGTTGGCTGCTGATGATGACGATCAGCATATGGATTGACGACGCCAGTGGTGAGACCAGAAGATATTCCAGCAAGACATGAAGAAGCACCACCTGTCGAAGTGGTAAGCAACGGATTCGTTAATGCTGATGAATTTGGTGTTTGAGCATGTGGTCCTGAAGGACCACGAGTTAGAACAGCTGATTGGAGACTTTCAAGTGCACTTGGAAGTGACAACGAATGACCTCTGTTTATTGTATCGATATTTGTTCCACCTCCACTTCCGGTATTTGAATTTAATCCACAACTAGATGTTATATTTCCACATCCTCCACTTGGGACTGCTGTTGCCTTGAGCAATTGCTCACGTAATCTTCCACCGCATTCACGTATCCGTTGCAATTCAGCTTCGAGTAAACTAACCTCCTTTTCTAATGTTTGTATACGTGCATCTTTTGTTTCTAAAATGGCAGTGAGAGTTGTGCTACCAGGTATCCCATCAGGTACAGCAACACTTCCACCAAAATGCGTTGCTGTATTGTAGATAGTATTGTATGGACTGCTACCAAATCCACTACTAGTCCCTGTACTTCCAGCTACTGGAGCACCAGAAGACGCCGTTGAGGCGTACGCCAGTTCCAATTGGGTCTGGAGGCTCTTCAGCGTCTCGTTCGTCGCTTTGAGCTCCTTGATAACAAGCAATATATAGCAGAGGTGTTACTCGTATTCACTCTGGATATTTATAAGGTTTATATGTTTTAATTCTATTTTCATTTTCATCATTGAAGTTTTTGTGTTTGGTTTTAATTTTTTCTTTCATTTGTTTTTATTTTTTTTTTAAGTTGGTTGTGGTGGTGGTGATGATTGTGCTGATGATGAGGGGATTGATAATCGTTTGCGAGGCTGGAGATTATTAAATTTTGTAATTATTTAAATTATTAAGTAATTTTTAATTTTTATATGTTTGTTTGTTTGTTTTATTTATTATGTTCTCCAGCCACGATTACGATCGTTAATCCACCTCTTGTGATGAAACGAAAGGTGTGATGATGTTGTTGTTGTAGTTGATACTCTCGTGGTATTCCCGGTTGACGAAAGAAAAGCGACGGTCCCGTCGAACTTTCTTGTAGAATATGTGTAAAATATTTTTAATATTTCCGATTATTTTTATTATACTCTTCATTTTATTTTTTTAATATTTATTTTTATCCATATTTGATACAAACAATTGGAAATTGTTTGCTTCCGGCACACCACCGGCAAATCGTGAATCCTCAGTTATAAAATAATTTTTTTGTTCTTTACTTTTTAATTTTTTTCCGCAGTTTTTTTTTTGTTCCTTGAAAAACAATCTGCAAGTTTGAGAATTTTTTTTTTTATTTTCGTGATAGATCATTGCTCTCTCTCTCTTTCTTTCTCTGTTGTTATATTTACATTGCAATAATTTATTGAAAAAAATTTTTTTTATTCATTCAACAATACTGTAAAAATTCCTCTTGATGAAAAAATCGTCATTGACGCCGGGCGACGCCGCAGTTCTTTCGCCCACCGCGACGTACGACCGACATTTTGTCCATTGTCGCAAGTTTTACCGACATGAAATTTTCTTGTATTATAAATACATATAATAATCCATTTATAACACTTCTGTTCACTTTAAAAATATTACGAAATAAACACTTTTATTCTCATTAATTTATAATGAATTTTATTTTTTTTTTTGAATTTATAAATCATTCACGCTATAGCAATATAATTGCTAAAATTAGTTGAATAAAAAAAAATCGCGTAGCGACATTGCTCTGGACAAGATCTCATCTTACGAGTATACTCAAAAAGCAAGTGCATATAGCCGATTATTACAATTTAATTAATAAAATTAAAGTTAAATAAAATTTGATCATCATTATAACAGTAAATTTTATTTAATTTATTTTCAAATTTTAATCAGTGGCTATGCAACTTGATTTACTAATTATAATTTGTGTATTATTATTGTAATAATAAACAAGATGCTTCAATAATTTTTAATCCAATAATTTCCTTAACAATAAATAATTAATTATATTTCAAAAAAATATTATCTTTTATTTATTCTATTGAAGAATCTTATTTATCAAAAACTGAATTTGAAGATGTGTAGAAAATAATAATCACGATATTCAAACGTTATTAATTACAAAAAAGCGCGAATATAATTGATATCGACATGAAAAAAAAAAAAATAAAAATAAAAAAAGAAACTAAAACAAATATGGTAAAAGAAAAAAATGTATTCATATGCAATAACAAATAAAAAGCACATGAAACGTGTAATTGTATATATTGTGACCTCGCTGTTATTTGAAATATAAAAAAAAAAAAAAGAACACAATTGATTATTGAGTCAAAGTGTCAATTAACTATAAATCAATCATTAAACACAAACAATTTTAATTATTTAACTGCCAATTTTCCAATAACAACGAGAACACAACAAATATTTTTAATTGTATGTATTTATCATTTAACGATAATAATAATTATGTAAAATAATACATTTATGCTTATACACAATATAGCAATGATATTAATTAAATATATAAACAATTAATTAAATAAATAAATAAATAAATAAATAGACAATTGTGAACATTCAGTGATAAATATTTCTGAAACGAGATGGTGCAGAGGATTGAAACATTCTGTAATTATTTCCTAATAATTTTTATCATTTTGTTTCAATTTTTTTTCTGTCCTTAATGATTTAAACAGGGCAATTAACATTTATCAATAATGATAGACATATATGTGCCAAAAAGAAAATGAAATCAAGCCAAGAATCATGCGTGCACGTTTATCACAAAAATTATAAATTATATAAAAATATAATAATGAATAATTGAAAACAAAATTCATGTTTAATTCTAATTATCTAGTTGAAACATTTACAACCATATTCCTGGCTTGATCTTTCACTATTTCTTTATATTTATGCTTTGTTATAGGATTCAAGGCATGAGAGAGATTATAATAAAAAAAATTATTTGAATAATTATCATTGGATTAAACAAATGAAAGATGTAATAAATTTAAAAAAAAAAAAAAATATGTTTATATATTTATATATGAGTTGTTTTTTTTTTTTTTTTTTTTTTCATTGTCAAATTCTGCAGTGACCGTTTCTAAAAATGTTTATCTTAAGAAAAAATAAAATGAATATATAAAATAAAATAAAATAAAAATTAATTTAATCATAATTAATTATTAAATTCGAAATAATAATTATGTATCTGTATTAAATTTTTGTCTACGCGCTGTACGACGTTTTATTTTTGTTTTTTAAATAAAATTCTGTCTAAAATTTGGAGATTGACGATGTCGTGTGTACCTGCTTGCTCCTTCGTCGCTTCAGTCGTCCGCGTACTTCAGTGGCCAATAATTTTTTCAGTTTGTCCTAGAGGTGAGATTATTTTTTTTTTTTTTTTTATAATGATGATGGATGATAGATAGATAGATAGATAGATAGATAGATAGATAGATAGATAGATTGCAGATGTAGATGTAGTTATTAATTAATGATGACCATGATGAATAAAGATGACGATGAATGAAGATGGCATTGCGTAAAATATTTTTTGTTTCAATTATTTATTAATTAAAAATATAAAATAAATAATGATTGAAGTGAGAAAGAGAGTGAGAGGGGGTTTAAGAGGGAGGTATAATGCGGGTGCATAAAATAACCTTTACGAATGAGTAGTGGGATTCACTTCTATAAAATATATATTAAAATTTTAAATGAAAAAAATAATTTTCCTACTTTATACATTCAAAGCAATTTCATTCCACGCAATATATATCGTATAGCGTTTTATTTTGTATGTATAAATATACATATATGTATAGCTATATGTATATATATCAAACCATTTTTTATTTGTATTATATAAAATATAACGTGAAATTATTTAATGCTTTTATGTATTTTTTTTTCTTCTCGCTCTCTGTGTTTATTTATTTATTTTTTTTTTCAAATTCTTTTTCTTATCATTTGTCAATTGACCTCGTATGTAAATAAGAAAACGAAGAAAATAGAGGAGAATAGAGAGTATATGTATGCATATATAAATATTAGTTTGAGAGTAATGACGAGAGAACGAATAAAGAATTAATTTGTAGAGAATATAATTGAAGATTTTGAGAGTGAGTATTTATATATAAAAGCCAGTGGTGAATTCTGATTGAATTTCAAGATATTCTTTGCTGCGTGTGACATAAATGAAAAATATTTATAATATGAATTTTTAATAATTTTGTAACACAAAATAAATTACTATTGTGTAATGTAGAATAATTTTTATTTAATTAGAAAATTATTTATTAATTTTTTTAATTTTTCTCTGGTAAAAAATTCAGATTAATATTTTCGTTTATTAATTTGTTTTTATTATTGTTAAGTGAATTAAGAGAAATTCTGATTTATTTTATATGTGGGTTTATTGAGAGAAAATCAAAAAATTATTTATTAAATTTTTTTTAATTTTCCTCTGGTAAAAAATTCAGATTAATATTTTCATTTATTAATTTTTTTTTATTATTGTAAAGTGATTCAAATTGAGAATTGTATAAACTATTTTAATAATAATTACACAAAATTTCAAATTAATTATATGCAATCGTTTTTGTATAATTTCGACTTCATTTAATATTTTTTATTTATATTTAAATATTAAATATAATTAATTTCAACGCGCAGCAAAGAAAGTGAATATTTTTTTTTTGTTCAATCAGATTATAAATACGTAACGCAAATGGAATTCAAATAAATAAAATTGCTTTGTTTCATGAATTTTATATATGCAAAATATGTATAAATAAATTCGTGTTTATTATCATAAAAATATACTCAAAAATATTTTAAATAATAAAATACTATGAAATATAATTTTTTTTTTATCTATTTAATTAACGATTTAATGAATAATTTGTTGTTTATTATTTTTAATCGTTTAAACACGAAAATATTTTTATTAAATGCACACATATAACTTAAAATTTACATACACACACACACTGAATTATACACATGAGGATTTTGTAGTTTTTTTCTATAAAATCATTCGTATTTCCTCCCTTTTTTTATTTTTGTGCAATTTAAAAATTTTTCTTTCCCACCCGCTTTATTATTTCTCCATTGTCAACAATTTTTTTTCTATCATCATCAATCACCTCTACAAGGTGCAGACATAATATTTATACAAACTTTCGCCTAGATCCTATAGAATCTATAAGTACAACGAGCACATACACATTAATATAAATAAATGATTATAATAATATTGAATAACAAAAATATATAAAGAAAAAAAATCAAATTAAATATGGATAATATGTAAATAAATAATTGGACTGCAAGTGTTGAGAATTTTCAAGAAAATTCAAATAAATAAAAATATTTATTGATATTTTATGAAAGCCAATTTTTTATTTTTTTATAAAATTAATTATTTGTACAAGTAACAAAAATTTTCTTTGCAAATGTACAGAAGTTGAGTATAAATGTGTGTTTGCTTGGAAAAGTTTTATGAAAAATTAATATAAAGGCACAGGATAATTTAGGCAGCAAAAAAATATTGAGAGCGAAATTGGAGACGATAAAAGCACAAAAATTGACAAATAACGTGCGAATACATTAAAGTGCTCGTGAGGTACATACAGATAGATAATATAAATATAAAAATTCGTAAATATTTAGTTAGTAAAATAAAAAATAAAAAATCATGTGGTATTAGAGTGTGCTATTTTTAGGCAACTTTTTTTTTTAACAAAAAGACAGGTTGAAAACTCACTAGACGATGAAAAAAGAAGCCTGTTCAAAGCGAGCTCTTAATTTTAATATTTAGATGTGGCGATCATTTGTAATTTTCTATTTAAATAACATGAGAAAAAAATATATTTTTTTTCTTTGTATTTTTTTAGCTCAGCATTTGCAAATCACAAAAATAAGCTCATAGCATGTTCTTATAGGAAATCGAACGCTCTACAAAAAAGGTCTCTTACACTTTTTTCATAGAAACAGCCATTCTAAAGATATTCAAGCTCAAAGTTCGAAATGTATAAAATTAGTATCGATTCAATGACAAAAAAAAAATTTCGAACTTTGAGCTTGAATATCTTTAGAATGGCTATCTCTATGAAAAAAGTGTAAGAGACCTTTTTTGTAGAGCGTTCGATTCCCTACAAGAATATGCTATGAGCTTATTTTTGTGATGTGCAAATGCCGAGCTACGAAAATCCAAAGAAAAAAAAAAATTTTTTCTCATGTTATTTAAATAGAAAATTACAAATCGTCACCTCTAAATATTAAAATTAAGAGCTCGCTTTGAACAGGCTACTTTTTTCATCGTCTAGTGAGTTTTCAGCCTGCTTTTTTGTTGAAAAAAAAAAAGTTACCTAAAAATGGCACATCCTAATGTGTATACTGTTGAAATGAAAAATAATTTTAAAACTAATAAAAGACACTTATGCAATTGCAATGTGGCGATATGTTTGGATTACTTTTTCTCGTGGATTATTTTTCATGAATATTATTGAAAAAATAAGCTTGTAATTTGTCAGACAAAAATTTTGTATTAGATTTACCTCTCATACAAAATTTTTTAATTCCGTATGAAAATTATGCAAAAAGTGGATTTAGGCATTTATGATTTTATCAGTGAAGATAAATAAATACATCAGCAACAATAGTTGAAAAAAAAAAAAAAAAAATTGTAATAGATAAGAAGAATAAGAAGAAAACTCAGAACAAATATCGAGAATAAAATGAGAAGAATAAATAAAATATAATCAACTAGAAAAAAATTAATTTATTAAATGAAAAAATTTTTTTTTTCAAGTTTTGTGAATGGATTGAAATTAAAATGTAATTATAATTTTTTTTTCGTACGATTTCTCGTGAATGTGTTTACCTCTTGAGCATTTTTACTGTCGTCAGGGGAATATATAATTATATATATATATATATATATTATAGAGACTGGAATATATGTATAAAGAGCAATGCAAAGATATATATTACTATTTAGGAATTGAATAAAAATAAAAATAAAATGATTGATGCTTCATCTAATCTTCATGACTATCATAGTATATTTTTTAATACTACAAATACAATGATATTAAAAAATTGTTCAAACAGTATTAATCCATTTTAATGTTTCAATATATTTTTATTTTATTTTTGTTTCATTTATTATTCAAAGATTTAATCATGTCTGAGGAAAATTAAATGAAGCCACAGTTGAATAAAATGAACTACTTGCAAGCGTTCTATAAATATACAACAATTAAACTCGGTCCCGAAATGTGAAATACGAAAAGGACATATAAATATAATGTTATTTTAAAATCGCGAACGCGTTTTGATAAATAGAATAAATTTATTTACGATTTTATTTTCTCTTAAATAAATTCTATTTTTTCTATTTTATATTAATAATTAAGAGACAATAATGGTAAAATAATAATGATTAAGGACCTGCTTTTGTGCCATGGATTGCATCTGCTGGAACATGATCCGCTCCTCCTCTTTGCCTGAAACACGAGAAAGCATACGAAAAGCTCGCGAGATTGTAACAAAAAATGCAAATACGTTAAAGATAAAAAGTTAATAAATAAATAAAAACTGACATAAATATAAATTAAATTGCACGATTAATATTAATTATTTTTAAATATAATATTATATTATCAATTAATCTTGATAAATATTAACACAATATACTGACAGTAAGATAATTAAATTAAAACGAGTATATATATTTATGTAAAAATATTTTTATCATTTATAAAAAAATTTGTATTGTATTAATAAAAGATTAAGAAATTTCGAAAGTAATATTTCAAGATTTTTACACAATATTCTATTGACGTGAATATGAATAGAAAAAAATATTAAAGTTTTCTTATTTATACCGCGGATTTACCATTTGATAATCCGTAATATCGCACCGTTTATTTATTCAAAATTTGGAAATATCTTTATGAATATTTCTTTCACATCGATATTTCGTAGACGTTGAGATAAATCAAAAGAAGAAAAGAATCGTGAGAATAATAAAGTTATACAATATAAATGAAAAAAAGTCTTCTAGAAATATTTTTCTTTTTTTTGTTCTTTTTTTTTTTGTTCAAACTCGACATTTATTTTTTCCGTTCTTTTCTCTATCTGCTGAGAGCTTTATAAAAAAAAGCGATAGCTATTCACATCTTTATCCAACTAGTTTATATCCACTTTACGTATTTGCACCTATTTTTTTTTATTATTCTTTTTTTTTTTTTACTTTCAAAGATTTTTCTTTATTCTCAATAGAGAAAATTCCGTATCCCGATTTAAAAACGATATTATAAATCCTTTATTTCACATTCCTGTCGTGTCTCCTATGTTTATCTCATGACACCCCTGTTACTTTCGCATGAAGAATTTCTAAACCAGTATTTATGTGTGAGCTTGTATGGATTTATTATCAAGAATTTACTGCCCACATATTTAATGGTATTTGAAACACCCATGACAGAACACTTGAGTGTCAGAGAAATATTTTTATAGTCACTAAACGTGTAAAGGGATGATGTATTTATTTCTCCAAGTGCCTCATATTTTTTCAGATCGCTTAAAATTAATATTATCTTGATAAATAAATTTAACTGAATGAAAAACAAAAAACAACAGACAATTTAAATATTTCTCTGCAATTATATATAATAATAAATTAATTGATTTTTGTTTTCTTACCCATTCCTTTATTTTGTAGCATCTCAAGGAGCTTTTTGATGCTCTCATCACGAGCTTGCAATGTTTGCTTTTGAGTTTCTATCCGTAATTCAAGCTCCTGAAATTTAAAAAAAAAACGTAAATTATTAAAGAAATAAAATTCACTTTGATGGATATAAACAAATGATTTGTATAGTTTTTTTTTTATTGACATAATTTATATACCTATGTGAATATTCCAATGATTATACAGGTGAAGAATAAAAACGAATTCAAAGCCAAAGAGAGTGAAATCGATAGGAAAAAAATGAGCAAAAATAAAAAAACAAAAAAAAAAAATGATAAGACGAATAAAATTGAATAAGAATAATAAATGAAAATTGATTTATTTACAGTGCCAATAAGACGATGAATGATAAACAAACGATCATAGCTTTCATGCACTGCGGTATAGGCTAGCGCCCGGTAGGTATAACGAATTTATGACGCCCTCTTTGACGACGGATATGCAATTAGACTGAAAATAGATTCACTGTACGCGAGAATTCTCTTCCTCTTCCTTCACGTTACACCCAATAAACTCAACACTTGGCATAATGATAAAAATATTAAATATTAAATTCAACCATCACAGCAATAATTTTTTACATTCATCAAAAAAAATTTATCTTTAAAACAAAAGTTGATAAAATTCTTTTTCGTTCAACTTTCTTCGAAGATGCTGAAGAAGATTATTGATAATTTAAATCAAAAGGATATTTTTTCAACGGATAGAAGTAATACAAGAAGTAAAAAAAATTCTAAAACGTGACTTGGAATTTGTATTGTTGAACGTGACAGAGTGGAGGTCGACGAGATAGCCCGTCAATTTACCTCAAAATTCATCAGGGAGTTTCAAGAGATTTTCCAAATGCAGGGTGTCGAGGCAGAAAGGCCGTGGCAAGATGGTATAAGTACTTACTTATATATGTATAAACCAATACGATGAGGATGCCATGATGGAGGAAGCGGAGAAAAATATGTATAAAATAGATGAGAGAAAATATATCAGAGGTGAATAATCGAGGAATACGATAATGAGCAACGGAATGAGAAAACGTCTGCATAATTTGGCGTGTGGCCAAAGGCGACCAGTTGCTTCTCGTACGTTATTATAACGAAATTGACCCAACAAATGACGACAAAGAACATGTACATGTATTAGATGTTTATTGTAGATATTTATGTATAGAAATATAAATAAAACAATTTGTTTTTACTTTTTTAGTAAGTGTATTTTATGTTTCGGAAGTATTTTGTGTTTATAAATGACGCTTTCATTATAGCTCATTTAGAAAGTATATTTCTTAATATTGGTTTTGTCTTTGGATTTAAATATAGATGATAAAGCCATCAATAAAAATTTTATTGTAAAATAAAAATAATATTTTTACAGTGTGTCTGTAAACGACTTTTTTTATGAATACTTTTTCGTGTGGTTAGTTATTTTTTTTTTTTAATCCAAAAAAGCTTTATACTGTAGGTGGAGTATATGTATAGTCTTATTACCTGAATTCTCGTCTGACCTAAAATGCTTTTACTACTGTGCAAAATATATAAATTTAGTTTTGTATAATATATTCTTTCCTATTTTGCACTTATTTTTTTTTTCTTTTTTATCTTTTACTATAAATATATGCACATCATTAATACTTTTGTTGCTTTTTTTTTTTTTACGATTACAGTAAAAGGATGGAGAATATAAAAATGTCAGTTTCTCAAAGAATAATTGAGAATATTTTTTATTTAAAATTGTGATAAATTTAATTTTATAAATAAAATTATTTTGAAATTTTAAAAAGCACTTTTAAACATTTTTACGTACAACTTTCTCTGAAAACTATTCAGACTTGTAAAAATGAGAAAAATATCCATACAAATAATCTGTATATATATTTATGCATAAATATAATTCAAATATATAAAACAAACCTTGATCGTATCACGTAATATTGCTATTTCTCTTGTAAGATGTTCGTTCTCATTGTAAAGAACTTGCATTTCATGTTGAACTTCAACATTTGGTACACGCATCCTCAATCTCAATTCCTCTTCCAGCTGGCGTACCATCATACTTTGTTTCTACAAATCAAAAAACACAATAATTAATCACACAATTTAAAATAAAAAAATAAATTACAACTTCAAAGTGTAAATTAAATTCCTCACAGTGATAAACTCTTGTATCAAAATTTATATTAAATATAATTAACATTCAGTTTTATTAAATTTGAGTGCTATATAAATGCTAATAAAAATTTAAATCTCAACATAATAATGATCAACATTATATATTATAGTTAAAATTCCCAACAATAGTTAAAAGAACGAGAGAACAGAAGTGCATGACTTGTAATGCTATTGCAGTAAATGAAAAGCTTGATCGCACACGTAATATACATATATGTATAGTGTATACATATGTATATACACGTATATAAATGTATATGTATATATACAGTAGAATGAGAGGTAGGTCATGGCAGAGAATTGGAATTAGTTGAAAACATCCCATCAGGAGGTGACATTGGTACAATTCATCGATATATACATACACATATGTATGTATATATGTGTTCAATTATCACTGTTGGACATCGATAATATTTGTCCGATTCGCATTAGCAATTAGTCTATAATTTAAATTCTCTTTCATGCATGTAAAATCAATGAAATGATATAATCATTTAATTGATGATTTAAAATATTATACAAAATTATTATATCTAGATTTATCGAATACATTTATCTATATCAGACTATATAAGATTAATATGATAAATATATAACATAAAATTTATCATAAATAAATGCATGGAATTATTGGAAAGAAGAAAAAAAAATTGAGGGCATTAAATAAATAAATTTGTTTTTTTTTTTTTTATAGATTATTTAATTCGATTCTATTTTTTATTCAATTCATTTGAATAAGCTTCATAGGACTGAGAGAATATATTTTTTTATTTATTCAGTGAATAAATAAAATGCATAAACGATATAGTTTATTGTAAAATGATTATTTATCAAGTGCGATTTTATTTTATATTATAAAACAAAAATGGAACGTGAAGATATATAAATATAAATTTTTGTAGAATATATAAGGATTGACCCGATTTTTTATTTTTGATGTATGTATTTATTTATAGTGTGACGTCACACCTGGTTGAGGCCACACCCTGTGGTGTTTGTGACGTCATTGTTGATGAAAATATACACATATAGAAAATCCGGAGTAAAAATTATTACAAGATAAGAAATATTTAAATAAAAAAAAATTATTATCGTTTTTATCTTGTTTTGATACACAAACATTTCGTATAATTTTTTAAACATTATATCCATATTCAGTGTGTTCTTGATCATCAGAATATAACAGAGAGTGTAGATGAGAAAAAAAAAAAATTAAGATAAGGGGTTGGAAATTTAAAGGGAAGCCCTTCTTAACACCAGATCCTATTACTTACTCTTGGCACATTTTATACAATTTCCCTCTTCTTTATTTCTCTCAACACATACACAAGTCTTTATACATAATGAAGTCGAAATAGAAAAAAAAATTATACATTTTCATAAAACTACGCAATTCTACCATATTAATTTTTCATAATCTCATAATGAAATAAACAGTTTATTTCGTTGCATTAAAAAATGAAAAAAATAAATAAATAATTTAAATTACATTAAAATACGAATATAATTCATTTATAAGAACTCAGACTTAATTTATATATTTATAAAAAAATAGTTTTTGTATATAAAAGTATATAAAAAAATAAATAGTTTATTTCGTTGCATTAAAAAATGAAAAAAAAAAAAACTAATTAAATTACATTAAGGACGTTCATTCATGAGACTTTTTAGTAGATAAAATTTTTTTGTTTTCAGTTTTGATAAGTTAAATCATGTAGCTACCCTTGAAATTTCAAGACGCCTTATCGATAATTTAAGAAAGTTATTAAAGATCAAAATTCAAATTTTTAACATAGAGCCTTATGGAGAATGAGCATTTTTATGTATTTAAAATTACAAAAAGTATATTGTAAGAGTAGATACAATAATAAATAATGTTTAAAAATATTCTTTGAAATATGTAGTTTATATAACTCCACAAAAAAACAGGTGTTGACGAATGTTTAAATTAAATATTAATTATTTTAATAAAGATAATTAAAACTGTTTTGGTAAATTTGTAGCCATCTTAAAAACTGGCAACAGCGCGCAGTAACGAAATATACACATATGCTCATACACATTGAAAGTGTCAAAACATAACATAGGCACTGTTGCCAAATTTATTTAGCAATTCAAATACCGTCAAATCAATTGTTAATGTGGATTAACTGATTTTTTAAAATAAATACCTTGAAATTAATTGGTACATATAAAAAATAATTATAAATCATTGTAAAATTATTAATATATTTTACAAATTGTTTCAAGCCTCGAATAAATTTTATAAAAAGTTAGTACTCATTTGACTCTAGCGTAGCGAATGAGCGTCTTTAAAATATGAATATAATTCATTCATAAGAACTCAGACTTTATTTAAATATTTATAAAAAAAAAATAGGGGAGAAAACAATACTAAGTCTGAGAGCTATATACAATGTATTATACTGTTTTGTTATTACTGTACATGGAAGATATATGCACAGAAAAAAAAAACACCTTGAGTCTTGGTTGCGAGGTCGTCGTACCCCAAGAGGATCGATCCTCTTTTCTGGGAACCGCGTTTACAACAGCAAACGCGCGACGACGCTTGCTTGTAATGTCGTCTATGAGCAACGACACAACTATTACACAACATGTATGGAAAACCCCCTCAAGGAGGAGGTCATGCCTCCATAGTCTACAAAAAATAAAAAAGTAAACGACGAAGAGACGAAGAGAGAAAATAAATGCATTGTGAGTTCGTGACGTGTATCTCTAGTCGCGTCTATACAAGTTTCCTTTCTCTCATGTTTACAATCTTTAACGATCGTCGAGGGCCTCTTGTGTATACTATGCATGACGTGCTGTATCGCAACATATAACCCGTTACAGTCACTATTAACACACCAATATTAACTAAAAAAACTTCAAATGTCTTTTCATTACTTTGAATTTCGCTGGATTTTTATTTTCATAAAGCGCGTTTATTTTATGTGTGCGTCAATGTTTTTATTAAAAAATAAAAACGACATAGAACATTTGCAAAAAGTACATATATGAAAATATAAATTCTTAATATGACATTTAAACTTTGTTTTGATCCCCTTTTTGTTTTAATAAAGTTAAAGGAAATTTACTGAAGAAAAATAAAAGTTTCGAGCTTGAGTATTTCACAGTAATCGATTAACACAGGGTAATCATAAACCCCAAGCTGTGCCACTGTGTTTACGTATGAATATTTATGATGTGTATATACATAACAAATAAAATAAAAAAAAAAAGCTAATAGATATTCGATGAGAATAAATCATCAATCAAAAATAATAAGTTAATCATTGATATAAATCGACTTATATATGGAACTAATTTACTTTTATACTCTCCCCTCATTTTATGTACCTATTATTTTATATTAATTATTATTCGCTTAAAGAAATAGTGCAATGTTGTAAAGAACAAATAAAGAATATAAAATAAAATAATAAGAAATCAAAGAAATAAATTAATTAAATTAAAGAGATCAAAGATGAACAACACATTTTTTTTTTTTTTCATCTCCCGCGTGCATCTTACTAACGTACATACATGTACATGGTACAAGCGAGAGTATCGGCTCGAGGGTGAGCTTTAGCCGCTCGATAATGCTGCTACCTCTCATTCTTCCCCTCTACCGATATACTTCCATGTCTCTCCCGAACACTCGTTCCACTTCTCTATGTCTGGCTTTTCCTCTTTCCCTCCCTCATTTTGTCTTTCCCTTTTCCCCATTCCAGTTGACCCCTTTTCCACTGCTCATGGCAGCCGTTTTTTCCTATACACTATATACATATAACTATATAAAAGCGAAGAGAATAAATTAAATAAAAAATACAGCATAACTAAATGAAAAAAAAAAAAATATATTAATATTTAAATGATGAAATCAATCATTTTTTTTCCTAATATTGAGTAAGAAAATTTATTTATTAGATTGTGATAATATTAATAACACAAATTGTGACGCTTTTTTTTTTATTTTTGAAGGGGCTGATTATAATATAAATAAATGTTGTGTAGTCATTAGAAATGACATCGTTGTATTTTTAATGGTATAGTTATAAGCTGGGGACAAGTGAGTCGTTGTGATGATACATCTCTCATAAGAGTGACTTCCTCATTAAACCACCACGTGTGTTGAGTGCTGCCAACCAATGATATCTACAATTAAATATATACATATACATATATGTATATATGTGACGTATTATTACCGGCATGTGTTCAGAGAATACGAGTGTGCACTTGACGGGTTATAGCAGTCTTGTCAATAATGTCACGACCACACAATGCAATATATAAATATAAATAAATGTTAGAATAAGAAAAAAAAAATTAATAGTAATTACAATTAATAAATATAAAGGGGATAATTATAATTGCGAATTTAAATCGTTTGTTTGAGTTGTGAAGAAGGCCTAAATGATACAAATGATTAATTTTTTGTTTGTTTATAATAAAAAATATAATTTATCATTTACATTTTATAAAAAATGTAATTAAATAACGATTAAAATTAAAACTTAATGATTAATTTGGACATTTTTCATATTATTGAAAATATCCCTTAGGTAGGCCTTATTACCCGCACGTACCTTATATAAAATAAAAAATAAACAAATAATTTATGAATGATAAATTGTTTATAAGCGTTTATAAAATTATTGCGGTTAATATTGTTAGAGTGAAAGACGGAAATGAATATTAATTTCCTGGCTCATGTGACAAAAGTGTTGCTCACTGCGTGCAACAAACTTTTGGCAAGTGAGATAAAACCTGTGGGTTTATCAGTTTTCATCATTTCCACTTTTCCCTTTCGCTTCCCCTAAATTTAAACGATTATAGGTATATAGGAACGCATTTATCTATAAACGTACATTAATAAATGTATATATATGTAATATAGATAGCATGTTAGCTTTACTTTTCTCATTGGTATCCTGCCAAAATGACTGCGAAAGTTTTTATATGGGTTCATGACATCAACCCCTAAAAAGTTTTTGATTGTTTTATTGGTCTACGTTTCTTTTTTTTTTTTTTTATTTCGGTTTCTGAATGTCCATCGGAAATTTATGGCCACACACGTATATTGAGAAGTGATATTAGAAGACCTTAATAATTATCGACAAGCCCATTTATTCTTTCTACATTTATACTCTTTGATTTTCGTGCAGAGGAACCGTTTGTTAAATTTATTTTTTTGCCAGTTTAATGGTGCGCGAAAAAAAAGTAATGGCAGAATACATTAAACCTGAATGAGTGACCTCATTGAGTTCCATTAAGTCATGAAGTCATGATGTGGTATGTTGAATAAAGAGACATTCGTGCGGATGTGGGCGAAAGAATTAGAACGAGAGAGAATAGTGAAAGAATGGACCTTCTGTTTTATTCATCGTCGAATCAATCTCTTTGCCAGAAGTGGCAAAGCTGTAGATGTAGCTGTACGAGAGAGATAGCAGAAAGGCAGAGATGCAAAGAGACAAGACAAACAATAAAAGAACATGTCAACTTCTACTTCATCATCACTGTCATAAAAGCCTTGACATTAAATATCATCTTCGAATTGCAATGCTATCTTTTATTCGCAGTGACTATAAATTAATTTTTTTTTTCTTACAAATTACTGTACGATATTATTATCAACTATGATTTTTTTTTTTTTTTGGCATTATTAGTTATTTAAATAGAGAAAACAATCTATTTAAATATTATGAGAGAATAAAATAAATATTCTGATGGAACAAAAAAAATTAAGAATAAAAAATAAAATCGATAGAAAAAATAAAATAAAATTGTCTGAAAAAATGGAAAGAAAAAATAAATAAAACATTATACATCAAACAAATTTTACAAATATCGTACCATTAACTTTCATTGTGTACGACATCTATTTTATATGTGTTTGTATATATACATATCGACCGTCCTAAATATAACGTGTTGGGTTAAACCAAAGAGTGGCCCGACAGTATATATGCACGCGAGTAACACTACACGCTCAATCTCACTTATGCCGTCGGCATTTTCTTGATGAAAATATATAGATGAACGTTGAAAAGACTGCGACTGCATTGTTCTTGGTTAAAAATTTATACTAGTAAAATTTTATCGATACCCGATAGATGTTGTTCAATCATGTGTCAGCAGTATACATATATTATCATTATTTTGCATTTTTTAAAAGCTAATCAATCGATCTTTATCCATCATTCATTTCTTTCTGTTGTATTATATGTAAGTATCTATAAAAAAAAAAAAAAAAAAAATTTATAAAGGTTCAGGGACTGTGTAAGCCCTATTCAAGTTATTTAGTTGTACGTTCTTTTAGTACTTTTCCAAGACCGATATCATCGATTTGAAATACGTATAATATCTATTTGCCCTGGCCTAAAACCGATAACTTTATATACTTGTGATATTTTTATCTTCTATTTCCGGTTAAGGTACAAAAGGTCGCAGTGCCACAATTGGAATATTCAATGTTAGATTGAATAAGTAATTGTTTGATTATAATCAACCAAAAATAGGAACAATTTAATTCCAATATCCAGAATGAATTATTCACATTTAAAATTTATGATAATGGCATAATAAATCAACGATTTTGATTGCAAATTAATATAAACTAATTTATTGATACGTTAATTGTTTTCATTACGAATGATGAAACACAATGACTGCATTAAATCACGAGTTCATAGAAAGAAACTCATGATAAATGTTTCTGCATCATAATTTTCTGAATCCTCTTACTAAATTATAAATAATGATTCTGTAAAATTGGTTGAAAAATAATAGATTTATTTTGTGACGTTATGAAAAATTAAATTTTATTCATGATTTAATAGACATGATTTAAATGATAATCATGGACGGTTCAATATAAATATTGTATTTTTTATGTTTATAAAAAACGTCAAAGAGATGAAGAATATTTTAAATTAATGACAAAATAGAAACATATACGGAAGGTAATATAAGAGAAGAGCTGAGGCACTGAGCCAGAAACTTTCGGCTAATCTAAATCTATTCTTTCTGTTCAAAGCTCCATGACTCAACGACTGAAAATTCAACTACGCAAGTCAATTTTCTCTGGTATGAGAAATTAATGAATTGAGAGTAACAAAGAATTTTAATATTTGTATGAATGGACAAATAATAACTTTTTATCTCTTTGAATAATACAAGTGAATAAATTATTGCAATTCCAGAAGCTTTGATAAAACTTCTGGGAGATATAAATAATCGCTTTTCTATTATTCATTATTATAGATCAGTTATCCATTATGACTCATCATTGAGTGAATTTATATTTGAATATTGAGCAGATGGAAATGTAATCATATTTAGAATTCAGACATAATTTCAAATAGAGTAAAATTTTAATACATTCTTACCTGATTTTCGGAATTGAGCAGCTTAAGTTGTTCGTTGATGAGGCTATATTTTGTGCTCTCTTCTTTCCTCAGTGCCCGCTCCTTCTTCAATTCAGGACTCCAAAATGTCTTAATACTGTGCATTGAACTACCAAGTTTTTGATTTGTTAATTCAAGTTCCTTCTTCAAATTTCCTAATTCACGTTGCAAATCATTATTCTGATGTTGCAATTCGCCAATATACATTCCGCCGTCTCTCAGCATATGTGGATTTGGACTTTGTCTCGCTGATCTTGATCCATACAAGTCATCATCAAGATATAGACCACCGCGATCACGACTACGTTCTCTAGGTTCACGTATGGGCACAAATTCACGATCATGATCTAAAATTCCAGCTGAAGCACGATCTAAACTAGTATAACGTGTTGACAATAAACCGGAACTCGACATCGCTGGTCTTGACGCACTTCTTGATCGATGATGACCGCCACCCCCTGTCGACATACTTCTACCACGTTCTTCCAACATGATTGGACTACCCAAATCCTCGTCACGGGAATAGAATGGACTACTCAATTGATGATGATGATAACTTCCATAACCAAGATGTTCAGGTGAATTATTTCCACTTCTTGTACCGCGTTTACGACCGAGTGGACTGCCACGTCCACTTGCATAGCTTCTTGAAGGACTACGATCTACAGTTGGAAGCTCGCCTACTCTTCTACCACTACGTGGTGATCTAGTCCCACCACCTGGACCCACCACACCACTCGATGAATAAGGATCTCTGGACATAATCTGACTAATATCTTCTTAATGTTCTGTGGGTTTTGATTTAATTTTTACCGATTATCCTTTTTAATTCCCTTCTTAATCTTGCAATTTCAACCCCTACAATCTCTACTTTTTTACTTATTCAAACGTATCAAGATAGATCGACCCACTTTATCTCCCTTCTCTTCAACTTTTCAAATAGGCTGCGTCTCGTCCTGCGTCCTCTTCCTCTTTGCTCCTTTCTCCCAACTTTTGTGTAACACACACACACATACAGACACACATGCACACACACACACACAACCCACTCACGCGCACATCAATCGCCGGCACCTTCTTCTTTTTCGTTTTCCCGTATGCATGTGGTTTTTTTTTCTATTTTATTTGGCGTGTGCTACCGAATAATATGAAGCTTTGTTTCTTCCTGAACGACTGCGGTCATTTGAAGAACAAGATTGTATTATACGAAAAGGAAAATGGATGATTCGTCGTGGCTTTTTGTTTTCCTTTCTTGATTAGCTGCTGGACAAGGTCGTTGAATCGTTGAATCAAGAATCTTTTTTTGGTATAACTCGATCGATTGGGTCATGTGCTTAAAATTATGACAATAATTTGTGCATTGACATTTTATTAATCTTAAATATCTTGTTTTACTTGAACAAGATTGAATGGCCTTTGAATTGTTATTTGATTTTCATAGTCACAGAATAACGTAACCCAATTGATGTCGATGACAATCTTGATTCTTCGGGCGTCGTCCAGCGATTTATCCCCCATTGCCGATTCATCTGGGTATTACTCAGTTTAACAGTTCACACTATGAAATCAATAAAATTGTTTAAGAGCAACTATTTGCTTTCTTCCAATATTTGATTATACAATTTTCATTTAAAATACATGAAATTCATTACAAGGTCGTTGAATGTATTACTATCAATACTGGTATCATCCAATATTCCGTTTTCTGAAGGTCCGATGATGATGCCAAGGAAAGCTTCTCTGAATATACACCCAACACTCCGTCCTCATCCAGAACAATCAATCGTTAACTCTTTTCCTCCAAGAAAATCATGAAAAAATATCGTCTTACTCTCTATTTTCCCTTTATTTTTTCGTTTATTTTATTACCGCATTTTCGTGTGAATGCATGCAGACACACTTGCTAATATCATATATTCAATTGTACTTTTTTTCCAAGATTACTCAAAGAATTTTTCGTTTTTATAATTGCACTTCTTTACCCTCATTCGATACACATTGAGACATTCACCTTTGTATTTCTATTTTTATCATACTTTCAAATGATTCCTCTCTTTATATTAAATTAATATATCATTATTCCCCACAAAATTCGTTCATTATCGAACTTGTCTTCAAAAATTCATTCCAAAAGTTTATTTGCTTTCTCCCCACCAACTATTATCAGTTAACTACCCAATCGATTTCATTTTCTGCTTCCACTTCCACCACTACCAACGCATCAACTTACCACTACCGCCACCTCGTTCTCTTTTTTGTTCTATTTCTACCACTAATTTTACGCGTACACCACCCGTCACGCCTCTGTCGCTATACTAGTTCTTTTCTTTTTCAACAAATCCCATTTCCCAATATCAACAATTCAAATGTATATACACTTTCCTTGTGCCCCGTATCGTTGGCTTATTTTATTTTTTTTTTTAAATGAGGAATCAACGACCTTGTTCAAATTGCCAACGATATTTGATACCGCACACGTTATAATTATAACGCGCGGTAGCACAAAAGCTCAATCCAACACCACGACGGATCCGCGAGCACTGACTTACATTTTCCGCGCGTGCAGCGCAAGCGTCTCATAGCTACCACCCTAACCGCATAATGCGCATGCGCATCAACCGTCAGTCTAAATAGTAAGGGGCGGAAGGGATTTATACAGATGCATTTTACTACTACGTTAAATACGTCATGAACACATTCGTGTGACACAGAAGTACGTTCGATATTGTTGCGCGTTGACACGAATACTATATAATCACATACATGTCGTCATAATGCGTATGTATGTTCATATAATATAATCATTTATAGATCTGTATTTTTATTGTTTTCCAGAGTGCTTTCACATTCAAGCTATCAAGTATTGATGTAGTATTTTGTATTCAAATTTCCGGAAACAACGGAAAATATACCGGCTTCCATAGTATTCTACGAAATCAATTTGAACAATTCTCCCGCTCGATCTCCGCTCCGGGATTCCCCCGCATCTCCTCTACTACTGCGTTCATCGCTCGTTAATGCTGTTACTAGAAACAGAAAAAAAATATATACATAGAATGATCTTCGATAAAAACAACTAAAAAAATATCAACTAATTTTTTCAAGTTTATTTTTTTATTATTCATATATTGCTTCATACTTTTTGCTCTACAAAATCAAAAGTCACAATAAATTCATCCATATATAATTGCATATTGCACGCTCAGAATAGAACATTGTGCGTTATGAAAGAAAATAGTTATATAATTTTTCTTCCTTTTTGTGCTCGAGGAATTCTCTCAGAGATCGATAACTCAATGGCTTCCGGTGATGCAAAAGGGCGAGACACAAAAAGAGAAAAAGACACAGAAGTGAGACAAGAATACTTTTACTAGGAATTAATTACTTCGTTGTGTTGTTTCATGTGTATGTATATTTAATTCTATCACATTTTAATCCTCAATTTTTTTACTTCGTTGAATCCGTATCCTAACCTCAAAGACAATTTTCTGGTTGTTTACCTTATCCCGCTGATATTATCTTTCCTCAAAATACCAAGCAAAACCAAATAATCCAAATGATGACGTAAAATAAAAATTTATACACATATTGTAAATAAAAATGAATGAATGAACTTGATGCTTGTAAAGAGTTTGTTCCGCATGTGCTAGCGCGTGATTTTTCCCTATTTTTTATATGCTCTCCACCGTTTATCCCTCTCTCTTCTCTTGATGTTCAGTCATCTCTGCTAACATTTGTCAAGGTATACCTATCCTTACTCTCATTCTATCGACACACGTTCAATCATTGTCTCTCCCACTATATTCTTTAGTTATACACATACATATGGACGGTATATATCTGTACATATCCGATGGTGGCCGATGTCCCGGCGTACGACGAAGCAATCAATGAAGCTACGAGTCACCGAACAGTACCGTAATAGTAGATAGGGCGGTTTGCCCAGAGTTACCACAAGAATTAATTATTATTCATATTATTCTCATCATCATTATTATTTATATACGGAAATTATATATACATATGCAGAAAAAGAAGAATTATCATATCTTCTTTCATATTTTTATCCCCATAATTCACATTTAGTATAGGCACAATCATAATTATTTGACATTGCAAATTAAATTGATGATTAGTATATACTTTTATTTTTTTATATAGACTATTTCATTCACCAAAGCGTTTGTGATTATAAAACTCCTTAATTAATCAGTTAATCATCGTTCTGTATTTAATTATTCGGGGGATATTAATAATTAATATATATCATTTTTAACATTAAAGAGAAAAAAAAATGGTTTGACAATTTTATCTAAATCATTTGACATATTTTATCTTGTTGAATTCATTATTTATTTCCACTGCCTTTGTTCACCGTTCATCTATTTTCTCAGTTATAACAGATCATTTTTCATTTTGTCATTGGCGAAAATCACGTTTTATTACACGATAACAAATTGGATATGTGAAAATTATATATCATAGAATGTACAAGTGCTGCTTCCTATATGATATTGATATACTATTTCGAATTGATAAAGTTAACCTTTGACCTATCCACAATTGATATATCACTAAAATATGTATATTTACGCAGTCAACTTACGATTATTTGCCGGTCGATGTTATCATCATTTTGTTTTATTTTCTTATTTTTTTTTTTCTTAAAGTAAATCCCACAGTCCAATGAGATAATATACATGAATGTATGTCAATGTAAATAGGCAGAATGACAATAATATTGTCAGTTGACGATGTGTCTTTGTACATGACGGATATACAAAATAATCTCAAAAAACTTTTTCGTGTTATATCAATTATAAAATATTATATAGCGTGTTTAAAATGTATTTTCATCATGAAATTTTGTCACAATGTTTTTTCATATTTTTTTTCTGCATGAGATATTCATCTGGAAATTCATTTCATGCTGATGCTGGACCATGGATTATTCCTACACAAGGTGAACCGTGGCCCATGCCAGCTAATCGTACCCAACATGATTCATTTATGTTTGTGCGACCTGCAAGCTTTGAAATTGAAGTGAGTTAATGCAAGAAAAAATAGAAAAATTATTGAATATAAATATAATTCGAATTATTTATATTATTTTAAATGAATATTAATTTTATTTCAGGTGAATGATAGTTGTAAAATTCTCAGGGATGCTAAATACAGATATAAATCAATCATTTTAACTGAAGCACGAATCAGTCATAAAACTATGGAGGGATCACATCGGCAAATATATAATCGTAATGATCCACTATACAATGGTATGTTGAATATTCTTCGTGTTCATATTGACCCTAATGGATGTGAGCTATTTCCATATCTTCATATGAATGAATCGTGTAAGTTCTTTATTTTTTACAATTTGAAAATTTAATTTATAATGAATAATTAATTAATCAATAAATAAAATTCTTATATATTTTTATTGTGATTTTTAATTTCGATTAGATGAATTAACTATTCTGAATGGTGAAGCAAACCTCGATGCATCCACAGTATGGGGTGCACTTCGTGGCCTTGAGACATTTTCTCAATTACTGATACCTTCTGGATTAAACGTAATTATATTTATAAAAAATAATATTGATAATACTAATTAAAGATATAAAAATAACATAGTGAATATTTTTTGTTTTTTAGCTGGTTGTAAAAAATCAAAAAATAATTGATAATCCCAAATTATCTCATAGAGGATTATTATTGGACACGTCACGTCACTTTATTCCAGTTAAAGATATTCTATTAACACTCGATGCCATGTCGTATAATAAACTTAATGTTTTTCATTGGCATATTATTGATGATAATAGTTTCCCATATGAAAGCAAAGTTTTCCCTGAATTATCGGCAAAAGGTGCATGGCATCCGTCCATGGTATATACATCCAATGACATCAAAGAAGTAATTGAATATGCAACAAATCGTGGAATTCGTGTTATGCCAGAATTTGATACACCAGGACACGTTGCATCATGGGGCCTTTCGCATCCAGAGTTATTGACAACGTGTTTTGGTAGAATAAAATAATATTCAATCAACAATAACATGGATAAAGTATAGAAAATCATTATTTGTTTATAGATTCTACAGGTAAACCTGATGGTCGTTTGGGTCCAATAAATCCAGCAAATCATAATATATGGCCGTTTCTCTGGTCATTTTTATCTGAAGCCATGACACTATTCCCTGACAAATGCATACATTTAGGCGGAGATGAAGTGCCTTTTGATTGTTGGGAAAGTAATCCAGAAATTATTCATTACATGGAAGAGAATGGAATGGCGAAGAATTTCACACGTCTTGAAAGTGCTTATATTACAGAATTATTGAAAATTCCAGCAAGTAAAAATGTCAGCTCTATTGTTTGGCAAGAAGTAATTTTCAATTATTATGTTTAATAATTTCTTTTTTTTCTATAATCAAATTAATTTTATATTTATAATTTATTTATTTATTTATCTTCAAGGTATTTGATAATGGAGTTGAATTGACACCCGAGACAGTGGTTCATGTATGGACTGGTGATTGGTCAGAAAAATTATCTAGAATTACCAAAGCTGGACATCCAGCTTTACTATCAGCTTGCTGGTATCTTGATCATATAGCTGGCGGTGGAGATTGGAAAAAGTTTTATCTATGTGATCCACTTGATTTCAATGGATCTGATGATGTTACACATTTGATGATAGGTGGTGAAGCTTGTATGTGGTCTGAATTTGTTGATCGGTAAACTATCTAAATTTTCCTGCAATTTAATATTAAATTATCATGGTTGTTTATAATATAAAAATTAATATCATATTCATTTTTTTTATCTCTTATTATTAGGAATAATTTGCATTCGAGAATTTGGCCGCGAGCAAGTGCAGCTGCAGAACGTTTATGGAGTTATAAAAGTAATCTTCACGATGCTGCTCAACGCCTTGAAGAGCATGCATGTCGTATGAATCGGCGATCTATACCTGCTCAGCCACCTAATGGACCTGATTTTTGTGTGATTTAATTTTAATACAAATTATTGAATTATTTTGAAAATGGGAGTAGTTAACCTACTACTTGATACATATATTTTTGGAGAATTATCATTGTTCCTTAACCTAAAATTGTATAAAATAATTATATAATAAATTAATGAAGTTGAAGTAATCTATCTGTAAATAAATCAGTCGATTAATCTGCCAGTTATTATTTTTTATTTTATTTTACAAACTGCTGGATTTAATTGATTTCTTTTATCTAGGTCCAATATAGATAATATATCAAACCTGCGATTGATTTCAAATTTTACGCATAATATACAAAGGATAATATTAATCAACAAATAGAACAATGAAACATTGTTATCACATATCAGTACGATTATGTAACATTTCTATACATTTTTTTATTTACATTATATACTCAAAAAATATTCTGTTTCATTTTGAATTACTATGACAACGTAAACTGTCATCATGCTATAAATTCACTTTAATTCTCCGGTGTAATGAATTTATTTTATAATTTCAGTACTTCTACTATCAATTAGACTAAATTCAATGCAACCGTATCGCAATGATTAAATAATTATTTTAATTATACATCAATTTAATTAAATTAACTCCTCATTCAATATAATAATAGAACAATGGAAAAAAGGTATAAAACATAACCACACTTTATTCTGCAATATGTAACTAAATTCACTTGCAACACAAGTTTGTATTTATTATTTTTATATTTATATTCAAGAAAATTATTGCTGGATACAAATGGTGGACAAAGACTTTTCCTCAAACATCCAACAATTATTGACACGCAACCTAAAGCCAATCACAATGTCCGCAATACAGACAAATCAATGATTAAAGTTAAACATACATTAAATAATAATTCATCAGATTCTCGTTCAATTTCATCGCCAAGATTGAAAAGTTTTCCAGCAGAAGAAATGCGAAAATTATACAAATCACCAAGACCAAATGTCTTTCCATTTCCTACTGCTCTTACTGTTTCTCAATCACAAACTCCAACATCAGGAAATAATAAAAATAGTGGCCAAGGTGACAGTACTCTTTCACAATCAACATTGCCACTAATGATTTCACACAATTATAACCAAACATTAAGTCAACCATACTTAACGCATCCAACGTCAAATCAGGTTCAACACTCCAAAATTTTTACAAATTCAAATTCTCATCATCCATCACCTGATCAACAAACTCATCGACCTTTTGTTCCTAACACACCTCGTTATTCAAGTCAAAAACAACTTCAAACAACACTAAATAGCCCAACCTACGCATCTATTAATGAGGATAATTATAATAAAGATGCGAAATCACCAAACGAATTTATTGTACAATCCAAGAGTGAATCTAATAATTTAAATAAAACTTCCAGCCCATCACAATATGAAGAGCAACCGGTTGGAGGTAGAAATGCTGCTATTTATCGACAGGCATATCTTTCTCAAGTAAGACATTCAACAATAACAAACTATACAATATCTGAATCATAAATTTGAAATCAATTCCATCAAAATCCTAAATTTTATTATCAATTTAAACAACAGATATCATCACAGGATTCGAATATTAACCAAGTGAGGAATGATAGAAATAATTTGAACCGGTATTCACATCAACAAATGACCTCACAAATGATGAAACCTTCAGGAGCTGCGTGGACTCAATCAATGATCGCTAAAAATCCCGAACTTTATTGCAGCTGTCAATATACAAAAACAAAATTAGTAAATAATCAACGTTCAATTAATTCATCATCTGTGCAGCAATATCAACTGGATTACTCTCCTCGACGATTAAAAAATACTCAGAAAGATGTGAATAAAAATCTTACATTTACTCCAGCGATGATTCATGATCAGGAGTTATTGGTGACAACAATGAGACAGCAAGGAATAAGTGAAGAAATTATGAAACGTCAATTTGATGCTTTACTTACTGAACAGCGACGACATTTGATGTATCAACAACAATTTGAGATATCAGAGGAAAATAGGGAGGAATCTGATGAGGTGGAAATTCCTATTCGAAGAAGAATAAGCAAATTTAATAATGATGAAAAGCCTGAGTGGATGATGCGGATTACTCCACCAAGGATTTCATATGCATTAATTGAGAAAATGGAGAATGAATGGATGAAGGAACGGAAAAAGTTTGTGAGATTTGATGAAAATTTTAATGAAGAACAGCAGCAAACACAACAACAAATGCAACAAAAGCAAGAATGTGATTACATAGAAAATAATCAAAAATACGAAATGCCTTTTTATAATATTTATCAACAACAGCCACCATTAATTTATAATGCTGGACATTACTGTGAAAATTTATATTGTCAAACACATGGCAATTTGCAACAGACCCAGAACAACAGTGGTGCAATGATAAAGTATAAATATCAGATAAAGAATGGATTGCAAGATACAGAGCATCTCATAAATCTAAATAAAATAAACCAATGCGTGCAATTAAATAGTGTTTTAGATCCCGACGATCCGTCGATGCATAACTTACTGTATCGACCAACGTCTGAAGATATAAAACAGGAGATGAAAGAACGAGAATCATCAAACGGTTTAGAGAATGAAAGAAATTCAAATAATCCATCGCTGTCGTCAAGGAAACATTTAAACAATTACGATCAATTCAATTCAGAATATCCAACAAAGGAAGTTTATAATACTCATTCACCTGAACCACATCTTGAAGCACGAATCATTGGTGGTATCAAATATATTGCTAGAAAAATGGACAATATACCGCATTCAGATGCACCTGAAGTTTTGACAGGGAGCAAATTTCCAATTCATCCTGTTGCATTTCATTGAATTAATAAATAAACCATTTTACAAACCACTTTTTATACGAGTATATTTCTTAATCTGGATAAATCAGTAAAATTATAACAATGTTATAAAGTGTTTTAAATTCCAAATAGAAATTGACAAATCCTGATAAATATTCATCGATTTTATCACAATATTTTAATATCTGACCGATTTAAAACTAACACATTTCGAGTGTAGACACATTTTTCCATTTCCGCACTCTGTACCATCAGGCGCTTCATATTCTAAATAATATGGATTTTTATCTTGATATGAATAACTACAAGTGAATTCCTTGCATAATGAAGCATCAATTTTGTATGCCCCTGAATATCCTATTTTTTGACACTGTTCATCAGCGTTCATGATCCTTCCAGGTAAATACGTTGGCAGTTTTCTGCCACGTTCAGGATCATTTGCAAGACAATATGATTTGTATATATCTCTAAACGATATAAATAATACGACAATCTCATTAACAATTTAAATAATCTGAAAATAATAATAGTACAAAATTTTTTAAAATGAATATAAAAAATTCTTACCCATAAAAATTAAAAAACGACGTCAATTGATCTTTGCTCCAATCCGATGATGTGATAATATGTGGAACGTCTGCGAAGATATATTCATCAGGATCATTACATCTTGGTGAATGACACCTAGTACTCATTCTACACAATGGAAATAAAACAAATGATGTTTCAATTAGAAAGGAAAAATGTATCAACACTCTCATTTCCAATAACTTACAAGAGACTAATGGTATGGGCAGCAGCAAGAACCCTATCATAAGCACCTTCATGATGAATAATCGCAGTTTTATACGTCTTTCTGTCAGAATGATTATCATGACAAGCACGTGCCTGATAAGTCACACCAAATGTTTTTTCTTCGCAGTATCCAGACCTTTCATTCTCGACTTGTTTGCATAATAAATTCCTACAGAAAAATTCAATCAAATAATTACTCCACATTACAAAGTATCAAATACATTTAATCATGTTTATAAACGAGATACGAACGAAGTCATTGTGACGGCTATGTCGTAGTCAGACAATGAGAATTTATCTTGATTCTTATATAACCAAGCAGCACTTGCATCCAAAGAATTTTTTGCATCCAAGTCCATACCATTCCATACTTTGAAATCGTTAATATAAGATAAGGCATCTGGTGTCTACAAAGTGAGTAAAATATAAAATACATTACAATTTCATTTGTAAAAAAAAATAAAATAGAAAATTGATAGTCTTTAAAACACACACGTCTAACGCTTTCATAAATTAGCATTCGGGAATAAATGTTTATATAAAATTTACATTGATAAAAAAATTCAGCAAGAAAAAACATTACACATTAATTAAGAAAATTATTTAAAATTAATTTTTACTTGCGAGTAGACGTATGTAATCTCTTAAACATAATAACAATACTGATTTGTTAATAAATATTACCATGGCCACAATAATTCCTGCGATATTTAGCCGATAAGTTACATTATCCACCGATCGGAATTTTAAATCAACAGCATTCCAAAACGTTACAATGTATGATATAATTGATTCCCAATTTCCATTCAAATGAGAAATTAAATCGTAATCAACAATCACCAAAATTTCAGGATTCAAAGTGTATTGATGAGACGTGCTCGATTGCTCTGATGTATAGGTTTGTTCTTCTGGTGAAACTAAAAAAATATCATAAAAATAATGGTGAGAATACTATCATAGAATAAAACAGTACCAGTAATATTATATAAATATTTAAACATATATACTAACGTGCTATATTAGACGTGGCAGCTTTATCAAATACTTTTCTTTGTTGTTGTGTGAGCAGGTCATTTATTTTCTATTAATTCAAATAAAATATAATTCAGGTATTACAATATTGATTGAATTTTATTTAATGTATTTGAATTTACTCACATAAGGATAAACGTTTAGTTGACCAGATGCATTTCTCAAGAAATAAACTGGTGTTTCTTCACCAATTAAATATTCATTTTGTGGCAATAATTCCAATTTCGGTCGTGTGTTGTAATTATTTTCAAGTTCTTCCGGACTATATCTTGCCAATGCTGGTACAATAAATATCGTAGCAACAAAAACTACTGAAATTATCAGCTTTGTTGAAAACATACTTTTCGAATTTCGATTGATATCCTTCGAATACTTATTTAATAATGATCTTTTATACTCATTATATGCTTTTACTTTTATATAGTTATTCAGTGATGGTATTAACACAGCTAATTGTTTGACATTCTTTGAATAGAATTATCAAGATCTTGATATCACATGAATGTATAAGCAATCAAGCACACGTATATTTATAATTATTCTTGAAACTCTTATTGAAATAATGTTATCAGGCCTTGTAATAGAAAAATTAATGATGGACATTATTATTTTTGATAACCTGAATTTCAGAACATTCTAATGATATTTTCAATGTTGTGAACCTCAGATATTTTGATAGAATTATATGAAAGTCTTGTAAGTATTTATTAAAGAACATATGTGGCCATGTATTATATAAGAATATCAAGAAAAATTGGGTCCATCAATATTTATAAGATTTCATATAAAATCATTTCAACTATTTTTGAAAAAACATAATATATGATTTTAGTTTCATCATCTAATTTATCATATAAGAATTATTTTAATGAAAGCCATGAAAGAAAAAAAAAATATTCATAACTTAAAATGAATACTTTCTTTCTTTTTCATTAGTTCTAAATAATTTTTAGATACTTGTCATTCTAATGGTTACATTTTTTTTCAAAATATACAATGATTTCGCTACTTATATAATTTATATCTAAATATATAAAATTCTCGTGTCACAGTGTTTGTAACCAAACTTTCCCGAAACGGTTTGACCGATTTTTATGAAATTTTTTGTGTATATTCGGTAGGTCTGAGAATAGGTTGTAAATTATTTTTTATACCCCTAAGTGATAAGGGTGGCCGCCCTAAAAATTTTTTATTTTCATTTTTTTTATGATTTGGCATAAAAAATACATATAACTCTTAATTTTCACCCTTGTACCACCAACTCCCATTTTTTAATAGCGATATTAGCACTGTAATAATTCCTTTTTTTTTTTTTTTCAATACCAAATATTTTTATATTTTTTTTATAATAATTTAACTACCAAAATATTCACTAGAAATAATTTATATAGCAAAACAACGTTTGCCGGGTCAGCTAGTAATTTATATAATTTTATAATTTATATTTTTAATCCGATGAGTTGAACATGTATGAACTAATTTTAAAAGTGATATTAATTACAAATATGTGTTGTTATATGAATCATAATAATCAGTAATTTCGATGTCTGTTATATACGAGTATGAATCAACAGTATCCATTTGAAAATCATTGAAAGACATTCGACGTTTACTAACACATTGCGAGTAAAGACATATTTGATTATGGCCACATTCTGTGCCATCAGCGGCTTCTATTCCAAGAACATCATCATTCCAAGATCCATCTAAAGGTACACATTTTAATTGTGTACATATTGAAGGGTCAATATTGCCAATACCAGCAAAATTCATTCTTTCGCATTGTTCGTTGGCGTCCATTATTCTTCCAGGCAAATACGTTTCCAGTTTTCTACCACGTTGAGGTTGATTTGTGAGACAATAGAAATTCTCGGAGTTCCTTCAATAAATCCAAAAACAAATAAAATGAAGAAACTTTCTTATTTAGAATAAATTCACGATTGTAAAAATAATGAATCATCTAAAATTAAAATTTTAATATTTACTTGATAAAATTTTGAAGGAAGTTTACTTGATCTGCAGTCCACTTTGATGACGTCATTTGTGAAACATCTGCCATAACATATTCATCACGATCATGACATTGTGGCGAATCACAACTCGTTCCCATTCTAGATTAAAAATAAAACACAAAAATAATGGTAAAGTAGTTCGAATACATGAAAAAATATACTCACAAAATGATTTTCTTACTTACAAAAGACTAATGGTATGGGCAGCAGCAAGAACCCTATCATAAGCGCCTTCATTATGAATAATCGCAGTTTTATACGTCTTTCCGTAATCATGATTATCATGACAAGCACGTGCCTGATAAGTTATACCAAGTGTTGTTTCACTGCAGGATTCTGAAATTTCATTCTCATCATGGTTGCATAATAAGTTGCTACGAAAAAAAAATCAATTAGATAATTATTCCATTGCAAGTTATGAAATTATCAGTTATTATATGAAATATATATAATAATATTTATATATAAAATACGTACGAAGTCATTGTGACGGCCATATCGTAATCAGGCCATTCAGTAAATTTGTCTCGATTTTCATACAGCCAATGACTGCTTGCATATAACGAATTACGAACAGACACGTAATCTTTCTCATTGTGTAAAAATTTAAAACCATCGATGTAAGATAGAGCATCTCGTGTCTAGAAAATCAAAGAAATATTTATATAATTATATCGTAATAAAATCATTGATAGTATTTGATTTAATACGAATTGATTGAAAAATTACGTTACCTCTGCAATGACGATTCCTGCAATATTTAATCGATATGATGGAGAGTGAAGTGTTCGGAATTTTAAGTCAACCGCATTCCAAAATGTGATAATGTATGGGAAAATCAATCTCCAATCTCTGCCAAAACGTGAATATAAATCGAAATCGACTATCACTAATATCTCAGGTTGGATGATTAATTCATCTTGATTATAGTTCTTTGGTTGAGTTAACAATATTTGTGGTGTGATTTCGGGTGACACTGTAAATGATAGAAAAATAAAATATTGAGCATTAAAGTCTAACAAACAAATTAATGATATTGAATTATTATGTAAAATCAAATATGTATACAAACGGTTTACGAATTTTGTGGAAGCTTCCTCGAACCTTTCCCTTTGTTCAGTGACGAATGCATTATTGATAATCTATATATGTATATAATATCAAAGTGATGTACATTAAATATGATGTCAATAAAATATTAAAAAATTAAATAATCTATCTATGAGTCATTTAAATTTATTTACATTCCATCGAGTTTCTAGTTGGCCAGATGTTATTCTTATGAAGTAAACTGGTGTTTCTTCACCGATCAAATATTCATTTTCGGGTAATAATTCTATCGGATACTGTTCGTCTTGAGCATTATAATTTTGAGCCAAATTTCTTCCTAATACTGGTCCAAATTCACTAACGGCAAGCACAACCATAACCGCAAGCGTTGTGGAAAACATATTTAGCAATTCTCACCTATAAATTGTTAATTCAGATATTATTATAATAAAAATATCAAATTTATGTATTGTGGTCAAGTAATTTGTTACTCACTTGTGTAATAATCTTGTTAAAAATATTAATTTATTTTTTTATAGATTCGATGATCGTTAATTGCCTAAATGATTTTGATAATAGAGTTTGATGAACGTTTATTGGTTTTTATACTATATGTATCCCAATGGAATGTACTATTAATATTTCATAAATGAGTTATTGATAACTTTATCTCATAATTTTAATGTTTAAAGATATCGAATGTTGCAACAATGAAATATTAATTCTATGGGGAACCTTTTTCATAGCTCGAGGGCATCTGTAGTTGAGTTGAATGCTGAGCTCTGAAAATAACTCCTGAGATAAATCAAAATGAACTAAACTTCATAAAAAAAAATATATAAATATTATTTTTAATCAAATTGACAGTTCGAGCAAATAGTAATTGAAAAATTCATTTTTTTGTTCATCTCCGGACATTTTTTTTCATAGTCTTTGTTATATTTTTATGTCTAATAAACATATCAATTTCAATTTGTTCAATTTAGTAATCACCGATGGTGCTTTATAAAATTCATCAGGTCGCTTTCGAAATTAATTATGATGAAATCATTTTTTTAAAATACACATTATTGTTTTATCAGCGGCCATGAACTATGATGAACCTTCGTTTTGTTAATTAGTTGATATTAAAACATTTTTTTTTAATCGATAAAGTCCATAGAAAATTTCGAAAATTTTATTAATCGAATAATTAAATCGATGAAGCCTCAGAAAAAAATTTTATCTCTTATCTCATTATTCATATTTTATATTCCTAATTAGGCTCGTTGAATATTTTACTGATTCTATTTTTATGTTTAATTATTATATACACGTCATGCTTGAATAATTCATCCAATATACGTCGTTGGATTTCTCTTATGACCTTGAAAATGTTCCCTGTTTATCTTGAGGTAAAACTATTAAAATTTAAACAAAATGCCAAAAATTAATATCATACAAAAATGCAAATAAATTATATTGAATTATGAATTATACTCAAATATACTTACTATTTAAAAGTCTAATGTCAGCTTTTATTTTTGTAATTTCCTTCTTTGTTCTATCGAAAATGGTATGTCATGAACATCATTCCCATAAACTTGATTTCCTCCAAATACCAGAGCAAATATTCCATCAAGAAAAACGAAAACCAAAAACTTTGCTGGAAACATATTTTCTCACCTGTACAATAATAATTGTATTTACTAATATAATAAAATGCTAAATGTATGTGATAAATATTTTCTTAGTTAAATGAAATGATTTCATCAAAAGAATTAACTTATTACCTTATATAATTGTTCAGATAAATTATCGAGGTTATATTCCCTAACTTGACGTCTGATATTTTATAAATATTGGAATAATTAAGTATAAATACTGTCATTAATTTAAATTATTAAGCTTATTAATATTAACTAATTGATAATTAATAAATAAAACAAATATTTACCTTAACGAAGAAAATATATCAATTATGATCTGATAATTTTTTCTTATAGACACATATAATGGAATAAATTCTTGATATTTTTTGCGATCTCATATTTGTGTTTTTTTAATTTTCTTACCAATTTTAATGCTGAAGTTTAATTTACTATAGCTACTTGTATGCTTTTTGTGTGCAAAAAATTAAATGCAGTAGAGGTCATCTGTAAAAATACTATTGAAAACAAATAAGTGGCGCTGTTGTTTCTTCAGAAAAAAATAATTCATAATAACCCTTAGAGGTTAGGAAAAAAAACTTGACAAAAAATGGAAGCGAAAAATCTTTTTAATCGATTAATAGATGAATCATTTACGAAAAAATATGACATTACGAGTATTTTATATCAATATGTCGTTCATGAACGTAAACGAAATGGTCAAGGTGACGACAATGAAAGTAAAAACTTAGTCAGTGCCAATTTTTTCTCAGACTATTCGCTCTTTTTTTTAAAGATTATTCAACTTTGATTAAATTAAATTAATATAATCATTTGAAATTATACAAGGTGGCACTTTATCCCTCGGAATATAAGAAACAGATTTTACTATCGACTTACAAACGATTAGAATTGCTCACAATACCCATACGAAACATCAATCAACCATCTGTAGTTCATTCGTTTCCTCTTAATGTTGTACCCAGGGAAATTATTTTTCAACAATTCACACCTGGAAATAGTTACACAACAACTTTGCTAATATCAAATACATCTAAGGTAGATAAAAATCAATATTTTATTATTTTTCATAACGAAAATTGTTTCATGTTTCTGCTATCCAGTATTTATTTTTCATTTTCTCATTGCAGATATCTCAATTTGTGAAATTGATATGCCAACAAAATGAAACATTCTGCGTAGATATCAAAGGAACCACAATAAATATTCGACTAGCACCTGGAATGTCTCATGTTTATAATATTCAATTTAATCCACATGAAAAGCAAGATTATGAGCATCAAATTGATCTTTTTGGTGATTTTGGAACAGTAACCATTCCTATTATTGGTATACATACAATAAAACAAATATTAATATTTATTTACATACATAAACATTTCGTAATTCTATTGTTAATCTAAATAATTATTTATTTAGCACTGGGCCCACGAGCAATTCTCGATTTTCCTGATAATATCATGATGCCAGATACTCCTGTAAATAGTTCATCATCAAGACCAATTTTAATTCGTAACAGCGGTGATTCAACTGCAATTTTTGATGTTTTCTCTTCGAGGTTTGTTCAATGAACAAATAAATATATTTAATACTGTGAAATGACATTTATTCGTGATATTTCTTGCAGTCCACATTTTTTAATTGAACCATTATGTGGTGCTATTAAACAAGGAGAAAGCCAACAATTCATTATTGATTTTGTAGCACCCAGTACTGGAAGCTTTACATCAATAATTTATTTCAGATATGAAACTGGTAATAAATATAATTATATGATTTAATTTGTGATTTGTAATAAAATTTTTTTTTTTTAGGTGAATTATTAAAGATGAATGCTCATGGAACTGGAATTAATTGTAGTGTTCATTTAGAAACAGATGAATTACATATGGGCGATACATTTCTTGGTTTATCTTCTGCTAAATCACTAAAAATTTTTAACAATAGTGAACATATTGTGAAATTTCACTGGATGAAACACGAAAATATTACACTGGACAACGAGGAGAAAAATAAGTTTGTGGAATTATATTTTTTTATATAATAGAAAATTTTTATTTTAAACAGTGAACAAAATCTTACAAAATTGTTTGAAGATTTACTGAAATTTATGGCGCAATTGAAGATCTGACAATTAAGCATCATAATGATTTAGAATGCACAAGTTTATTTGATTCGTCAATTCTTCATGATTCAATACATAAACGTGTTCGTACTGATGAAGTAAATTCATTAGCCACTGAAAAATTTTTCTATAATGACAGTAAATTTATTTTAAGTCCAATGGTTTGTATTTATACAAAGTATGAAAAATAATTTCTATATTCTATAAGAATGTTATTTATTTACTGAAATAATCAATTGATAGGCTGGAGAAATTTGGCCAAAAAGTTTTGTAGAAATCACAGTTACTTTTCAACCACATGAAATTGGAGAAATATTAAGTGAAGCTTATCTTGAAGTGACAGGATGTAAAACAAGACTTCCCATCAGGTAAAAATAATTAGTTGAACAAAATCAACTCAAATTTAAATTCAAATAGAAATTTTATAGATATATATTTTTTTAAAGATTTTTTGGAATCGGCAAAGGCCCAATTTTGAAGCTCAATGCAACAGCGATTGACATTGGAAAAGTTTATCTCAATTCAGTTCAAAATTTCGAAGTAATTCGTAATATTTTCAAAATTATAATTTTATAATTTTTCTCTGTTCATGAGAAATAATTTTGTTGACAGATTATATGTGCAAATGAAGGTTTGATTCCCGGTATAATTATTCCCAACGAAAAATCATCTGACTTTGGTGGGAAAATTTCGATATCTCCACAAATTTTGGAAATTCAACCAGGGGAATATTCATCATTTAATTTGTCATTTTCATCAACAAAAAATGGGGAATTCATCGAAACTATTGAATTTTTAAATCAGGATAATGCAGAAACGATATCTTTATATATAAAGTAAAATTAAATAATTACATATCTCTATAAGAAAATATATAATTGATATATTTTTATTCATTTTTTATTTCTAGGGGGATTGTAGTTTGTCCAACACTTCATTTTGATCAATCTCAACTGGATTTAGGAACAGTTGCCTTGGGTAATAATAAAAAATCTGAAACGAATATGATTGAATGTTTGAAGATGATTATTATTTCGTTTGATTTATCACAGGTTTTACTTCTAAACATGAAGTATTGATTCAAAATATGTCGTCTGTTGCTGTTACCTTTAGTATATCAATTCCAGACGATGGTGATGAGCCTGCTGTCACCTATGAAACATTTATTAATACAACAAATAATATTTCTGTGCCACCAATATTTCCCTCAAATCCACGAGAATTTTTTATCAGTCCTAATAATACAACACTTGCTGCACACACTTCTCTCTCAATCAAAGTAAAAATACAGTTTGTTCGATAATTAATTTTATTTTATAAGAATAAAACGGAAAAAAGAATTTAAAACATTAAATTAATAATTTTGATTTATATACAGATAAATTTTACTCCAAATATTGTGCGGTTTGGAAAAATAAATCTAAAAGTTATAATCCAAGGCTCTGATACAATTCCAGTTATTCTTCCGATTTTATTTAAAAGCAAAGTTGCTACGTGCTCTATAAAAACTCCCGGATTTTATATCAGATTTGCATTCATCAATTTTCCGTATACATTATCATTTACAGTAAAAAATACATCGGATGTTGAAGGATTTTTTTACTTTATTCGAGACCTCGTATGAAATAAAAATAAAAATTTATCATATTTTAAATTATAAAAATTATAAATAAATTTGTCATTTTATTTTTAGGAATCGAAGAATACAATGACTTTTTATTCAATGTCCAGAAATCAATGGCATTTGAATCCAGGTCAATCGTGTGACGCTTCGGTTACGATAATTACTCGAGTAATTGGGCAACAGGAAATTGAAATGAAGTAGTTGATTAATTGATACAATTGTTTTCTATTTATTTATTTATTTATTTATTTATTTCTGCGATAATAAGATTCATTACGTGTTTGGTAGGATGAGAACATTTGGAAAAAGTGAATTTGACACTTTAACTGCAGTTTTTAATGGTCATGGGCCTGTGATGTCAATTGTACCTAAACATTTGGACTTTGGAGATGTCGAGCTTCTTCAAGAAAAATTAATGTCATTAGAATTAATTAATGACTCGCCAATTCCTGCTAACTTTAACGCTTACATTGTAAATATTCAATTATCTATTACGAATTATTTCAGTTGCATTTAAAAATATTTAAGAATTTTAATAAAATAATTTATTTAAAAATATTTTGTGATGAAAAGTATAAGATACTTTTTTGCTAATATTTTTTATTTAATCTTCTATTTATATTCTCATACATTTATTGTTATAATAGGCGAATAAAAATTCATCGTGGAGCATATCAATGGTTTCCGGCGAAATAAATCCACTCAAGTCAATGAAAATGGATGTAAAATTATTTTTACGTGATGCTGGAAAACAATTTGATGAAATTCTTATAAATATCGCTAATGGCTCGACATTTTCTGTTACTTTAAGTGCACATGGTTTGGGTTCTTGCATCAAAATTCATCCAAATATATTTCCTGATTTTAAAATGGGTCAACTTCTAAGGTAAAAACAAATAAAGTCAATATATTGAATTACTTATTTTATTTTTTCAATTCTATTTTAACTAAATTTTAACTTAGTCATCAGGATAATTTTGTTCTACTAAATTTAATAAACGAGGGCAATCGATTGCAAAAAATTATTTTTTCCAATTCAATCACAAGGCGAAATAGTAGAAGTGTACCGCAAATGCCCCTTATGTAAGTAAAAATATTATTATAAAATTAAAAATCCGTATGATTAAAATATTTTCATTTAAATATATTATTTATATTTTATTATATTATAAGGACAAGATTTAAAGTGGAATCACATGCTATCGAATTGCTGCCGAGAAGTTCAAAAGAAATTAAATGGCTAGTTCAATCTGATAAGTATGTAACTTATTAAATTATATATTTAAATATAATTTAATGTATCATAAATTAAATTAATAAATTTTATTTTATTTTATTTTGCAGATGTGATAATATTTCAGAACAATGGTGGGTATATTGTGTATCTCAGGGCCACGCAAAACGTGAATTAATTGGAATAAGTAATTTCTCAGCAACATTTATCGATCCCGCTGTAAAATTCAATAAAACAGAAATGAATTTTTACATAAATATGGAAACTCACAGTAAAAAATCTGCTGATGAAAAAGTTATTGATGAATTAGAAATTATAAACACATCGCAAATGAATTTAAAAATTCATCTTTCTATTCAATATCCATTTCAAATAATAACTGAAAATGACGAGCATGTAAATAATGCAATCATGAATCTCAAACACAATTTTATAAGTCGCATTCGTGTATGTTTTACACCGAATATTGAATACTCTGAAAATTTTCAATCTAGAAATTATATTAATTATTTGCGCTTTAAATATAATGAACATCCAAATGAAGTGAGTATTTATAAATAAAGAAATTAAATAATTACTTAATTATACAAAAACAATTAAGTCATGAGAATTAAATTGGATTTTGTGTTTATTAGGATGAAATAAAATGCAAGGCTGCAGTGAATTATCCTAACATAATTCCTATTCCTAAAAACTTACGATTTGATGTGTCTATAAATGAACCATGCAATAAAACGTTGGTTTTAAATAATAATGGACCAATGCCCGTTGATTATAATTTTTCATGGGAAACACCGGGCATTAATGTCCGGAATATCTCTAAAATTTCATCTCCCGCAACATCACAAAGATCTAACGAGTCATTAAAGTTGATTAACAATGACAATAATATTAAATCTTTGAAGACTATTACCACAGAAGAAGTGCTCAATCAAGCAAATATCTTCTCATTATTTATTATCTTATTTTTGTTCACTTTACATTATATTTATAAAGATTTTTATTGAAACCATTTTAGGTATTTGAAATTTCACCAATGAATGGAAATATATTACCGCACTCGACCAAAGAAATTTCTATAAATTTTCATGCTCAAGAATCAATTTGTATAAATGCCCAATTAATCTGTAATATTTTTCATGGTCCCTCTGAATATATAAATATCACAGCAAGAGCAGACAATATTAAATATTTATTGAACAAAACCCAAGTTGATTTTGGTCGTCAGGTAAATTTTTATGAATCCAAAACAATTTATAAAATAAATTAAAAGGTCAATATTAAATATTTTGTTTTTTATTTAATTCTAGATCATTTTTAAAGTTCATCATGACTTTATAGATATTAAAAATATTTGTGGAATAGAATTCAATTATAAAATTTTTAATTCTTCTGAGAATCGATTAAATAGTAAAGGAGTATTGTCAATTAAACCAATGGAGGGATCAATAGATTCAGGAACAGTTGCTCAGCTTGAATTAAATTATCAATCAAGAATCCCTGGACAATTTGACGAATCATTTAATTTAATAGTATTTAAAAATATTCAATTTTTACTATTTAATATTCAAATTCATTATTTTTATTATTTTATTTTAATTGCAGATCGAAAAATTGGAACCAATTGTAATTACCATAAAAGGTTGGGCTGTACTTCCACAAATTTATTTACCACTGCCTCGCATTCTATCAACAAAAAATCATCTCATAGAAGACGAATATAATGCAATTAATACCTTGAATATTGTTGAGCAATTAAATACTCATGAAAATGTTGATTTATCATTAATCGAAAACAAAAATGAACTTGAACGATTGATGAACAATGGATGGGAAATTATATCAAATTGTGACGATTCTATACCTGAAATAATGGATATAGAAATGATTATTGAGCACTATTTAGCTGTCCAACATATTTGCGAATGTGAAACACTTACAAATATTCATATTTCATCAAAAAATCTCATGCCAATACCTCTATTGTATTCTCAACCTTATGAATTAAATTTGGGATGTGTTATTGTTGAACAGTGCACCAATCGTTCAGTAATGATTTATAATTATTCATCATGTAAAGTATCTATACGATTGAGAAAAAATGAGAAAGAAAATTATTTAACAAAATATGGAATAACTGTTAAATTGCAAGATCGTTTTAATTTAATGTCCAAAGAATTTTCTAGACTTGATATTAATATTCATCCATTGAAGAAGAAGTTTCTAGAACGAAGCAAATTAATAAAACGAAAAATTTATATTGAAGTTATTAATGGTTGCACTATTCCAATAACAATTATTGCAAATGTAACATCACCATGGCTCATGTTGAGTAAAAATACTCTGGATTTTGGTCATGTAATCGTTGGTAATTGTAAATTATTACGATTATTTATTCGTAATGATGGTTTAATTAAATGCCAATGGAATATGAAGTTTTCTAATGATGAAAAAAAATCGCAATTGCATTTTTATTTGGATAATTATCAAGATAGTTTATTGTCAGGTGAATCGAAAACGATTGATATTTATTTTCGACCAGAAAAATCAGGCAATTACGAGACTGAATTGAATATTATTTTGAATGAAGGGATTGAGCCACAGAAAATATTTTTATACGGTCGTGGGATTGAAAGAAAATTAAAGATTGATAAATTATCAATTAATTTTCCACCTATGTCACTGTACTCAATGGCACGAGTTCATAAATTTAACGTGAAAAATAATGTTAATTGTCCAATCGAATTTTATTGGAATCACTTAGATCACGTGAGCATTGAAGAAAATCATATTATGAGAGTATTGCTTCACTATTATGGAGTTAATGAAATTCTCTTACCATTACTTGACGTTGGATTTAGAATACCACGAGCATTTTATGATTTTTATTATTCTTTAATTGATGAAATGACTGCAAGTGAAGATTTTATATCAAATCAATATTCCGAATGTACAGTAAAAAGCCAATTAGAACAGTTGGAAGATGTTTCAACAGCAGATCCGAATTTCAAATCTAGTATTGATGAGGAAATCAACAAAAATAATTTATCAGAATTTCATGAAAAAAATTCAAACACAAATATTATTAAATCAGAATCAATTAAAGATTCTTCAGATAATTTAAATTATCAATTATTTGAGGGTCTAATGTCTCTGAGATCAAGAAATCCCGATGAAATCGAAGATTTATTACATTCTTATATTGATAAACTCCATAAAATTCCCGATTTTCTGAAATTAAGAAATGATCCACTGAAAGAAATTTTCGATGAATTAACTGCAAGGAATAAAAATAATGTACTAGAAAAAAAAGTGTGCATATTTTTTCATGGGGCTCCATTTACTCAGTATCAAGAAACTGCATGTCGAATTGCAAAATTACTTAATTTATCACTTATCAATCTTGATAGTGCCATCATTGAAATTATAGCACTGAGTGATTCATCTAATTCAATTCAACTGCGAGAAATGATTGACAATAAATATCAAGAGTTATTACAAATTGCAACGAGATTAACAAATAATTTTGAACCCTCAATTCCACTGAATAAAATACTAAAATCAGGTGATTTTTCCTCATTGGGAAGTGACGATAACGAAGAATTACAGCGTTTCAAAAAAAATATTTATTTCAATCTTCCTGAACCTGATGATCCAATAGTTTGTTTCAAAAATCTTCCCAGTATCGATGAAATAAATTTAATGGACCCATTGTGTCGTTATGAATATAAAATTGAAGGAATTCGCTTGCTTCAAAATATTATTACAGAATCAGAGGCTGTGTCGTTTGCAACTACTGCTAAAAGTAAGTCAAGAAAAAAAAAAGTCGGTAAAAATTTAAAAACAAGTAAAAAAATAACGCAAGAAGAGGAAACTTTTTTTGGAATTGATTTAAATTACTTAGAGATAGTTCTTCAGGAAATATTCAACAGCAGCCAATATCGAAAAGGCTTTGTACTTCAAACGTTGAATAATAATTTTATAAAAAATAACGTGACAACATTGGCTTCGATATTTCGTATAGTTGGTCGAGAGGATTTTATGGCATTTGTGACATTTCACAATTCCTTGGATCTGTACAAACAAAAATACACTGAAACACAAAATGAAATTATTATAAAACAGAAAGAAGAATTAGCAATTAAACTTGAAATGATAGATGAAATGTCATCATCGGATTTCGAATTATTACCTGATGATGAAAAATGTTTATTTATTGAAAAAGTTTTACGACCACGAATTCATAAAGCGCAAGAACGACGAATGAAATTCACAAAGAAATATGAAACTGAGAAATCAGATCCTGCTGTAGAATTGAATGAAAAAAACAAAAAAGTGAAAATATCTAATGAAAAACAGATAAAATTTGAATCAGATAAATTAGAAAAATTAACTGAAGCATTCAATGTTTATAAAATTAATTTAAAATTAATTGAGTCTGTAATAAACAATCATTTTCATATCTGGCATGTGAAATTTAGTAATCCGTGGGACTCTGAAATTTACGACATGGTAGTTAGTCAATTAATGGAAAATCAAATAATAAAACAAATATTAAATGAGAATAATACTTCTCAGCCAGTTATTGAATCTCAACTTTATTCAATAATAACTGCAAATAATCGCCGATATGAATATCAATCTCGTGAAAAATCTCCATTTAATCTAATTGCTCTATCAGAAGATTCAGATTCAGATGAAAACCTACCAGATCTTTCTAAATTGAAAAAATACGTCGAGAAATTACCACAGCCTCGAGTAATTTTACAGCCAAAAGAAATTAAAACATTTCAAATTGTTTTAAAACCAACATGTATAGGTTTATTTACAGATAAATTTTTACTAAGTATTGTTGGGGATAATACTAAAACATATAAAATTGATGTGGCTGGCAACGTTGATATTCCACATTTACAAATGGATCCCACTATAATATTTCCAAATGTTAAACAAACTCAAAAAAATGAATTGCACAGACCAGTATTTTTCATCGATGAAAACACATTTGACTTTGGCTATTTATTAGTAAATAAAAATGACAATAATGAGAGAAAAATTCACAAAATTATGTCACGATTGAACTTCTTTAATCCATCGCCAGTTGACGTGAATGTTCAATTTTCATTGGCAAACTCTAATTATGCAGCATTTAATTTAACACCTCAAGTTTTATTAATTAAACCAAATGAATTTGGTTCTATTCAAGTCACAGCCGTCGCTCTAGAATATGGTATTAATACTGACCGATTATTAATAATGATAAAAAACAATCCACGTGTTGAGGAAGTTACTCTAACATGTTTTGGATGTGAACTCGATGTAACATTGAATAAAAAAAATTTATCATTTGGTCGAGTTTTACTTTACAGAAAAATTCATAAAATTGTAACATTGAAAAATAAATCAGCTATTCCAATATTTTGGAAAAATTTGTCGGGAATTTTTGAGGATTCTCAAATTACTTTGTCCCAATTATCTGATTGGCTGAAAGCATTTTCAGAGAGTAATATCGAAATTTGCTATCATGGTCAAAGTGTAAGAGAAAAATAATGAAAAATTAAAATATTTTATTCAATCGCGATATTATCAAATGAATTTTTTATCAGGTTGGACCAATTGAAAAATTAATTAACATTGGCATTTTTTTGGACGACATTGATGAAAATCCTTTGTTGATAGAATCTATCACAGTCAGTGGTAACACTTGTGATGTTGCGGTTGATATAAATAATGCTAGTCCAATTATTTTCCCTAACGGAAAAATTGACACTAATCTTAAAGCTTCATTTAGCATTAAAAATCGTGGACAACATGATATAAATTTCGTGTAAGAAGACATACATATTTATGTAGAACTGTAGGAAAATTATATAATATGTATCTGTATTACAGAATAGAAATGATGAACATGGAAAACATTTGTGATATTGATCGGAATTTGTTGAAAAATTTAAAAGAAGATTTTCATGTTGATCCCTCATTTGGTTTGTTGAAGATGAATGAAACGACCGCAGTCAATGTATGACAAATGTGACGATTCAAATTTGCTTTGAGTTAATTTATCAGGATGGAGAATATTAAAAAATAATTTTTTTTTTATTCTAGGTAACATTTATTCCAAAATTGGAAATGAATTTGAAAGAGATGCCTTTATTCAAATGCAAGTTATTGGAGACGAATAAAAATCCTACAGTCGTGGCAGAAATACCGTTGACTGTAACAATACGCGTGGAATGCAATCGGTAAAATAGATAAAAAAAAATATTATTCAAATAGAAATGAAAATGTTACGAATATTATTAATATAATTGTTAATTTTAGATTTGAAATTGAACCATATCCCGAAGTACTCATTGGACCTATCCGTATTTTTACACATAAACAAATATCTTTCTATATGAAAAATATTGGAATTTTTCCTATTCATTATGAAATTACTTCGAAGCAAAAGAATACATCTCGAGCGTCGTCAATTCAAACACAACAATTGGGAAAGAATAATAAAAAAGTGTTACTAGATGATAAGGAGTCTTGTAAATCTCGAAAGTCACCTCGAAAAAAAAAATCTACACCAAAGTAATGATCTATGTTTATTTAATTTTATCAATATATTCATAAAAATTTAATTATAAAAATTTTTCAAGGGTTGATCGATCATTTCTACAATTCGGACCATTTACTCTAAATCAAAGTCATGAAGGAACTTTAGATATACATCAAGTTGCTGAATTTATCATTGATTGTTATCCAGAAGCTGAAGGACATTTAGAAGATTCAATATTAATATTTGTTGATAATTCTTCAATTAACGATAAAAATGGAAGAATATTAAAATTTTCTATGGATTCATACATACCTAAAATTGATTTCAGTAATTTAAATTTTATATTCCAAGACAGTCATATGGTGAATTGTCTTAAAGACTTTGAATGTCCATCAGAAGTGAGAATTTAATTAATTTACAAAAATTTCTCTTTAAATTGCCCACAAGATTTCTTCATTATCTAAAAATTTTTCAGGTCACACCATTTACTATCTTTACAAAAGAAGGAATGAATCTTCATTTTGAAGGAGTTATTGTATCAACTACTTATACAGTAAAATTAAGATTCAATAACCCAAGTTTGGTTTCGGCAGATTTATTATTATTCTTACAAACTGATGAATTGCACCAAAAAAATTCACAATCTCGCGTATTTACACTGGATAAATTAAATCTACATATTTTACCATTGAGTACTGAACAATTATCTATTTCATTTGCTCCAACTCTACTGGAAGTAAGTAATATCAATAATAAATTATATCACAAATAATATGTTAAACACATTAAATAATAATTTTTATTTTAATATTTCACTAGAAATACTCTGGTTTGCTAGAAGCTTTTATTGATGTACCTTCTCACATTAAAACTGATAAATTATCAATTAAACTTTTTGGAGAAGGTTGTATTGCTGAAATTGTTCTGATTGAACCTGAAATATTTTGCAAACGAGGTCATGCAATTTTAAAATATGGAAAATGTCTCGTAGGTGAAACGAGTTATAAAAATATTTGTTTTAAAAATATTGGAAAAATTCGCACGACAATTACTATTGAGATAATTGAAGATACGGAATGTCTCTATGAATTGAAAATCATTGATGAAGTGAGCATTACAAAAAGTGAGAATAATTATATCAAATCATTAATAAGAACTTAATTATTCAGATAAAAAAAAAAAAATAAAAATTAAGTAAATTAAATATTAATTATATATTAGTAGGAATGATTGACAGACATTGCATCGAAATGATCTCAAAACCCGGAGATGTAACACAATTATTATTGCTGTTTTCACCGAAGGATAATGGAAAATACGAAGCACATGTGCGATTGCTTATTGCTGAAAATCCATACGAAAGTTTAATGATAAATTTAAACGGTGAAGGCTTTATTGAGCCAGTCATATTAATTGGTTTACCATTGTTAGAAACGACAAATGATCATAATGAAACTACCAAAGATGCAGAGACTAATAGTTTAAAGCAAAATAGTAACGAAAATGAAATGTATGAAACTTCAGTTCAAAAAAATCGCTCAGCTTCACTACCAGTTCTAACAAATAAAGAAACACCGTTGGATTCCTCTATCAGTTTGATTTACACACTCAATATTGGCGATTGTTACTTGAATGAAGAAAAAAATATTACTTTCAAAATGACAAATAAATCGGCAGATAAATTATTTAGATTCCAATGGAATACTCATAATAATTTAACTATCATTCCGTCAGTTGGTTATATTTATCCTCTTGATCACAAAGATATTGTTGTATCTTTTATTTCTGATATTCCAGTCTCACTTGATCAAGTAAGAATATTCAAAAAAAAAAAAAAAAATGTAAAGTGATAATTATGATTGTTTATTTTATTGAGATAATTGTGATGGTTGTTAAATAGATTCCATTAGATTGCACAATTTCTGAAATTAATATTATGGAAAAACCAGAAGGAGTTGCATGGGACGATCAACACTCGCGAGTTGATTGGATTAAATTTTCACCATCGAATGAAAATGAAGATGATGAATATTCTGAAGAAATTTTTATGGAAAAAATTGTTCAGATAATCGACGAACCTCGTTATGAAAATGTGGGACCTGCACGAGTGATTCAGATACTATTAACAGCATCAGCGTCTCATTCAATTTATGCTTGCTCCATAGATGAAATTAATTTTGAAGATACTTTTATTTATGAGGTATTTAAATGATTTTTCTTTAATTTAATAATTTAAAATCGAATTTTAGAATAAATTTGAATTTGATTTATTCTGCAACTGTTTATATTTTTGTTTCGTAATTTATTGTAGATTCGCGAACAGAAATTCATTCTGAAGAATGCAGGATTGGTAAATTTGATTTATTCGTGGGAACTTGTCGAATCATCGATTTATCATTCTGCATCTTTTATAAATAATTCTCTTCAAGCTTCGATTGATTCTTTAATTCATGAAGCGAATGAATCATACACTAGACATGAGAATTCAGAATTTATGATTTGTTCAACAAATGCGAACGTTGAAATCATGAATAATAAAAAATATGAGCCATCATTTGAAATTGAGCCTACATGTGGAGTTTTACTTTCGGATCAATCAAAACAATTCACTGTTCGTTTTTTACCGCGTAGTGCAGTTTTTTATCGTGCGAAACTCACTTGCCAGTAAGTTGTCAATAAATATACAAGTAATATTTCATAAGAATAACTTTTTTTAATCAATATTTAGCATTAAAAATTTACATCCTGAAATGCCCTCGCTAGTAATTTATTTGAATGGATCAAGTCTTGTTTCATATTATCACTTTAATATTAGAAAAAGCGACTATTTATTAATTAGAAGCGGGCCTACAGTGCCTGAAAATATAAAAGTAGTCGAATTCAAAGTTGTTGGCGTCAGGAAAAATCATATAAAGTAAGAAAAAATTTTCATTTTTACTAAAAGTCAAATTTAACATAATTTTTTGTTATTTAATATATTTTTCACAGGCACTTTGATTTAATTAATCCAACGGCTGAGTCTTATCATTTTTCTTGGATCGATAAAACTTCTCAAAACACTGAAAACATTCCGTATTTTCATTGTAAAACTCCGGAGGCTATTGCAAATAGTGGAGAAAAAACCAAAATAACATTTACTTTTTTGGCACGTGATGTTGGTGTATTCGAAGCATTGTGGTTATTTTTCATTCATGAATATAACTTGGAAGTGCCATTTTTATTAGTTGGAATAGTTACTGAGCCTCGAGTTATTTGTTGTACACCCAAAGTAACAATGGCATTGACATCATTAGGTAATTCAATTAAATTATACAATAAAGTGTATGTATTAATTAATGTTTTTATTTATTTTATTATTTTTCAATATTAAATTCGATTTTTTTTTTAAAGGAGTAAAGGTGCAAGATACAATGATTATTCGAAATAACGAAAAATTTCCATTGTCATTCAAAATTAATGAAAATTCTGTATATTCAGAAGGAAGATTGCAAAATATTAATATCAAACCCACGTCAGGAATTTTATCCGGTGAAAATGATCAAGAATTTCTGTTAGTTCATTAAATTGTTTCGATACATAATTTTTTTGTTACATATATTATACATCAAATTGATTTTTAATTCTTTATGATTTCAGTGTTGATTTTAAACCAAAACAAATTGGACATTTTTCATTTCTAGTCAAATGTGAAATAGAAAAAATGAAAGAGCCTTTAAAATGTTTCATTACTGCAAATGTTTGTGAAATTAGTTCACGTGTGATTTTCATAAATTCAACGAATGAACAAATTGATTTACAAACAGATAAAGTTAATATTATAGAATCGGGAAAATTAATGCTGAAAAAATTGACAGTTTTTAAATTTGAAATAATAAACATAGGAGATATTACTTTTAAATATGAATGGAATTTAGGCATGAGAATGCCAACAAAGAGTCAAAATAATAGATTTAATTATAAAATAGAAATAAAAGAAACAAATGGTGAAGTTGATAGTAGATCGAAAATAATTACATTTTTAGAAATCACTGCGATGAAAAAATTAGAATTAAAAAATCATCTCGTAACTTTGAAGGTTCATTCGATTAATTATTTCCTGAAATATTATATTTATATCGTTTTTATAAATTACTCTCTATGATTTTATAGGTTATCAATGGTCCATTATACAAATTATTAATAAATGCCACAGCTAAATGTGAACCAATTAAATTTAGCTTCATAGAATATAATTTTGGTGCTTGCTACATCAATGAAAATACCGAATCTTCTCAATATAACGTTGAACTTCAAATAACAAACAATGAAAACACATTTGTCATGTAATTTTTCCATTCTACAGTTTATCAAAGTTTCTGCAGATTTTTTTTTTTCTCATTTCAATATTTGTAATAAATTTTATATTGTCAGTGTGGAGTGCAACAAGGTCCCACAACATTTCAGTGTCAATTTTGAGAAACTTTCTCAAGCAATATCTGAACGGAGTACAATATCAATTCCAATAAATTTTCATCCTCGTGAAATGAAGAAATATCATGAAAGTCTCAACTTCATAATAAATTCAACCATCGATCAGGAAATTCAATTGAAAGGCGAAGGAGTAGTATACAAAGTAAGAAAAAAAGAAAGACTAATATAATGAAATTAAAATTATTTTACTTATTATATGAAATATTAAACAGCAATTTTAATTGATTCATTTAAAAATTCTAGGTGGGATTATTGAAACCACGAGACAAAGTCATTGATTTTGGCAATGTATCAATTGGAAAAATTGTGAAACGAAAATTTACAATAATTAATTTTGGAAAAGCATCTGTAAAACTTCAAATTGGATTAATTAAAAAAATAAAAAATCATTCAAATCCTATTAATATACCTGATATATTTGACGACTACATCAACTTTGAACCATCAGAATTTTTAACTCTTCGTCCAAATAAAATTCAAGAAATAATTATAAAATTTTCACCGAAAAAACGAATGAATATTATCGATGAAAAAATTGGTGGATTCTGTGGTGAAACAACAATTATTCCACTTTTACTTATTCGTGGTCGATGCATCGCTGCAGAATTTAATGTGAATCGTACAGACTTGCGCTTTGACACAGTCGCCAAAGGCTATTCTATTGAAGATAAATTAATTCTTAATAATTCAGGAGACATTGATGCACATTTTAAATGGAATGTCAAAAAACTTGGACCTCATTTTACACTAAAACCTCTAAAAGGGTATTCATCTGCTGGAACAAATGTAACATTTAACGTTTATTTTCATCCAACGAAAGAATCAATTAAAATCAAAGGCGAAGCTTCTATTGAAATTGAAAATTATCAAACTATCACGATATTATTCAGTGGTGGATGTTCAAAGCTTCCAGATCCAATAGACACAATAATATTCTCTATTCCAGTTCGCAGCAAGGAAACGAAAAATATTGACTTGAAAAATGATTCAAATGTTGATGAAAAAATTGAAGTTATCGTAACTGGAAATTATTTTCAATCAGAAAATTTTATATTTATTGATGCAAATTCATCGACACAATGTGCCATTACTTATGCACCACTTGTAATGAACACGAAGATAAATCCTCATGAGGTAAGTGAAAAAAGTTGATAAAATGTAAGAAAAAACAAATTGAGAGAAGAAAGAAAAATTAATGAATATTATTCTTCAGGGAACAGTTGTCATGAAATATTCTCGGAAAAATTCCCTCACGATTTATGCATTACGAGGTATTAGTCTTCCACCTGAAGCAATTGGAGAAATTTCTCGTGAAATCCCTGCGAAAATAAAATATCTAGAGATACTGCGTATTTATAACTGGCTTGATAAACCCCAAAAATTTGTCTGTGCCATTAATTTAATTGGTAATCACAAGGTAAATGTACAATTATCTTTATATTCGCATTTAAATAATATTAATGTTTTAATTTATAATATAACTGCATGTATAAATCAATAATATATTGTATTTTTAGGAGAAACCTATTTATACTTTTGATGGCAGTGATAAAATTGAAATTTTATCCAAAGATGTACGAGATTATCACGCTGTTTTATGTTGTTACAAAGGATCGTTACTGAATTTCCATGTAAAATTCATAATTAGAATCAAGAAATATATATTATAATTTAAAGACGTGATTTAATTTTTTATAATTACAGATCATTTTCACGAATCCCGAAGGAGAATATCAATTTTATAAATTACAATATAAAATAATAAATCCAAAATCAATAGAAACTATTGAATTAACAACAAATACACAAAAATCTGTGGATTATTTATTAAAAATTGAAAATCCATTGAAAAATGAAAGTATAAATTATTCAGGAACTTGCCAACATCCTGATATAAAAATCGAGGGACTTCCTAAAAGCATTGCGCCTGGATCTAAAGTAAAATTACAACATAAAAAAAATTAAAAATTATAATATATAAATATTATTATTCATAGTATTTGATTTCATTATTTTATTTAATTACCAGGAGACAATTATAATTCATTATTCTCCATCGATTGTTTCGGAATGTGAGACAGCACTTGATATTATATCTAAAAAGCTCGGAATTTTTCCATATAAATTAAAATTGAAAGCAATAATGCCAGAGAAAATTTTTTATACTTTGCCACAAATAACTGTGGCTTTAGGATCTTCAAAAACTTTTAATATCATTATTAAGAACAACAGCAAAAATGTCGATGTATTTACAATTACAGTGAGTAAATAAACCGGATAAATCAATATAAATTTAGATCGCATCAAAATAAATTATAACACACTATTGCTATTACTAATAAATAATTAAACAGAATTATTTGTGTCATATTTCAGATCGATAATCCATCTTTCACATGCGGATTGAATAAAATATCTATTCCTGCACGCGATGGAAAAATGATTGAAATCATTTATGAGCCATGTAATATTGAAATCGTTCAGGCAAAGTTCATTGTCTCTTCTACAATAAATCCAGAAATAATGTACTATAATTAATTTGATAGTGAATTAAACTATCTTTGCATATAATAATAATTTAGTATTACCAATTATGTTTCTATAGATATGAGATAACAGGCAATGGCATTATTCCAAAACCCAAAGGACCATTTACCCTTATGCCTAATTATCCTCTCACAATACCATTCAAAAATGTTTTTCTCGATATTAAAGCATTTAAATATATCGTTGATCCAACAGTATTATTTGCTACATCATCTTCATCGAATGTTATAAATTCCAAACAGGTGAGAATATTTCACCAATTTTTTTTAATGAGATTTTATTTTTTATTTAGCGTTTTCTGTTTGTAGACGGCAAATATCATGGTGAAATTTCAAAATATGAATGAATTTAAAGATGAATCAGGCATGAATACTGGTGCTGTTACTGGAAAATTGATTGTTTATTGCACAGATCCTGAATTGTCATCAATTAATTGGATTTATTATCTTAAAGGTACTTTGAAGTGAAAATTAATATAATTTATAATTTTTATTATTTTTCTTTAAAATTATTTAATTATAAGATTAATGGCCATTCATTTCATGTTCATAATACACAAATAAAATTTATAAAACTCAGCAATCAAAAATACAATTAAATATATTAACTGTATATTTATATTATTTTTTTTTATGCTTATCTGATGATAATAATATATTTTGAATAATTTTTACACACAAAAAATTGACGAGTTGCCACATTTTTGCTACATCAAAATCTTATTTCAAATCACAATAAAAAAGTCTTTTAATTTACAAATTAGTTAGTTGATAAATCACCAGTAATAAATTTATCTATTTTTCGAATTATTCATCCAAGATGAATTAGTATTCCATAGCAATCCATCATTAACCAATTGTGAATTTATATATGGAAACAGCCATGTAATAAACCATCGTTTACCAAGTGCATCTTCAATATTATGTCGCCATCCAAGATTGTACTTGTGATTACCATGATTTCGTTCATAGGCAACACTTCCAGTAATCATCAAATGAAAATGATAAATACATAATGCACCAGTAAAACACATTCCCACCACTGACACAATATATAACATTAAATAAAATTGTTCCCATGAATCATCAAAGCCAAATACAAATATTGCCAATGGAAAAATGATTTTAACTATCGATAATGGAAATTCAAAATTAATTTTATTCCATATATAATAATTATTATAAAAGAATGAATACGTTGTGGCAATAAATAAATAAAGAATAAACATTAAAAAATAACGATGATTATTGTGACCAATACAGCATCCAGTGAATATACAATGATGATCACGTTTTAATATACAAGTATTGCATATTTGACAATGCCATGATCGTGGTGGTGCAACAGCTTCGCATGACGAACAAAAACGCCAACCATTTTTTATTTTTGCATTTTTTATTGACAATATTAAATGTCGTATGCTTGTATCAGATAATATTGTGTACGTGAAATTCCCCACAATATTTATCATGAGAAAATTACCAAAAATAAAATGAATAAAATACCATAATGAATCAACTTCGTATAATTCTGGCAGGACAACCCACAACTCGAACCAATATATCAATGGCACTATTATTAATATAAATCCCATTGACAATCCATCACTAATTGTTTTTGGCCATATTCTTTTCCGCACAATCATTTTGATAATTTATTATTCAACAATAGTCTACTTCATCAATTATTAATAATACACTTTGTTATTTATTTTATTAAGTTATTTATATTATGTTATTTTTTTTTTTTTTGTCTTTGGTCTTTTTTTAATTTGATAATTCAATATATGTATTTTATTAAATGATTATTAATTTATTATTTGTTTAAATTTACTGACTATAATTTTTTGTTGCTACACAATACGAATGTATACAAATGTGATGATGATGGTCACATGATCCATAGATATATATGCATAAAAAACTTAGTGAACTCTGCTTTACCGACAGATAACCCCTGGGAATTTAATGATTTTGCTGTTGCTATTGACGCGCCACCTTGAGGACTTTTAAACAAACTCGATTTGCAATAGTTCCCACTGAACCCGGTAAGGAGCAGCAAAGTCGCTATAAATTTAGTGAAAGTAACTAAAACAGTGTTACCAGATAGAGAGAGAGAAGTGTTTTTTTTTCATTGCTAGTGAATTTTCACTTTATATTTTTCTCTCTGAGGAGAAAAATGGATTTGAATTGAGAAAATAAATGAAATATTTATAATTTCTGTCAGACTTTAGATTTTCACTGGCAGAAAATTCAAACTTGTTCATCATTAATTTAAAATAATTACTCGTTAGTAATTAAAAATTTTAGTTTACCAATAAATGTTAAGAAATGTCCTGTTTATTAGTCATTAGTTTACATTATTATAAATAAAGAAATATCCGTATGATTTTCATACACTTATCAAAGTAAAAAAAAAATCATTTGTAAAATATTCACCTTCACTGGGTGATATCTTTTTATTATGTCGTTATACAACAATTTAGCTTAAATATTTACGTAGTACGCATTGAAATTACATCAATATAAAGTACAATTTTGCATATCTATAAAAAAAATTATAGAAACCACATTAGAACACGATCGCTCATAATTATTTACCATAATTGCGCATAATCGACTAGAATTTTTCGGTGCATAATTAAACTCTCTAGTGGAATAAGGTTTTTACCTTTAACAATTAAGTTCCATTGAATTCATTATTTCAAATCATTGAAAGTATATAGTGTCAGCATTAAAAACAAATGATGAAAACTTGTAAATTAATTATAAAACAATTCTCAATCGAAATATTTCTTATTTCATTTGTTTACTTTGTTAATTCACCTCAATAAAAAATCAAATCAAAATAAAAAAAAAAACGAATTAACATGGATAAATAATAAACTCATTATCTATTAAGTCATGGTTTGCCAATTAAATTATATCATATACTTTATAGGACAACTGTATTTTTTGTTTGTATTAAATTTTTGTTTTTTGTGGCATAATTTAAGATAACGATGTTGAAATTAATTCTAATATCTTTAATATATATTATAAATGAAATAATATAGGTAATTGAATTTGGTGACACTAAGCGAAGCTATGACTTACAGAAGTTACTGATGCATTGTGCATTGGTGAACGGGTTTGATGGAACCTTAAAAGTTCAGCAACAGTAACTGCTACACGTACAATACCACGACCTCCTTCGAGTACATCACTGGCACAGCATACTAAATTCTGAAACAATAGTATTAATATTAATAACAATTCAATCATTAACAACTTATGAATAAAAATATTTATAAAAATATTCATAAAAGTAACTACAAAAATTGTATATCAAATAGTATTTTATTACAAAGTATGACAGCAATTACAATACAAAATGTAATTGTAATTTGTGTTATATATTAAATAAATTAATGTGAGTTCAATGGAATTTAAAAATACATAAAAAATTAATTTTTATATCTTACTAATAATTTTCAATGAATTGTATTTTTAACTGATACATTATTTTTTCTGAAGAAAAAAAAAATGGTTTTTCAGTCAAAGAGGAGACAATTAATCCCTCTTGGATATGTAATTATAATTGTGTAATTTCTAATTGAAATTAAGGATATTTTTTAAATTAAAAAGATAGAAAAAAAAAAGAGAATTATAATCAAGAATCCTATGAAAAAGGATCTATTTTCAATTGATTAACATGTATTTATTTTCTATTCATTTTGCAAAAATAAAGACTCTTAACAATAGTTCAAGCCCATGGAAAATAGCCCCCCTATTATCATATTCGCAATTATTTATTGAACAATGATAATATTCCTTAAAGCCATATCGTCGCAGAAATGTATTTTATTCAAAATTTGAAAAATTTCTCATAATATTGATGCTTTAAAAAATTGCATCTAGTTGTATCAATAAGATTATAAAATGTATATAAAAAAAAAATATATGACTAGGAAAAGTAAATGTATATTTAAGACTAGAGATCTTCCAAATAATACCATAATATTTCATAAGATTTCTTTAAAAATATCTGCTTTTTTATCCACATATTTACTTTTAGTTAATTAAACATTTGATTTTTCAGAGTGGCAATAAATTAATTTCTTAAACCCATTAAATATTTTATTAAAATTATCAATAAATTATGCCTCAATTATTCAATTAATTTATCAATCAATAAAATTCAAATTTCAATTTAATTATTAATAATATATTCGATGACTAGCAATAGATTATTCTGCAAATTTTATAATTACTTCAATGCCAAAATACAATGAAAATAAAATAATTAAAATGCCACTATAAAGATAAGTTTTCCTGCCAAAAATAAATATAGCTGCCATCACAGTGTGATAAATTTCACCTGATTCAATTCACTGTTAATTAATTAAATAGTGTACAAGTTTTACATACTCATTATTAAGCACCGTTGCACATACCTTGGTATATATATATATATATATATATATATAAATTATAATTTGCTGAACCATCAAAAATATAATTGTAGCAAAAAGAAAAAAAAATTATTCGTAAATGCATTAAATATAAAAATCTCAAGGAAAATATTTCATTGATATAGGAATAATCGTGAAAAATTTTCAATGATATCGCGAATTATTTCTCATGTTTTTTTTTTCCTTATTATATATAGCGTTGAATAATAATTGATCAATATTTATTTAATCTGGCACAGGGAAGAGATAGAGCAATGCGAGACTAAATAAAAATGAAAAAAAGAGCATCGTGGATAAAACCCGGTCCTTATTTGTACGGTTTGAATCTGTGATTCGTTCTTCGTGAGCGTCATCTTCAAGGTGAAAAAGAAGAAGAGCTGACACAATACGCGTCAGTGCTATCAGCCCATACGCGTTCATGTAACCCACGTCCATGATTGCATCAGCATCCATTAACACCTCCTGCAACCAACAACGATACTACTCAGTCCCAGTTTTCTACTTTCGATGTTTTAATTTAGTGGTAATTTAAACCCTCTCTTTCATCAATTGTCCAAAAATAAAAATCACTGATACGCGTATAATCATACTCGTAATTATTACTAATTCAGCATTGAATAAATTAATAATTAATAATTATCCCAAATAAATTACAAATTAGGTTATTTTATATTGCATAATGAAAATTAGTAATAGCAATTATCACAATTAACGCGTCAAATGTGCTTTAATTGTAAAATGGATATCTTTATATAAACAATAGTAAACATATAATTTCCTTTAATTACATAATTTTATATTTATGTAATATATTTCAAGTTCTTTGAAACTTTTAACGATTATTGCTCACCAATATTATTTATTTTCTATTATATTCACTGGTATGTATAATTTTTCTTACATTTGCCAAAGTGGATTCGTAAAAAAATAAATAAAAGCACTGAGGCAAGGTTACGATCTAGCATGTCTAAGCAATAAAAAAAAAAAGAAGCGAATGTAATATCAATCAAAGCAATGTTTTTATGTATGCACATGCAATTGAAGCTAATTTATTAATTTTGGATTAACCCACCCAAAATTTTAATTGCACTGCACCCGCCCCTGTGATTTAATGTACGATATAACTCGGGACTGACTAGTAGTTGTTGGAAGTATATTACATACATTTTTTTTTGTGTATAAATATATATGTATAAATGTATACATACAAATATACAAATATAAATACACAAATATAAACAAATATACATATATGTACATACTCATATATATATATATAAATTTGTCAATATAATAATGAATTTTATTTTTTCCTAGAGATAGCTATGTATAAATTTTCCTTTTCTACTATAACTGATATAAATATTTATCAATAGTTATCGTTCTGACCAATTCCAGATATTATGTACTATTAATTACTAAATGAGTTATAACCTTAACACTCATATATGATTGCATGCATGAACTGATTTAAAATTAATTGCCACTGACTAAAAGAAGCCAAGTAATAAGGATTGACTTTTTATTGAAGAATGATAATATAATTACCTCATCTACACCGATTCTTCGACAGGCTTCTAAGAAATTATCAACATTACGTCGACAACGTGCCATGGTTAACTTTGGCTGAAAGAAAAATTTATTTTAATAAATTTGTAGATGAATAAAAATATAAATTGAAATTTTTTAGTTGAAAATAACATGGGGAGTACTCACCACCGCTGGAGATGGAACGTGAATGCTACCAACTGATCGTGGCCTAACATGATTTGCGAGATGACAAAGTACAACACCGTCTATTAATGCGGGCGCTAAATCCTCTGGAAGAGCCATCTTCAATCTCGTTTCAATATTCTAAATTCGAGAATAATTTATTAAACAAATGATTTTCTTCAATTATGAAGTATTGAATATGCGAAAAATATTTATAGTATTATCTTGAAGTTATGATAATGATTGTGTAAATTATTGATGACTTACGTTTCTTAATTGTTCAATTAAATCAGCTTCTTCTTTGGCACGTTCAAACTCTCGTCTCATAGTAAAAGAATATTTTTCAGCATTATGACTATTCCATGCAGTTGATTTTGGGCTAGATCCATTTTGATTTTTGTTATCTTCAGAGTACGTTGCGGTTGTTTTAACTAATCTTGGCATATGCGCAGGACTAGAATTTGTTGGGAAAAATCCGCTAGAAAGTGGAGCTGGTGAACTTGGTTTTTTATACGGTTGTTCACTGTATTTAGTACTTTTTCCATTATATTCATTATTGCTACCATTAATTATAGACGCATTTTGACAATTAAGTCGCGAAGGTGTTACTTTTTGAACTGATCGTTTTGATTCACTGCCATCATTTGTTATTTGATTTTCTGTTAACATGGAATTTTTTCCATTTCCAATATCTGCATCGTTTAATTGCAATCCGTTGTTTGGAATTACAGTTTGTTCACGAGCTCGATAAACATTTGAACATTCATTTGCCCTCTGTTGTCTCAACGCTTCCTTGTACTCTCTGTAATTTATTTTATAAATAATTATTAATCATTGACCTAATCTCTTTGTTATTGGTTATTTAGACACAAGTTAAATTTAAAAAAATGTTTTTTCTATTTAAATAACATACTTGTATGTTTGAGTATGATTAAATGGTTTCTTCTCTTCACCATTGATTTGGAAAGGTGATGATGTTCCACTGTGAGCTAGATGATGTGACATGGTGCCAGACGATGTTTGTTCAACTAATAAACTTGATTCCATATGCCTAGATAGATACATTAACATTATTAAAAAAAGTATTTTTTAGTTAATTGAAAAGAAAAAAAATTCTAATTAATTAATTATTCTCTAAAAATATTCCAATTGTTCCAAGAGGAAAGATAAAAATCAAATTTATATAACGACGTTTGGCACAAAACAATATAACAAATGAATCTATTCGAGTCTAAATGAATTCAAATTTTAATTACACACCCTGGTGGTGTTATAGAATTATTGTGAAGTGATGTAGTCATTGGTTTTCTAGAATCTGCGCCACTTTCTGAAGCACTTCTTTCCAATCGTCTGTTTTGCATTTGATCTTGTAAATCTACTGTCTGTAATAAATAAAATTATAATATGAAACAAACAAATGAATACGTGAAAGAATAAATTAATAAATGAACTAAATTAAAAATCATTACTTTTCCCATTCCATCTTCAAGTGTTGTGTTTTCTCCTGGTGAAATAGTACTTGGTGTCGACGTTCCACTAAATGATCCATTCAAACATACCTCATTTGGAAGCGTAATAGATAATGGTGAACATTCCGATCGCCATCCGCTACGCAACTCACTTTCATGAACCTTAAAATAGGAAAGTATTAAAGCAAACAACGAATACAATTAAATATCTTTCAATATCTCAACATTTTCAGGTACTATGATACGTGTGACGTAAGACTGTTCTCGAATATCATTAAAATTAAAAGTTAAACATCTAATTTATGAATGAATTGAAAGAATATAAGTGAATCTACTCGTTGCCAATATAAAAAATAATATAAATATAGATATGAAAATTGAACTAACTCCACTGCGAATTTCTTGTGACCAACGTTTGTCAACTCCGTCACTCGTATTATATCCACTGTCGACATTGTGTCGTCTGTGAGATCTCACATCGAGTGTTGCATGACCTCTTGAATCCAATGGATTTCGTCTAATTCTTCCTGTTCTCGCACGTTCATGTTTCACCGCCTGTCTTTCCAGATACTTAAAAATGTGAATTCGCCCGCGAGTACACAACTACATTATAATAAACATAAAAACATTCCAAAGAATTAATAATCATTGAAATAATTTTCATTTTTACCTATCAATTAAAAATCAGTAATATATCAATATTAAATTGCAAAATTATTAATTCTTTAAGAAACATATTTAATATGAATATCTTTTATTCAAAAAAATATTATTAAATGTTCAGAGCATCATTAATCTATAATAAATCATTTGTTTATTTATTATTAATATATTCAATGAATTATTACTCACTGATGCAGGTGGTGATGTGAGAGGATTATCAGAAAGTTTAAAATCAATGAGACTCTTCATTTTTCTTAATTCATTAGGAAGCACCGATATACGATTTCCGCTGATGTCCAATTTGACAAGCCTCAGGTACGTTAATTCTGAACAGAAATGACGTCAATACGATGGAAAGATAAAAATGTATGTGTGCCAATTTGTTATTCAGATTTAATGTTCAATTTACCGATTGGTAGATGCACAAGTAAATTACTTCGAAGATCAAAAGATCTCAGCCGTGGTAAATCTCCAATTCTCGGTGGCAAACTTGTAATTTCATTACAACCGACATCCAATTCAGCAAGAACTGTCATTCTCCCAAGTTCATCGGGCAAACATGTAAGTCGATTATACGCAACAAGTAATATTTGTAAAGGTAATTTACAAACTTCTCGAGGTAATGATGTCAACTGATTCCGGCTACAATAAAGAAGGTTATAAAAATATACTTGATGAAATAAACAAATATATTATTCATAATTTTTATGAATTGTTTACCTAAGATCAAGATAGCTCAGGGATTGTAACATAACAATAGTTTCCGGTATAACTCGTATCGCATTGTGGTAAAGATAAAGCTTCTCTAAAAAAGCAAATTCAGTAACTTCCTCAGGCAATTCACCAAAGCGATTTTTTGATAAATCTAGAACAAATAAAATGAATTAAAATCACATAAAATCAATACATTATTTGTTTATAATAAAACTTTAATTATTAAAAATGAAAAACAAAAACAATTTGTTATTATTTTCTACAGAAATCAATAACAAAGCAATGTTCAAGGTTACTTTTGGCTAATAAAAAATTTAATGTATTTATATTAAAAGTGGAGTAGAAAATGATTAAAGTTTTACCCACCAGCTATCACAGTATCACAGAGGTTATACTTGGAGCCGGTCTTGGCGACCTTTGGAAAATCTTTGAGCTTTCGACCACTGAGCTTAAGTTCACCACTCAAATGTGCCTCTTCCAATATTCTCTCCAAACTCCTTGTCAATTGCTTTTGTATATGGCCACTCATATTTGACACGACCACCGCCATGTTACATTTTTTCTAACATTGAACAATCCACGCGGAACAAAAAATTTCTCCCAAACTAGTCCCACCCATTAAAGTTTATGAGTGTAACTGTATGCGCATAATTTACAAACATATATGTGTACCAAATTGTTAAAAAAGATGGCAACAAAACTTAGTGTACATATAACTCACCATATACCTCAATACACATATATTCATTTATATATACATATTTATATCGATATATGCATATAAAATGATTCAATTCACAATTGTAGTTTGTAAATAAATAATACTGAGTGAATTTGAAATTTATTTTGACCGTAGAAATATAAAATTTAAACAATCATAGGTATAATAAATGATTAACATTCATTTGCTGCTAACTTCAGACCGTTGGGCGTCCATTATTGATTTCAATATATAACAGCCATGGAGAATCGATTTATTTACCATATTCAAGACTGTTGAAATATTATTTAGATTATTTGTTGCACAGTTTATCACATAATTATTGTTATATTCGAAATATTCAATCAACTATTAACTCAATTTTTGAATACGTGCGTCAAAAAATTAACCTGTCCGTTAATGTACTAAACTATACATTAGCAACAGATGTGACGTGCCTATATGTATAATTATGTATTTCTATAACATTTCACTTTGCAGCGCCACTTGTTTATATAATATATAAAACTGACAATTGGAAAATATAATTTTTTATAGAATGATTGTTAGAAAATTTTTTCATTATGTACAATTTATGCTGTTGATAATATCAGGGTTATGATAGAATTCTGCAATCTACAATAGTTATTTTTGTACTATAGTATATGTATAATAACAAACCAATTTAAAAATAATTATAAGAAATAATAATATAAAATGTACAAAAATCCTATTGTTATTACATTAAAAAATTGGAAGAACTTGAAAAATAATGATAGAGTTGATTTATTAATTTTTAATTGTATTAATCAATGTATCCAAAGTGACAAACAACTACACATACATATATTTAATATAAAAAATATATCTTGTATTAATTATATTTAAAAACAAGAATGACCGCAATGATCATAACATGGTTGACGATAACCCTGTACGTTGATTTTCGCAGTATTTCATCATTCTTTATCTTTTATTATCCGTATTTTTTTATTTTCAATAATGTTGGTTCATATTAAAATAATCAAAGAGCCAGAATGTAATTAATACGTATGAATAATTAATTAAATAACAATGGAAAATATTGTTCCACGTTTTTATTACATACAATATTTAAAAATGTTTTTTGTTCTTGTATAGGAATTGAAGGAATCAATTATCTTCAGGACATCGTTCGTCTTGAATTTCCTGTGAATTAATTATGTAAATTTGGAATTAAAATAACACGTGCTTGTATAATATCATCAAAAATTCTACAAATACTTACCCGATTACGACGTTCACCGTACTTGGACCAGAACGTAACCTTGCAGGATGTCCTCTGACCGGTTTGCTTGTTGAAAACTGAACACGTTGAGAATGGTGGTGAATAAAGATGTAAAGATACAGCCGGATTAATTGTACTCAAATTTTCAACACGATGAAGGCCCATTGTGTCATTGATATAACATACATCATCTGAATGCAGAATATTTTTTTCAATTACTTGAAGCTCTTCACCCTCACAGTAACTTTGGCAATCTGTAGTTGATGGCCAGGCATATCGTGTCTGTAATTTTTCAATGATTGATAGAGTTTAATGATAAGATTTATTTGTTGAATTTTTAGTAGCTATATTAACTTACTTCGGAAAGTTCTCCTTGAAGAATTTTCATCACACAATGAGCATCAGAATGATCATGAATTGCTGAGCCATGACCTTCGCCCCAACAAAGTACCATTAAATTAAATCTTCCATTTCCTTCGTCGACTAAATTTCTTGTATATCTGGAAATTTAATATAAAAGTTTATTGGTAATTTTTTATAAATTCTTTATTTATAGTAAAAACATTTTTGTAAAAGTCTAGGAAGAGTTTGTGTTGAAATTTTTTTAACTCTCCTAATTTATTTAATCTGAAAGACAAAAATTTAGTGTGAGATTCAACATGAAATATTATTCATTTTACACAAAGTTATTCTTCAGCTTCAAGTTTTCGTGTTGAAAATTGATACAAATTCTGCGTGAAAAAATAGTTTACATAAATTTTGAGTGGACTTTCACATAATTTATACGTAGTATTTTAATTTTAAATCAATTTAAATTATTTATACATACATAAATTCATATGTTTGTAATAATACATAAATTACGACGTATTTATTTGTAATGTTTTGAAACAAAGATATATATATTTCATTCGATATAAAATAATAATAAACAACAACATAGATTATTAAAATAAAATAGAGACATATGGTAATATAAGTAAATTATAGTTTCACTTCTTTCTTCAATGTATATATTTTTTTTTCTTGTTTGTTGCTTCATAAAATTGAGTAAAATATCAGAGATGAAAGGGAGTAATTGCGCACACCATTCACCGAAAGAGCATGAAGCACATAAACACACATTTGAATGTATATCAAAATTACCATAACAAAATAAAGATCATAGTAAAAATAAAAATACAATTTGCATATTTATTTTTTTTAAATTTCAACACATTCATTATTAAATCTACATATTTCATTTATCAATGTCCGAATTGGTTTATCATTTTAACCACATGATGTTCAAAGTATATCTGTAATCATTCTTAATGCGCATAAATTTCGAAATTTTTTCGTATTTAATTACTTATTTATCTATCTGATATTATTATATATTTTGTAATATGTTTTTTATAACTTTTATCTAACTGAATGGAGGATGTTGAAGTTCTACAAGTAAACTTGTATTTAACTTTAATTATTGTTCTTCATTTTCGTGTGTTTTCCTTAATTAAAAAAATTTTACTTCTTTCAGCAAATAATTATTTTGCTTGTGGCGGTCGTCAACCTCTATAAATTTATTTACCGTTAGTTTCTGGTATACTTCAATCAATATATATGTCATGAACATAATTACGTACAGGTGATGAACAAAAGTAAAATAAAAAAAAAAAAGGAAAGCATTTTCTCTTTCAAAATTAATTATAGTCATACATAAAATTGATAATAAATTAAATTTACCGATGTCGATCGAATTTAGCATACTTCTTCCAATCTTGAGGATTACTTTTATATGATGACATTAACATTTGAACATGATCAATATCCACCATGTCTGTCTTAAATGCATCATGAAGCTTTTGGATAAGTTCATTCAATGATAAATATTTTTCACAAATAATATCCGCTTTGGATTTACTTGGCATTTTACTATATTCACAAATTTCACTATGAAACATTTCTATATTAATTTTTATATGTCATAGTGACAAAAACACAACTTTGCTATCTTTTTTCAAGAGCATTAAATTAAAAACACATAATTGGAATAATAAATAAATATAATTGTAGTTTTTTTTTTTAAATATCAAATCAAAAATTAATCTGAAATATTCTGGTGATTGAATAATTAATGAACAAATGTGTGCACTGCAGTATGGTTCGTTCAGGTCTAACAGAAGTTCAACAGAGCCAATCTTATATACATATACTATGGGACCCAAGAGTAAATGTTCCCTCTCCCTCTTTCAAGCTACAACTGATCATGAAAGAAATTGGATTTATCCCTGAATGTTGCGAATGTACATACAGAATAGAATTGCTCAACTATTTCACAAAGAATTAATCAAATCAGAAGAAATATACATACAACATTTTTCCAGTTGATAATCCACACAGCAATAAATTACATTCGATTAAAATTAATACCATATAATTCATACAAAAAATTATTTCAATAATAAAAACTTTAGTTGAAGCTTGAAAAAAAAAATACATTCGATGAATTGTTAATATAATATTGAGTATAATTATGCTTATTTTCTTGAGTATAAATATAAATTTCACGACACTCCAGGTGCTACTATTGTTCTAAACATGGCTGTCCATGAATGAATATAAGAATAAAGGAGTTTTATTCATATAACCTCGATTAGATTAATATATGGACATTTTCCATTTAAGTTACTATTTCCCTAAAGTGTTCTACGGAAATACGTACATGAGTTGTTTTATTATCTCATTTTGTGAAAACTCTATAAAGAGATCCTGCCATTGTTCAACAGCATTTTTTATATATATAATTTTTTCAGATCATTTTCATCGATCAATATCAATTTAATAATATTTATAATCGTAAGTGAGTGAAAATTTGAATATTCAGTCAACAACTCTGTTTTATTTTTTCTCGAATTTTTTCCTATACCATTTTTTCACTTCTTGTCTCCTCTGTTTTTCTGATGAACATTCAGTATCAATATTAATACTCGAATCTGTAGATAACTGTGAGTCATTATTTTCATCCGTTATGAGTGCAAGGTCTTGGTGAAGTTGTTTGCTCAATGAAGATTGTTCGTATGAATTCAATTGTGAAACACTGTTATTGGTTGATGCTTCTAAACTATCACTTGATATAGTAGTGATAGTTGTTGTTGTTGTTGTTGTTGTTTGAGAAACGTTGAATAAAGGTCGCAATTGCATTTGATTTCGCTCATTAATTTCGTAACATTCAATGGACTCATGTGAAAATGGATTTTTCGTAATACACTGATTTTTATGGACATCTTCACCATGTTCGCAATTGAAGTTTATTAAGTTTATATTATCATCTCGATGATAATATTCATTCATCTCAAAATCACTATCAGAGTCATCAGAAATAGTTATAATTTGTTGATTTGATAAAAATTCCGTAGATGTTGATGAATGAATTATTTGTTCACATTTTTCTGGTGACTTGGAATAATATGATTGATGTTTTGTCATCACTTTTTGTTTCAATAATAAGGCCTGTTCCTCAATTTCATGTGAGTCTAATGATTTTATAACAATTATTAATAACAATTTAATTAGTTGTATTAAAAATTTATTATAACTTTATTTTATTTTATATATTTTCTAATTAATTTCAATTCTTTTCAGCTAAATAGATTCATAAACACTTACGTTTTGCTATTTTTTCGTTTGGTTGAGTCAATGATTCCAACGTTGATGATAAATATGTACTTAAAAATGAGAATTCACTTTCTTGATAATTATTACAAGTGAAATTGTTCATACTAGCATCAGCACCACCTCGAAGTGATGCATGAAATATCTACAATCAATATAATAATCAAATTTCATACAATTCAATATTGCTATTATTTAAACCTGAGTTGAAACGTCATCTCGATTTCTTTGTCTATTATTAAAGTGTTCAATTTTTGATTTAATCCTATTCAAATATTCCCCTTGTTCTCCTACAATTGTCTCCATATCATCATCTGACGAGTCTCTAAAAATATTATACAATCTTAAATTCATTCTTCATAATACAATTAAAAAAAAAATATATTTTTTTTTCTAAATAAAATTTAGAGCAATATTTAATTACTTCTCTTCACTAATATCAGACAAATCGCCATATTCCATTGGTGTCCGACATATTGTACAGATATTTTGAAGATCAGCAAAACATTCAATGCAAAACAATCCAATACATGTTGGATTAGGACATTTGATATGTGGAGAATGTTCTTTTTCAACACTACCGCAAAGAAGACATATTTTGTCCTTTTGTGAAAAGCAAATATTCAATTTAGGACAAAAAGCAAGTAAACGATCTTTGCATGTAACTTTCTCAATATTATTATCATCATTAGTCATTCCATATTTTCGTCTCAACTGACGTCTTGCAAATTTCAAAAAATTTCCTCGTAATCTGAAAGACGAATTGAATAAATTTTAATCAATAACATCATTTTCTTCATTTGAATATGAGACATTTTAAACATAGAAATAAAACATTACCTGATAATTTGATTGTATAAATAAACAGCTCTTTGCTTTGCTCTATCAGGATAATACCAACCCATAACAACTTGGCGCAATCTCAATCCGTATGGTTCAAATATCGCCATAATCCAACAAGAAATAATTATCACAGCTATTTGTGTATAACGATCATAATCAGGTGGTAACGGATCTGGTAAACATGATAAAGTATCTATTTCGTTATTAAAATTATCTAGTGAAAATGCTCGTGTAATACTCCGATAAAGTTCAGCAAGATATCCACTTCCAGAAACATGAATGCCAACTGAATTAGCTTGTTGAGGAGCTTTTGTTTGCAATCTACCATAATAATTAATCAAATCCAAAATCCAATAAAGACTATAATCAACTGAGATATGAATACAAAGTTTGAGTGTAGTGAGACCAAGAAATATTGCTGATCTTAATAATTTATTTCTTTCAACTCTAATTAAACTGCATGAAGTCAATGGAATATATTTTTTCCTTTCTCTTCTATTGAGAGGTAAAACTGTTTCTTTATCATTTTTCGCACGCATCAGGTCAATATATCGAAAATATTTAGTCAGATATTTATTGTTATAACGATCGCTGGTCAACCATTTATGATGATATCTTAATACACTGGATAATAAAAAATAAATATTTATTAATATTGTTATAATATAGATTAATTAATTATTTTAAATGTCAGAATGAATTGAAATTATTTTAATTTGTTTATTAAATAATGTTTTTGATAGAAAACTTACCGGAATAATGTAAAAAGGATGAAAACACTCATGATTAAATTCATCCAATTAAATATTTTATTAACATTTTCAGCCTTCGTTTTTATTTCCTTCACAATATCAATAGCAACATTCTCATAACTCTTACTTTGGTTTGTCTCGAAGTGAAATGAATGAGTGAAATCTACTTTAACATAGAAAATTGCTTTCATGTGACTTGAAAATTTTTTGATCTCTGAAAGTAAATGCATTAATTACTCTGTGAAAAGAATCATTAAGAATTAAACAATTACTAATAGGAAAAATATAATCATACTTTTTCGTATTGTAGAGACAATTACATCAGAAAAAAAAGAAACAAGCATGCAAATGAAATCAAGAGGTTTTACCAAATAGCACAATGAACTAACAAGATATGTCAAATTGCAAAGTCCACCAAAAAATGGACCAAGTTTGGCATGACAATCAGCAACAGCTCCTTCAAATACTTTTTCACATCGTTCAAAAGGTGTTCCAATTTTTTTATTACAAATACTTACAATACTTCCAAGCCAATCAAACACCGATTTAATTACTCTAACTGAAACATAATAATTTTATATAATAAACATAATAAAACCTGAAAATGAAATTTTATGAGTTAATTAAAAAATTTTAAAAATATGAAACAAAATTTACGGATACTCAAGACAATTCTTTTGATCGCTAACATAGTATTTTCGATTTTTTTTACAACTTCTTTTATAGTTAGTAACACTTTTGCAATAGCATCACGAAGAGCGTAAAATGGTTGTTTAATTAAATCTCTTATTGTGCTGATAGTCTCTTTCAATTCTTCCTTTAAAAAATATATACATAAATATAATGAAAAAATGATGAAAAATATTTTTTAAATTGAAAAGACATTTAGGAATTTTTGCAATAAAAAGACAAAAAATTATCTTTGATTTTGAATGAATATATACTTGACCACATGTAAGAGACTCAGACAATACTTCAATATTGTGAAGGGTATTTTTTGTAGGGCCTGTGAATGTGAGGATAAAAGCATAGGCCATCAATGCTTGACGACCTCGTTTAGAAAAGAATTGTGGCAAAAGTAAGAATACAATGCAGCTGAAAAATAAAGAAAAAAATAAATAGGAAATACAAATAAAAAATAAATTCAATATATTTTGTAGTATGCACAACAACTTACCGAATAAAATATGAAAATGCAAGGCCAATTGTCAAAATTATTCCAAATAATGAAGAAAACATGGTAGCAGTAAAAAGAGTAAAATTCAATTGAAAAATAAAAAATATAAATAACATATATGTAAGTAGTACACCACCAAAAAAACCAATGAAGCTTTTCAATAAAAAATTTTCAAATGTCCCATTTGTTTTCAATAAAATTATCATACGACGACACCATAAATTTTCATGCCAGCAAATTAATTTCTTTACAAATTTCATAATCAACATTTTCAACCTGAAATAAAAGACAATAAAAAAAAAACAATTATTTAAAATATATTGAAATCTGTCTAATAACAAAGATAATATTATCTATAATTGACATACATTATTTTCTTCATCCGAATTTTTTGTGATAAAGTATAATGAGGCTTTGTACCCTTTGACATCTCAATAGATTGCAATTTTTCATCATGATAAGCTACTCTTGCTTCCTCCAATTTACATGCTTTCATTACCAATTGAAAAAACGCCATTTTCAGTATAATTATTAAATTAATAATCACAAATAATAATAACAGTTATATATATTAAAATTATTTTTCCAATAATATATTAAATTAGGTTAATTAAAGCAAAATTATTTTACTAATTGAAAAATTATTCATGTATCATATTGGCGTTTTAATATATAATTATATATATTATATCTCAATTGTTAATTCTATATTTTTGTTTTCGAATTTTCCAAACGAATAAAAACTACATCACCGACAACCAACTGTTTTATTAAATTTCATCAACTTCAATTGTCAATAATAAATCAAAGATGGCGCTTGAACATCTTTTGAATTAACAACTTGAAAGACCCCAAATAAAATTGTGACATAACCTCAATTTCCACTCGTTTAATATCAATTATTAAATTAATTGAGTGGTAATTTAATTTCAGTACATGTAATTATACTTGAATTAATTCCCTAGAATGTTGAATAAATTCAAGCAACAAACTGAACAGTCAATTTGTATAAACAATTATAAATTACTCAACTATATTTAAAACATCCATGCTCAATCACATTGGAATAACTATTTACATTGAGGATTTTATTTAATTATTATATATTAATATATTAAATGTTCATTAATATAATTAGGTCACCAAAGGTGAAATACAATATTAATATATTTTATTTTTTAGTGTTATAAATATATATGCATGTACGGATATTGCATAATTAAATATATATGAGCTGACGGATCACAAAATCATTCAAAATGGTGTATATAAAAACTTTATGGCTGTATGTATTATTATTTATTATTACAAAGTGACTTTCGGAACTCGATAGCAAGTAATGCGTGAAAGTATAACATAACTTATGCGATATTAGCCTACTTTGAGACGAACAAATAAATAAAACTTTGACCGCTTTTTACAGTCTAAGTAAACGCTGCTAGTTTAATAATTTGTTCAATGACATATATTTTTTATATTCATGTGACAAAAGCACGTCATTATAATTGTCTGAGAATTTTTTTTTATACTCCATGTAATTTAATTAGGATTTTTTTTTTGCATTATATATTGTAAAATGAAATTTTTCTTTAGAGTATTATCATTTATTTTGTAAATTTTTCCTTGAAGAAGGAAAAAAAATTTTTAAACAATAAGATAATCATACTCAATACACTTTCTTCTAATATATCTACAATAATATAATGAAAAGTACTGAATCACGTTCATTTAATTAATATATATATTTATTTTTGTTGTTTGCAGTACGAGGGGACATGAATATAATACGTGTATAGTGACAACAATAATGCACTTTGAAAATATACAAAGAACGCATTAATTTTATTATATTGCATGACAATCGTCCATTAATAAATAACACCCACAAGATATAATCTCCATTAGAGAACAACAAAATGACTAATTTCATAATGAAACAAAAACACCCCAGTCAATCCAGTTTATGATTAGGGTATGAAATTGGGGTTTAAAAATGAAGTCATGATACATCATCCAAATTATATAATACAAAAGATTTTGTACTTGATCATGTTCTAATGCTCAAAAAGTTATGTTATTAAATGCATTTTTATAATTTTCATGCAAAAAAGTCTCAGTAAAAAAGAGTGAGCACTATTAAAAAAAAAAGTCGAGAATAAATAAAAAATAAAAATGTCACTAAGCAATTTAATTGTGTTTCATAAATTTATAAAATTTTACTTCATGACATTATGTAATTTAAAAATCAATTATCAAGGTTGGGATAATTTATATAATCATTTATTTACATAATATTAAATTAAAGACAATTGATTTTTAAAGCTACCGTATTTATTATTATAAAATATTCAATATGATTAAAATATCTGTAATATAAATGATGAACAATTGAATGAAAATAATCATGAGATTGATTTCATCAGTTGTTATAATATGTAAATATATTTAATGTCTCTGTCTGCTTATATGACGTAATAATACGTGTCGGGAATTTACCTGTATATTTATATATGTATGTATGTATATCGTGTGTACTGCATAAGTGTGTCTCATTAGTGTCATGATTAACATCCGTTGATATATGAATGTATCGAAGATTATATTGTAAAAATATCAAAGAAATATTTTGTATTATTGACATCTCGAATTGAATTTTAGTTATGACAATTTTTTTAATTTTTAAATTTTATTATAAATAGTTTAATTCAAGCTGAAAATATGTTATTTAAACAATATATTATTTATGCAACGATATTCAATTCCGATGGTGTGTTAACTCGAAAAATTAAATTGACAAAAATTTATTGTGAAATTCAACATAAAATATTATTTATTTTACGTAAAATTATTTTTCTTCTTAATTTAAAGCAAAAAAATTTTTACAGCATAATATAATTTCTCTTGGAATTAAATAAAATCTTTTATATCCATATAATATATAATAAATAATTATAATTCACTCAATATAAAAGTAAAAACTCTTACAAGAAATATGATATACATATTATTGTTTATCCATTCACATTTTCTGCAAATTCAATTTATAAATTCAAATATAAATGTCATGTCTGCGTAATTCAAAGAATCATGATGGTTATTTCCATGATAAGAGAGTGTTAAATTTCAGCAAAAATTATGCTAAAAAATTTCACACTCAGACATACAGCAACATATGTTCAGGGTGCAATCGAGGCTACATACATACATAACATTGTTCCTGAATACGAGAATGCTAACGCAAGTATATTGTATGATATATTCTGCATAAATACATTCATACATACAGTCATACACATACATACATCCAGATGGAATATAATGGCCATGGGGAAAGACCAGGTGTGTAAGAATGGCACGCGCCCACAATAAATGATGAGTTTGTTGATGCAGGAGGCTTTTAAAATGAATGACAGACAGTTTAAATGTATATACAAATTGGTAAAAATTATAAACCATCGAAATTATAAATAAATAATATCAATAATTACAATTATTATTAATAATTTTACTTTGTTTTTTTTATTTAGTTTCACTTTGGAATGTCATTTTCGCAACAGGGATATTATTTCCTTCTTCAAATTAATCCAAACAATTCATAACCACTTGTTTACTTTTAAAAATTAAAACTCCAGCATTTAATGATAAACATATCATTGCAAAATATTATAATGATGTAATGTTATAAAAGATTTCAGCCTTTATATATATCAGAATAAATTTATAACTATAATTTGTAATTGGTATTGATATAAAATAATAAAAATTAGAATTACATAAACACAAAATTATAAAAATTTCAATAATTTATTTCTATTTAACATTTATAAAATGTAAAAGTATATTATTCTGCTTTTTACTTTACATAAACAAATGGAATTATTAAGAAAGCAAGGAAAAAAAAGAAACTGCAATTAATTCAATATGTGCGTGATAAAAAATATTTTTCATCAACAATTTTGATGATTAACGCTGCGGATGGTTAATTTTATTTCTCGTACGTTCGTTTGATCAAGGTTCGAACTGTTGAATTAAGGCTCGGCCTTTTTCACAGTCTTCAGCTGCGTTTCAACTTGTGTATGGTTGATGGTGCCACTACATTCGACATCGTGATGATCACCACCACAAACGCTTGGCTGTTTCAATACGCGTCAGCGTCAGTTGATGCTCAACCGTAGGAGCGAACTGGTCGAAAGAGAAAGATTGCGAGTTGTTTATGTTGTGAATGACAACAGGCCGGGAAATTTAAAAAGAAAATTCAAACACGAGATTTATATTTATTTATTCACCATAAACTATTGAAAAAAAAAAAAAACATCTTGAGTATAATCAACATATTATTGTTGATTATTTAATTTAAAAAATAATCAATTTATGTGTGGTTTTATAATACAAATTTTAATTATCGAATCAATGAAGCATTTAATGTGTTTTTGTTAGAATTAACGCATTCATGCTTAAATAATCAAGATAACAGATGAAAAAGTCTGGGCGGTAATTCAACGTCAATTATAATTTGTCAGTTGAAGCATAAAATTTCATGAGATGTCAATTATTATTTATTTATATTGGAATAATAATGATAATTAATGACTGATCAAATGTAAATGCTTTATGATACAAATAGAAAATGAAACGAAATGAAACGAATAGCGATTGAGTGACTCATTCAATTAATAATTAGAAAAATAAAATAATTGGTGCCAACATTTTATTATCGCATTCAAAGTGAAATATCACATTATGTTTAGTGTTAATAAAAAATAATTTCTAGAAACAAATTCAATTATTTTTTTGTGATCAAGATTGACTCAAATACTCTTTGGTACATATTTGAAAGAAAGAAGAAAAAAAAAATAAAAAATAAATTAATGCTTGAATTTGTTTTATATGAATAAATTATCGACGGTGATCATTATTGAAATTGATGTTGAAACGGGTTTTTTAGTTAATAAATATAGATATATTTATTGAAATAAAGAAAAGGAAATTAAATGGCAAATCGTTATTGAAAATATTCCATAATTGGGGATAAAAATTCCAACAAGAACATGTCATCTAATTGAAAATAATTGTGGCAATAATGTTCATGGGATTTATATAATATTATGGAAAATAATTGAACATGATGAAACACATTGCTGTGGGAGAGATTGAAGAATCTTTATAATAACAGATTAAATAGGGAGAATATAATATATATAAAGGACGAAAGAGTTGGAATGCCGTGGATAAAATGCTTAGGCGGTGGAGGTGAAAGAGTCCAACGAGGAAAACCTCCTAGTATCAGCGAGCCCATTCACTTGCTCACTAAGGTCAGTCGTGTCTTCTTTATTACTATAATTCATTGTTATTTGAGCTGTTGGAGATACGATATTTATCAATGGAGAATAATTAATACACACTACTGTTCAATGTTGTATTTAATTATAAAACAATAATATAATAGTTTCATGTGAAATTAATATTTTGTACTTCAATTGATAAATTAATTTTTACAAATAATTCTTAATTATATATTAATTAAGTTTCTCTGTATGAAATTCGTAGAATAAGAGGAATTGATAATGCTCTTAATAATTTGCGGCAATTTCGTTTAGTTGCTATTGTGCGTACACAATTAAATTCAGACAAATGATTCTAACGAGGTTATGTATAGTGACGATCACTCAATTGCCATCTGGTGTATCACCCTCGTAGTTATTTTTGGAACAAGCTTGGCTTCTCTCGACGGCATAATATAATAGCGTTGATGGCGTCGTGAAATAGTGTCACAACCACACTTCCGCAAATTAATTCTGAAACTGTTTTTCGTATATGTACATAGTGATTATAAAAATTCTAAAAAAAAAAACTAATGATGGTATTTTATGGTTTGTCAAAATATAGCTGTGAAGAAGCAAAAAAAAATGTCGACAAAAAAAATATAGATGGAGGATATTTATTAGATAAATATTTAGAATTAGGGTCACATGTTAAAATATATTTTTCAAAACCCATTTATCATGGAGAAAATACATCACAAATCCCCTAAAATGTATATACTTACGTTCTTCAACATTGTACTCTTAAGACGACATGGCGGACCCTCTTATCTTGACTGTATAGGAATAATTAGCTTAAGTGCAGTATATATGCTTGTATCAAACAAAACAAAAAATACAAGTAGTATGTGCACAGTAAAAAAATGTTTGTAAAAGTCCAATTAGAATTTGTGTTCAATTATTTTTATAACACAAATTCTACGTGAAAATGATGTTGAAACAACATTTATTTAGTCTCAATTTAATTAAATTTTATCCTAATTATCCTGATTATACATGTATTTGTCTATTTTTCTTATGAAAAAATTTTCTCAATTTTTTTTTTTCAAGTTAAATATTATATATATCTTCTTTGAACAGCTCTCTCTTCTTCTGCAAGCAGATGTCATCAATATATATACAAGATTATTAGACTAGGTCGGGGTCGGAATTGTTCAATAACCTTCTTCCATATATTTACAAATTTACAGAAAGCACATCTGGTATACATGTCTTTCATGCCCCTGAATTTATGTACATAATATATTATATATTATTGTCTGGATTTGCCGAGTCCCCCGCAGGCACATTCATTGTCATTTTTCCTACGCAATTCAAGTATAGAATTGAAAAAACCATCTCGGATAAAACTTCAAAGAACACAAAATACTATAAAATCTATTTTAGATTGCGTGGACACGTTTGATTCTCTAAAACTCGATATTGTCATAACTTTCATCAGAAATATTCTTTTTCAAATTATAAGAAGAAAAAAAAAAACGAATTTAACAACCAAAACCCCCATGAATAAAAACCATTAATCTTTATTTCTTTAATTACATATACAAAATTAATTACAAGATCCTTTTTTTTAGACATCCATAAGTGAAACTGATGAACACATGATGCGGGTATCAAACGAAATTTTTATCAACATTATTTAATCATTTTGTACAGTGTCTTATTATTAACATGTCTGAATAAACATTATATAAATATTTAACTTAATTACTAACATCCTGGATTAAATATAAACCAAAGATTTTTCTTGTTTTATAATATACATATTAAATAATGCATGAGTTTTAGTATAAAGGGATTGAAAAAAAAATATTTTTCATGGCCACCAAATAAAAAAAAAAAAGGTCACTGAACAAATATTGAGACCTCCCACAGAGCTACAATATTTCACAGTGAATTGGACGCCCTCTGAGGCTTCTTCTTTTGCTTCTTTTCTATCATGATTATGATTATACCATAAACTTGATCGTATATAAAAATTTTAAAAACATAACCTCACATAGCCAATTAACTTGATTCAATCTTCGACGATCTGAACAACCTGTCGTCGTTTCAAAATCAGCTTTTCGACTTTCTCAAGTTACTCGATGAAAAATCTCAAAGAATATTTTTATAAACCAACAAAGAGGAACTAGTTCTTTATATTATTTTCAACTAGAATTCCTTTCTATCAACTCTCAGTCTCATTTACATACTGACAAAGTTATAACACAAATGGGTTTGTTAATTTTTTTCTATCATATTACTAATTGTTAATTTCTTTTTCTTTCAAGTCCCAAAACTTTATCAATTATCTTTACTGTTATTCCATGTGATCAAAATATAAATTGTAGAGTAGAATTTAGTTATAATATTACATTTATCTTTCAATATAATTGTTTGTAATTTTTTTCTCACTTTGGATTTTGCTCTTTCATTTCTGTTTATTAATCAAACAAAATTATGAAAATATTATTATACATATTCAAACAAATATTTACAATAATATTCACAAACAGGATTAATTAAATGTCATATTAAAAATTGATATAAAATCTGCGTTCAAAGTAATTATCAACACAAATTTCGAGTGGACTTTTACAAAAAATTTTTCCCCTATACACATTACAATAATTCGTTCTAATAACTTTAATAAAAATGTGGGTGCGTGTAGACAAATACACATCAAAAATAGAAATTCCCACGCGATTCATTTTGTCTCCCGCTCCCTTTTTTTGGGTGTGTCTATGTCAACAAACTACCGGGTGCTTAATAGCCTATAAAATATATAGATTTACATACTCATATATATGTATATTACGGATGTACAAATACTGCACATATACATATAACATGTACATCCGTGTATGTACATGCCCAGAATATATATTTATACATTGATGATACTCACCTGATGAGAACTCATCGCAAAGAAAAAATTTTCAATTGATAATAATATAAATAATTTGATTTAATCTTGTCATTTAATTTGAGTATTTAATCATGCTCTAAAATGAAATTATAATGGCTTGTAATATGTATAGTGCAAATAATAAGTAATAATAATAATAAATGATAAATAATTTTAATATAATTATATAATAGTACTATTGAAATTTATTGAATTATTAATTCACACAATTAATTAAATTTGATTTATTAATAAAAAGTGAGGAAATAAGTTCTCAATGGAACTGCTTAATTGATTTATTAAACAGTGTTATTTACAATTTGAAACATCATCAAAAATAAAAGTGGAATTAGTCAATATTTGTAATTTTATCTGATTAAAAAAAATGTCATGATTGTTTTGATTACGATGGAAGTTCTCGAATTGTGTCGAGTATAAAGATTTGACTGTTCTTTGGCTCATTTTCACGTCGTCTTTTTATCCTCGCAGCAAGCAATGGAGTAAAAAGATTTGTATCTAATATTGGCGGTGGTATTTTTGAACATTTTCTGAAAATAAGACTAACTATATAACCAACTATGAACGAAGTAATCATACCAAGTGGAGTTATCCATAAATAAGAAAGTCGATTGAGGTAAAAATATGATGATGGATCATAAATTTTCCTACAATACAAAAAGATTATTGATAAAAACATACTCAAATTAGTATAATAAAAGAATTAAATTAATAAAGAACAGTTTATATTTACTGGATTGGTGTTTGATAAATTTGTGTAGAATTCGGACAATGATCAATAGACATAGGAAGCCGTGGTGTAAAAGGTTTAGGAGAAAAGATAAGAATTAAACTGCAAATAGTGGATAATAATAAGCCAGTAATTGCTCCAACTTCATTAGCAGATTCTGTAAACATCCCCAGAGTAAAGAGTCCTAAAATAGGTCCTCCAATCGCTCCATGAATACCCAAAACTGCTTGAATAAGGCTTCCTAATGTTCTAGCCAAAAATGCTATAGACATTGTCACCAATCCCATTATAATACCTAAAGTTCTTCCATAAAAAACGACTTTATTTTCTGGAAACTCATGACCAAAACGATTATATAATGGCTTTATATAATCTGCCAGAGCAATGGCCGCAAGAGAATTTAACATAGCAGAAACTGTACTGAGACTTGCGCTGAAGACACCGGCAATAAAAATACCAGTGAGGCCTGGGTACTGTGTCATACGATCCTTTGCAAAATGGGGCATCACCATATCGTAAGACTTTATCTTGCCAGCGGTAACAGGATCGCAGTGGAAGTAATATGCATAAAGGACCAGTCCAGAAAAGGAGATTGTTAATGCCATTATCAAGGTCATTGGTATATTCATCCAAAGTGCTCGACGAGCATCACCAATTGTCCTAAACATTTATTATATTAATAATAAATTATACCCAAGTGCAATTAATTATTTATATACTCACTTGGCTGTTAACATTCGTTGCATTTCAACCTGACCACATCCAAAAAGGGATAGATAAAAGACAATTCCACCAATGCTCAAAGACCACCAGGTATGTCGAACTGTTGGATCTAAATCGAAACTTAAAAATGAAAGATTATGAATTATAAAAAATATTTAATTGTATTATTTTTTTAATGTTTATATAAAAATTTTATATTACTCTAAATTAAATCGTCCGCCTTTTTGAGCCCTTTCAATTACAGTCCAAATTCCACCATCAATATCAGCTAATGCGACGCCAATGACACTATATACACAGATCAACATAAGAGCACCTTGTAAAACGTCAGTAATAATTACAGCTTTGATGCCGCCAATACTAGAGTAGAATGTGCAAATGAATCCAATTAGCAATATACTTGTAGTACCATCGAGGCCAGTAGTTGCTTCCAAAGCTAATGCTGGAGCATATATAACAACTCCAGTATACAAGTTTATTAATATGAAGCATGCAGTACATGCAACAAGTCTTGTTGCCACTCCAAATCGTCGTTGAAGATACTAAAAAACCAACAAATTAAACACAAATAAATTCAATATTATTTATCTTTTATCATAGATTTTATATACATATTTATAAATTTATAAGTGCTATTTTAAAATCTATTATACATACCTCGTAAACACTCATCATTTTAAGTTCATAAAATACTGGAAGATAGCAATAAGAAACTATCGGTGTTCCCAAAAGTAATCCAACATAAATAACATTAAACTGCGCACCATAGCTGTAATTTTCACCACTGCTTCCAAGCAATGCAATGGCTGAAAGGTAAGCAATCATCATGGTGAATGAAAGCATAACATTGCCAACTGACCGATCGGCTGAGAAATATTCCTGTATGATAGATATGAAATTTAAATCATTGACTTTAATTGAATCATCTTCAATTTATTTTTTTTTTATTATTTGTTTATCTCAATTACCTCTGCAGTCTTTTGTTGGCCACCGCTGAATCGATAATAAATTCCAATACCAGCTGATGCTCCTAGCATTATACCAATAACCATCCAGTCTGGCCAGGATATCGAAGCTTCATCAGCGATCGTTAAAGTTTCATTCTAAATATCAATAATTATTTTTAATGCAAATTTATTTGTGTTTTATGATTAAGTAAATCAATAACTAAATTTTATTCTTTTGATTAATTTTATTTATATTTAGAAACTTACCTCCATGGTATAATAAATTTAGCTGTTGTCAATTAGTGTTGATGAGACAACTGATTGCTTTATCAACAAGTCCTGAGCACGGTCTGCACGCAGCACTTTTGCTTCAATGTCTGATTCCTCATTCCAGTAAGAAAAAATTCTTAACGACCGACATAACGTTCTTGATTGCAACATGATTATATAAATTTCATGCAGGACGTCATGATAATAAAAAAAAAGAGAAGATAAATTATCCACCTGCACTTCATTCAATTTTTGTTCTTATCAATGATTCTGTAAATTATTATATAGTTTTAATTATTGCAATTTCTTGACATATTCGAATGATAATTCATCTTCATTTTATTCATGCTTTTCTAATTTATGATGTTGGAATAAAATTTACTGAAATTATTAATAATTTATGCGATGATATTTGATATAAAAGCAATAATGGAATCTAAATATATTCAAGAAAAATTTTCGTGAATGATAATTTGATATAATATAAGTAGACCTTGTTTTCAAGTTATTTACTTAGTTCACTTCATCAAAGTTAGTTGTAAAGCTTTATAATATACCATATTATAAATCAAACCTGCAAATTCTTCATCTAAAGTTCTGAATAAATAAGAAAAAAAAAAAGAAAAATAATACGATGGAGTTGCATTAAAATTGCACAAATAAACATTAGAGAAGTAAATCGTTAGTCCGTAACTGATTCCTGTCATTAAGTTGTTGAAGGACAAAAGACTAATCATTTCTAAAATGTCCAGTAAGTTTATTTAGTCATCAAAAGATTGATAATTTATTCATTATAATATTCTTCCAAAATATATATTCCGCAACTGTTTTTAATAACATACCCAATTTTATCAACTTTGTAATTTTGTTTTTCTATAAAGTCAAATATTTAAAGTCATATAAATAATTTAGAAATAACAGTGCAGACTATTAATCAAAATTTTTCGTCTCCAATACAAAGAGTTGACTGCTGTTAGCTTCCGTTTCTCGTCGACGTTTTATTCTTCTAGCTAATATTGGAGTAAAAAGATTTGCATCTAATATTGGTGGTGGTGTTTTGGAACATTTCTGAACAATAAAGCTAACAATAGTTCCAAATGTCATTGCTGTGTTCATGCCAAGTGGACTAATCCAAAGATATGAGAGTCGATTCATATAAAAGTAAGACGATGAATCATCAGTACCACTAAAATACAATATAATCATTCATTATAAATAAATGAATCAATAATTAACTTAATAAATTATAAATTGAAAAATAGTTACAATACATACTTGAACGAATTTTGATTTAAATAAGTAGCGTTGAAACATCCATCGGTAGCCATAGGAAGTACCGATGCCAAAGGTTTAGGTGAAAATACCCAGAATAAGTTGCTGAGAATAGCAATAATTATTCCTGCAATTGCACCTGACTCATTGGCAGATTCGGAAAACATTCCTAAAGTAAAGACACCAAGAAGTGGTCCACCAATTACTCCATTGATTGTAACAACCATTTGAATAAGATTATTAAACTTCGCAGCCAAAAAAGCAATAGATAAATTTACAAAACCCAAAAAAATACTTGTAATTTTTGCATAAAAAAGACTTTTATCTTCTGGTAATTCATGGCCAAAGCTGCGATACAATGGCTTGATATAATCAGCTAAAGCTATAGCAGCAAGAGAATTCAGCATAGCAGAAACTGATCCAAGACTTGCACTAAAAACACCAACAACAAAAAGGCCAGTAACACCAGGAATACGTATCATTCGATCTCTTACAAAATATGGCATTATCATATCGTAAGAAGAAATTTTCCCACTGGTAACAGGATCACAATGGATGTAATAAGTATAAAGAACTAATCCAGCCAGGCCAAACGTTGATAATGTAGAGATATTAATTGGTAAATGGATCCAAAGTGCTTTCCGGGCATCGCCAAGTGATCTATAAATTTACAAAAATAAAATATATAATTATTTTAAAGTATAATTTATTTTATTTTCCACTCACTTGGCAGTTAATAATCGTTGTATTCCAATTTGACCGGATGCAAATGAAGAAAGAAAATAAAATGTCCCACCGATACTTAATGACCACCAAGTATATTGTATTGTTGGATCAAATTGAAAACTTTAAATAAAAAAATTAAGTATAATAATAAGTTTTCAATATTAACCAAGAATAAAACAAAATATTTGTTTACTTTGAGCTAAATCGTCCACCTTTTTGAACAGAATCAATAACATTCCAAATACCATCTTCAATATTGTATAAAGCAACACCAATGACACTTAAAGCACAGATTAATATAAAAGAACCTTGCAAAGCTTCAGTTAAAATAACAGCTTTTATACCGCCTATGGTAGAATAAAATATACAAACAAGACCAATCAACAAAATAATGGTTGTATCATTAAGGCCAATAATGTCTTGTAAAACTAATGCTGGTGCGCACATTGCAACTCCCATGTAGAAATTTAATATCAAAAAAGAACTAATACTTGCTACTAGTCTTGTATTTTTTCCAAATCGTCGTTCAAGATACTAAAAAAACATTTGTAAAATAGAATAAATTTTCACGTAGTTAATTTTAAATATTCATTTAATTGAAAGTTGAATAATTAATTCACCTCATAAATACTCAGCATTTTGAGTTCATAGAATACTGGAAGATAAAAATATAAAACAATAGGCGTTCCAAAGATTGCTCCAAGCTGCAGAGCATTAAATATTGTTCCAGAGCTGTAATTTTCTCCACTTGCTGCAAACATCGTAATTGTTGAGATGAAAGCGATAGCTATGGTGTATGAAAGTGTCATAACTTTGACAGACCGATTGGCAAAAAAATATTCCTGTTGAATAAACACAACACATAAATTTTATACTCTATAAATTAATTATAATTCATTTAAATTATATCTATTTGAATAAATTTATTTTTAATTGTTATTTATTGTAATTCATATACCTCTTCAGTTTTTTGTTGATCACCAGTAATTCGACAATATATTCCAATACCAGCAGACATTGCAAGCATTGTACCAGTTGGTATCCAATCCACCCATGCCATTGAAAATTCATTTGTTATTATTGAAGTATTATTCTGAATATACAAATTATTAATAATTATTTTAGATTAAATTATTCAACTTTTGTTATGTATTTATTTTCATCTTCACAATTGAAACTTTAAATCTTTGATTAGTTAACATACCTGATCCATGGTTGATGTATTTTATTAAAGATAATTTTTAATTGTTATTGTGAAATATTATTCTGAGAATTATTTTCGAAAGATTGTTTTGTTAAGTATTGAATAATAATTTGTTTATAATGGATGAATTTTTACTTTAGTAAAGAGTTTAGTTATTTTCTAACAACCAGTAACAATCCTGCTTGTGATATGACTGCGAATATCTTGTGAATATTTTTTTATATTGTTACATTATTTTTCAAGTAATTTATCTAATATTCAGATTCACATGTCATCAACAGCATTGTTCGAATCATGGTCGTTATTATTAATTATAGGATTATAGGCGCTACTTATGACATTGCGCAATACAGTATTAAATACTTTGTACTAACGTGTTAACGATGATGTATTATTTTTTTCTTATTTTATATATAATTGAAAATTATTTTAAATATAGGGAAAATTAATATTACTTTTTATCAGTACAAGGCTTGAGAGACTTTTGAAAATTGATTAATTTATTAAATGTAAAATTTTTTTGATTTATAATTATTATTTATTGTTTTTTATACTAAATAAAATCAAATTTTGATGATTGTCAATTAATTAATAATTAACATTAATATTTTGTGAAGAAAGAATTACTAATTATAGTAATAATTTTTCATAAAAGTCATCTTAAAATTTGTGTTTAAAAATACTTTGAATAAAAAGAAAAAAATATTTCATGTCGAATTTCAACCTAAATTTTTGTCTCTCAGACTAAATAAATTTGTTGCCAAAATATCTTTCAACTATTCAATACACCATCGAAATTAAATATCATCACATGAATAAAATATTATTTCAAAATAATTTTCAGAATTGAATTTGTGTTAAAATAATTTTAACACAAACTCTGATTGGATTTTTACAAAAATTTTTTTACTGTACCCACACTTATATATTCATATAGCAAACATACACGAGTTCCTTTTATATAAAGTGTATAATTCATATTGCTTCTGAATACAAATGCATATGAGTACAACTTTGATTTTTGCATCTTGCCACGACTACGTCGTGAGCTCATAACCATGAGGAGGCAATTATACTCACTCAACTCCGATGCCATGGGATTTAATACCAAGGATCTAACAAACATTTAATACCCCACTGCAAAAGCAAAGAATAAAAAAAAAATTCCCATGGTGTATATGTATTAACATCATATTATTATACATATACATCCAATGAATGGTCGTGCGTAAAATAAGATTATGACATTTCCAAGAGCAACACATGGACCTGCCTACCCACACTTGAATCAGCTTACTTTCAAAGTCTTATTATAAATGCTTGTGCTGTACAATTGCAAACAACAATAAAAAAATCACAGTCGTATATGTAAAAAAATAACAATTTTGTTTACGAATTAAATTTACATTTTAGAATAAATATTAATTATAAATTTCTTTATGTTATTTACAAATTAAGCTGATTAATTAACAGAAGTATTTCTACTTCTTCTTCTTTTAAATTATTTATCACACAATTTACTTCATCATCTGATGGCAACTTTAAATAGAGCATACCATAAATTTTATCATAATGCTTCTTTATATTAATTTATTTATCGTCATAGTCTATATGCAATAGTTCAATGATTGTTACTTTATACTCAAACAAAACATTATTCCAATAATAAAATATATATTATTTGATAAATGAATAACGTGTATTGATATTCTAATTTTTCTTTTTACATTTGAATAATGAATTGTTGTTTATTTTATTTCAATTAATAGAAATAATAAATATTATTTCATAATTGATATGATAATGAAATTATAAAAACGAACATCCAAATGTTCTTGAAAATAATCTGCATATATCTTTAGAAAAAAGTGCAAGCATTTTATATCATCACATTAATAAATAAATATAGAGTCATACACGATTCGCAGAAATGTATAGCGTTGTATGATCACATAATATTGCAACATGAATAGGAAACCCATTGAATTACCCACGCATTTATGCAGACGTATATACATTTCCATCGTTTGATTGTTTAGTAGGGCATGAATGTATGAAGCTTGACAAAAAGTAAAAACAATGGCGACATAACTTTGTTTAGTACACTCCAATACAAGCTTCTTTTTTTTTTCTTTTCATTTTCTTCACTTTATATGTATACTCTTTGATGTTTATTTATACATATATTTCATATGTATAATGTATTTATGTGTGTATATACATATAAGCACATTATATACTTGTATAAATGACCCAAAGAGAACAGAAACAATTACAAAGAATTGGTCGATGGGAATTAATGTTTGTAGTTCTTACAAACAGTCGTTCTTGTCGTGACTTTCCTCTCTTTCAATGTATGAATACAGCATGAACTGCATCTTCTTTTATTTACAAATATATATACTCAACTTACAAATGGTGTATTATCATGTATCTAATAGCACATGACTTTCTATCGTGCATGCACTTTGAAATATTTCAACAAGAAATATTTTATAAATTATCTTCAGTGACGAAATAATAAAAGAAGTCAAACCTTGACGTGTGACCTGATTTTTTTTTTCATTTATAAATTGATTTATAAAATAAATATATGAATTTTTATCTCTTCTCTTCATCAACACATGCTCCTATTTCTGCTGAGATCCACTTTAATCAAAAGTGATTCACATACACATATTTCAGCTGAAGAAAATCCCACAAAGAATCGTCTGTTTATACGTACATTTAATGTATATTAAAAGCCTTCATTTCATGCTCGGTTTTGCGATATGTTACAAATTTACACGACAATTATGTACATTTTACATATATTTACAATGACATCTGTAACATATGTATATGTGTGATATATATACAACTATAAAACCAGTTAGCTCACACTTTGAATGCATTCTGATTACTTAGAAAATTATTTGAGCAAAACCAGATGCCACTAAAATATTCAGCATATCTATTCGTATATGTATTCACGAATATTTTTTATAAATGTATATGTACGTGTATCTTGATATGTATGATATTTATATTCATCATTACATTCTGATGCTCTGATCATGTATAAGAAATATAAATAAAATTTGAATTTTCGAGGGTATTAATTGTATGCTTTTATCGCATAAAGCCATTTAATAATGTCTGGTCTCAACATTTTAACACTCGACAGGAGCTTGGCAACATCTATCCATATCCAATATGTTGTCTGGTGTATTTGATTTATTTAATTCCTGATGGTGTATGTGTATATATATACTTATATATTTACATTGTATATGTATATGCAGATAAAGAGTCGAGGTGATTAACGTCAGCAAATTACATCAGGGTAATCAGAATGATATATTGTAGGAACAAATCGTTACTTTATCGCATATTTTTCTTCATCATATCCTGTTTTTCATTCACCCTCTGAAACAATGTTATATTGTTGATATTATGTTTATTGTTGCTGTTATTATAAAAAATGAATGGTCAAAAATTACTTACACATTCATTTGTTCCAACTGAAATGCTGTGACACAATTCCTCAGATATTTTTTAATAATACTCGAACTGAAAATGTAATTTTTTTATGTAAATTTACGTAAGTCCATTGATAAGGTCAAAGAATAGTAATGAAAATATTTATATTTATTATAAAAAAGAAATAAACATGTATGTATAAGTGAGGAATAAAAAGACCTGATATAGGAGTTAAATTTTGAGGTTATGATAGCGTGAATGGAAAATTTGAATTGATGATTTATTTTATATTGATTTTTTTTTTTTTTTTTTTTTGCAGAGCAATTTTGAATCACAACAATGTCATTATTTTCGTCTGAAACAATTGAGGAAACCCAGACCATGTCAACTGTGTCATCAATTCATGATAAAGCAGGCGTCTTGCTGTCGAGGTAAGTCGATAAAATTATAAACTACATTACCAACAGAGTATTAATATATATTCTAGTGATTTTAATGTTTAACTTTAGATGACTCTCAAGTTTCATTATACAAATCAACAATATTTATTAGTAAAACCAAAAAATATTTTGCTCTACCCAATATATTTAAATTTATTTATATTTATTATTATTTTACAGTTTGCAAATACACTTGTCATAAAACCTGCGAAGATAAGGTAAATCAATTTTATTAAATGAATTTATAATAATTTTATATTTCTTCTCTTTTAATACAGTTAAACCTCGCGTAGTGTCCCCTCTTGATATTGTCGTATTTCCTCTCAAAAAGGGGAAAATAGTGTGCGAATTTTTCGCCAACCCTTGTCTAATAGTCGTTTTTCTCAGAATTCACAGCACTACAAGAGGTTTCACTACACTATATAACTATAATATATGTTAAATGAATAAATAAATGTCCCCAAATTGTCCATGTTATCCATAAAAAAATTCGTGGAACAAATCAAAATGTCCTGAAAGTATGCATTAGAACTGATTGCCGGCCTGTAAATATACATATGTGATCAGAATACATATATATATATTCTGGTCATGTAAGATAGAAGCGACACAAGAAAAGAGACTTGAGATCCGTATACATATCCAGTGTGGGTTCAGTCACCGTGGGTAAGAAATAAACATTGATGGACTGAGGTTTGCCTTATTCGCACGGATAAGATACTTCCATGATAGTGCAAGAGATGAGAACACACAAGCAGTGAGCATTACATAGAAATATAACGGGAGATAAATGTCGAACGTGCGCACGCGTGTACGTCAGCGCAAAAGAGGATGAAACAGTAGTACATATATGTATAACTGCCTTAACTCGTTGTTTTCATAGGTTAGGAAGGTCATGAAAACTGTATACACATACGCCACGCCATGACAAAACAAAACAAAACCATACCATAACTTTTTTCATTTATCTATCTGACGAAATTGTCTTCATCTCAATAAATTATATCAAATATTTAATTAATAATCGATGAATAATATATTGCACTTTGAATATTATTTAATTAATATAAAAAAAATTTGTTTCGACAGTGCCAAATAAATAAAAGAACAAATACTTTAGCTGACTTTAGTGAATATTTGTTTTTTTTTTTTTTTTTTTTCATTGTTTCAATAGGAAGAATATATTGTTGTAAAATTGTTGATTCATATTTGAAGAATGAATGATTTATAAATATAGTTTTTGATTTGTTGTAGAGTGTTTTACGATATTACGTAGTTGGATTTTGGTAGTTTTAACGACTGTGTATACAGTTTTGCTTGGATAGCGGGTGATTTAAGGCGACACAACCGATGTTGTTGCTCATACACCGCGCATTTGCCCTGTGCGCAACTCAACAAATCCAGTCTGTAAAGAGCGTTCGCAAGTGGAGGACGCGATGACTATAAGCGCTGAGTAGAAAGAAAATTTTATAAGTACATAATAAATATTAAAAATTTTTTTTTAAATATTATAACATCAAACCATTGACAAAATGAAAAGAAAAAAAAATAATACAAATTCATAGAAACTCATAAAAAAAATATAATATCAATGAGTTCATTTTTAAATTTATTTTTTATTATATAAATATTTTTTTTTAATTTTTATTTCAATAATATAGTGTTTATTTTTTATGTAAGTGCGTTGAAATAAAGTGAATCGTAATAATGTGAAGTTATTTTAAATATCAAAATGAATGCTCACATTTCCAAAATTGAGGTAAAAAATTTCGTTATTTTTATATTTATAAATGTCATGGCCACACGTATGTATAATTTTTTGCAAAATTAATTAACATTTAATTTGTTCAGTGACTTTTTTTTTGCACAGTAAAACTCTTTTGAAGTCGCATTCCCCCCTCACCCTCTCAAGACACACATGTGATTAGATAAGACGCGTGCGTCAGGTATGACCTGTTTGCAATAAAAAAAAAACGCGCTTATATTGCATAGTAAATGAAGGACTTGAGATAAAAGCCCTAGTACTCGATCAGTTCTATTATTAAATGTATTTTAAAAATTTGGTAATAAAAATAAATTACTATATAAGTAAAGCAATTATTTGTGAGTTGAAATAAATTTGATTATATTTGAAATTAATGTGTTTTTTGAAGAGTTATTAGTGTTGTTAAGTTAAATTAAAATTTTTTTTGTGATCTAGTACTAGTGCTATTGATCTTTCTTCTTAAAATATTTATATTAATTATTGATTGATTGATAACTATTGTTATTTCAATTGATTTTGTATTAAAAACTATGGATAATTATTATAGATGAAAAGAAATTTGTCGTTTGATGAATTAAGTAATTTTTTAGGAACCTGTCAATTTAATAATAATCAAAAATAATTTTCAAATTCACAAATTAACTGCAGTCATTTATTTTATTCATTAGTTCATTTATTTATTTAATAAAAGAGTCACATATATTTTATTATTTAAAGATCTCTCGATAGTAAAATAGAATTGGAAAATAGAAAAAAAAATTCTTCAATAGAGAAAAATTTTAAAAATTATCTAACAAAATTAGTTAATATATTATATACAAAAAAATAAATGATATCCTGATGCATATAAGTATATTAAAATTAATATAAAATACATAAATATTAATGATTTTTGTCAGTATAAATTATGCAATACACTTTACGTTATCTAAAAAATTATCAACAAATGATTAAACATAAATTTTTTATATATTTATAAATTGTGGGAGGATAAAAAAAGTAGGACACGTGCTTTCGATAATAGAATTAATGCACTTGGGGGGAGTTAAAAATTAAAGAAAATACAAAAATATTAATTATCAATTTATTATTAAATTAAAAAAGATAAAATTTTTACTAAATTTTATTTCTAATCAATAATTTAATAATTAACCCTCGTTATCTACAATCTTTTGCAATCTAGTGTGTATAAATTCCCAATCCTGGTCCGGAATAAATTATTATATTTCAAACAAAATAAATAACAATAATATATAATTCATGAATTTTATCAGAAAACAAATTATATTACGTTTTATCTAAACGTATTTAAATTTAGATTTTGTATAATATAAACAAATAGATGAACATCAACGAGATGTAAGATATTATTCAATCGATAAACTTTATAATATAAACCTTCTATGAAATAAGGTACATGAACTGTACGAACAAATTGAACATGTGGGCGGTGTGGAGAAACAAAAAATTAATGTAAAAGTATATATTGAAGATTTAAACCAATATCCATAGTATATAATTTATGTTCCGCCTTCTTTATTCAACTTTGTGCCCCCGTATAAACCTTATTTGTCGTGTGTGAGAGTCGCCACGTGGTCACCATCAACAAATATATTATTTTTATCACCATCGCCAAGCGGAAGAGAAAGTATCTATGAGGTGTGAACTTTTCTCTTAACTTTTTTCCGTTGAAAATTATTCTTACTTTGGAAGACTCGCATTGTTGATTTATATCTTCAACATTTTTATTTTATTGTTCTTCACGTAGACTACGTGGATGTTGAATTGATATATTACGTGATTTATTGTCATGGAATTTTGTAAATTAAAGGAAGGATGAATATTATTATTTATTATTTTAAGGTAGAAATTTTCATTTTTCATCAGGGGAAAGAATTGAATAGCTTTTAAGGAATAGTTAGTTTATTATCGTTATTATTATTACTTCAAGTTTTAACATGGTCTTTTAGGGTTTTATTTAAAGTTGTGTAATAAATATTAATTTCTAAATACAAATTAATCAACTTATTCGATAAATATTCGTTTGTATTTTTCTGTATAGTCAATCTCGTTAATATTTTTAAAAAATTGTATTGTAAATCATAATCCAAATCTAGTCCAGGACCAAACGTATATAAACGTTGTGTGTTTGAGGAATTAAAAAAAGAAATAAGTAAATACGTTTGAAATAAAACGTCAAAGGGCCGACTATTATTTGCTCGGTCGTGAAATGAAAAAGTCTCGCGGCGTGTTCACATAAAAGTTCACCGGTAATATCATATGTATTTTATTTGAACACATGTTCCTTCGTTTGTGTCGGTGACTTTAGACCGCATACGGTACGAGACACTCTTATACCTTGAATATATTTTTTACTATCAGTAATTTATGTAGAATAAAAATAAAAAAATGTTAAAAACCACTTGGAAAAATAATGAATACTTCCATTTGTACTTTTTGTATATTTATAAAATAGCTATATTATTTAACATTTATCACTTATCAGTACTTGCGACATTTTGTTTCTTCACGATATCAACTATGATGTGGCTCGTTACATAATATCAGTAAAGTCAATAAAAGTTGCAATATTAAATTCATTATTTGTTGAATTATCCATTTTTTTTTTATTTCCAATTCATTAATTTTATTTAACACTTTTGACAAATTAAAACAACTCAAGTTGAAATGTATGAAAAAAATTATGTTCAATTATTGTGTAATATTATAAAGAATTTTGAAATTTTATACAATTTATTTGATTATTAATATTTTTATCATTTTATTTTATTAAACGTAATACACTGCGATTAATTTGTTTAACGAACGGTTTTGAAAAGTAGCACATGTCAAGTTTATTTTATCCCAATCAGAAATTGTCTGTGGTTTTGAGTTCTCAATTAATAAAAATATATAAAACTTGATAACAAAAATTATTTTCAAATTAATTCTGATTGATCCAGTACTAGTGCTATTAATCTTTCTCCTCAAAATATTAATATTATAAACTATATTAACTAATCGACAATTATATCAAGGTCATGATTGACTCAATATTAAAACCCAGTAATAATAATTACAAATAAAAAAAAATATCACATTTAATAAATTAACTAATTTTTAAATAACTCTCAAAAGCTTTACATTAATAAAAATATTTATAACAACATTAAATAAACATTTGTGACAGATATAATAAATTATTCATCGACTTTCCATGCTTTTCTAAATTACTCGTAAATTAAACAAAACCAAATCTTCACAAAACTATAAATTATTTTTATAATTAATAAATTCATCAATACACAATAATTCAACTGTGCAAATCTAAAATATTCTGTAGGTATAAAAAAATCAATATACATTTATATCTAAATATGCAGATATAAATCGTCCAAAGAGTGTGTATATATTATTAACCCGAATATATTTATGAAAAGTTAGTTTCATCCAAGATGAATATTATATGATAGCTATTGAACTATACTTCTCGAGTTAAGCCAAAACTTTTGCCGCTTTACTATCGTCCACAATCAACAACGCAATAACTGTTTGACCCTGAGACGCAATATGTACATATACACGTAGATATAAATATTAACGTGCATACGTAACCGTAACGTAAAACGAGAATTTATATGTGTAGTATATAATACATTGGATTGGATAAAATAAAAAGAAGCGATAGAGAATATATCTAAAAGACAATTCAGTCAGTTGGTTAACGTCCGTTAATACGTTAAGTTGCACTGTTGTATATTGATGTAAATATATATTTTATTAAATGATATAAAAATATTTTATAGAATTGAATTCTCAAATAAAATATCGATCAAATATACTGAGAAAAAAAAATATTTCTATCTACAATTGTTCAATGAGATAATAATTATGTTTATGCTATTTTGTTATTATTATTGTCAGATTTTGATTTGTCATTTGAGTGTAATGGGTCATGGGAATACAAGAGTGACATCATTTTTTTTTTTTATAAAAAATGCAAATGATGTATAAAAATAGCACGAGGGGTTAAGACCTTTAGAACAAACGACGCATAGTCGTGATCTTGTAACGTCGCGTTGTTTATATTTATTTATTTATTTATTTATTTATTTGCAGCTTTGTGTGCTTTATTTTTTATTCGCTTCGAGTCAAGATAGTTATCGGAATTGTTTATATCGCGACAGTGACTCTATGGAGGTATCGAGGACAAATCTTTGTTGAAGAAAATATTTTGAGATATAAAAAAATTTTTCAAAAAATATTTTCGTTTGAGTTTGAAATTAATATTGAAATATTTAATTAATGTTATTATAAAATTTTGTTAAATGTTCAATTAAAATTGTAGATTATTTATTACAAAATGTATAAATTGTTATTATTTTTCAAGATTTAGTTTAGAAAAATAGAAAGAAAATTTGTGATTGTGGAATATTTTTTTATCTCTGCGAAATTTTTATACTTGGAATATTTTCTAAATTATTTCTTCAAGTTTCAAGATATTTTATCATTATATACATAGTTATATTTGGTTTTTAATCGTGATATCAGATTTTTCACGTGATTTAATCGATGTGATGTCATAAAAATTAATATCAGTATTTTCGTCAAGGAAAAAAAAAAATATCTTCAATTTAAATATACATCGACAGTTATTTATATTTATTTTTTATTTATATATAATTCCCAATTGAATGATACATATATTAATTGTTGTGTTTGATTTTTGTCGATTTGATAAAGCATAAATTTTCAAAGTGAACAAATGAATATAATAAATTCTATTTCAATCAAAAATAAAAAAATAAAATTAATTCATATTATAATAAATTAAATATTTCTATCAAAAATTAATATAAATTTAAAGTTTATAAATTAATATTCAGGTTAAGAAATAAAATTATACTTGGAGAACGTGCAGAAATATGTAAATCAAAATAATAAATTTTTTATTTTTTTTTTGAATATAAATTTTTAGCGCCGCGACGCGTCGTTTACTATTTATACACTTCAAGGTCTACAGACTTTGTAAAAAAAAAAAAAAACAAAAAAATGACCAGTAATTCTTTACTTTATATTTATTCATTTGATACAAAGGAATATTTACATTGGATGCTGGCATGAAAGCAAAAAACGTCGACAAACAATTTGATCATCTATTTGATGAGGTATACTTGTTAATTTAAAAAAATAATTTCCAAGTTTGAGAAAGTTTTAACTGTGACAATCTAACTATGTGTATAACACATACAATTAGAAATTCTCAAGTTATATAAATACTTCTTAATACCAAATTAATTTCTATTAAAATAAAAAAAATATTTAAAAAAAAATTTTTTCTATTAAAAAATAATTACAAACATTTAAATAATAAAATTATATCCAAATGATTTTTGATATTGTCCTTTTTAATTTCTTATCAACAATACATTTGATTTGTTATTTATCTTTCTGAAATAAAATATTAATATTAAGATTATATATTTAATTTGTTAATAAATAGACCGCAAGATTTCGGGATACTTCACAGCAAATTCACAAACAGTGGCAAGCAGATCCAACAAGAGCATTCCCATCAGTTGGTAATGCTACAATCAATTCATCTCACGTGCTTACCAGTGATGTTTCATCCCCGAATTCGACGCCAAGCCCATCTTCCAGCCCAATCAATGAACATCAAATCACGGTGAGTTTTATTTTTATTTATTTACTGCTGCGTAAAAAAGAATTAGATATATAATTTATCATTAATCATTCAGACTATTTGTATATGTATAGTGCATTTGATGCGTCAATTATTCATTAATCACTGATTCAAATGATAAAAGACTCGATGGTCATGCTCTAAATTCACTGGTATTTTAGTAGCTATTGCTGCCGTAATATTACCGTCTTTTTGCCGCGCCTTTTTATCATTGTGTCAATCGATAAAGTAAAGCTATTTCAATCAAGCATTTATCTTTTTGTCTTTTCTCCTAATTTACATATGTATTATACACATGTAGTATAAAATTTATTGCAAAATATGGAGATTAAAATTGTCCAAGAAATACAATAAAAATATTCAATGCGTTCACGTAAATTTAATATACCAAAAATACCAAAATAATATAATCTCACAAACAGTTGAAATAAATATAGCTTAGCATTAAAGTTATACATAGGTTAAGCTGTATATTTACATATTCACATGTTATATGCATTTACAAATAACAAGAATCAACGTATAAAAATATCCGTGTCGATAAGAACGATTAAACAAAATATCATTTCCGGTTCATGTGATATTTATATCCTTGGGTGGTCGATATGTCTTTATAAATATACAGATTTATTCAGTCAGGTATATACATAAATTAATGTATCATGTATATATAGAATTCTTCAATAATTTGTTTTGGAATCTAACAAAAAAATTAATTTTTTCTTAATGATTTTATATTTTAATATAATATGAATTATTATTGGCTTCCACATTGAGAAAAAATTAATTCATCACAATAATTTCGCAGTATAAATACATAGTTCAACGAGGATTTTTAAATAAAATTTATCAAATAATAATTGAGTTAAATATTAATTTTTAGGATTTAATTTATTAATTGCTCATCCAAAATTTTATTTAATTTTTCATATTAAAATGAAAAGTTTTCACTTTATAAATTCCCTCATGAGTATATTTATGTTCTGTCATATTTATTTATTTATTTAGTTGAATACTTTCACAAAAAAAAAAATGTATTTTGCTGTTTCCGTATATGAACTAAAAGAAATAGTAAATAATGTATAGAAAAAATAAATTCTCAAAACTACACACGTGTATTTAATATGAAACAAGATGTTGCTTTGCTTCCATAAAATGCAGCTCAGGCACAAATTTTTAAGAGGGAATAAGATAAAGTAAGCGAATAATCACTTACTCGAGTGAGTGAGTGAGGTCATAATAGAGAGCAGATACACACTATTCCGAGTGTTTCCGGCTAAATTTAACATAGAATATAATGTCAGTCATCCGCCAGGATTATAATGATGACTTCCGGATGTTTGAAAGAGAAACTGTTGATAGATTTACGCATCGATGTGCAATATAAGTAATCGTTGAATTTTATTATATACTCTATCAGTTATAAACATAATTGTTTGTGTATAGATGTGGTTTGAAGTATAATAAATTTAAATTAAATGAATACTTTGTAAGGTAAAAAGTTATTCAATGCAGTGCAAAGCTTCAGAAGTATTTAAAAATTATTTAATTCATTAAAACTTGAAATTTTATTAATTTATAATCATTATTCATGTCTTTCAATACTAAATCAATCAAAATGGTGATGATTGTCAGTTGATTGATAATTAATATTGATTATATTTTAAAAAGAAAGATTGAATATTAAAGTCAAAATGGACGACAAAATAAATTATTTATAATATTTTCTTATCGTTTTATTAACTAAAATTTCACAATAAATACACACATTATTGAATTAAATTCTCACATAAAAGTTGTCCCAAAGAATCGCACTCGCTCAATGATACAATCAATCGATGAACATGATGGAAAGACCAAGGTCATTCTGTTAACGAAGTTCTCACATATAGAAACGTGCGTCTCGAGACAAATGAGTGACGCGAGGATAAACCGGTTTTTTTGGTAGTAGAATTCACCAGCAATTTGTTCCATTTGGACGATCGTAGAAAGAATGAAATCTGCATCACATAAACGAGTGTTTTATAAACTATATATATCAACAATTAGCCCTCTATGTATTTCCCACAGTGAGCTAAAAGATAAAAATAAATAAATAAATAAATATATAAAAATAAAAGATTGAGGTTAACTTGAGCTTCCTTAAATATATTTACTCAGTGAATTATTGAGTGGGTAAATTCGATTACTTCATAAAATGAAAATGGATAATATATATACACTGATGTGTGTTTATACAGTGTATTAGAAATGAAGGAACAAAAGAAAAAAAATAAAAACAAAAAATAAAACAAAGTAGTAGAAGAAAAAGGAAGAAGTAGTATGGAGAATCACGAAGAGGACACGACGCATGCGCAATGATATTCCTTCCAATGTTTCCTAGAGGTTTAGTGTCGTCCTCGCAACTTCTAAAACACACATACCACCCACGATTCTTGATGGCATTTTACTCTTTGATATATGTTATAAATAAAACGTTTATTTCACTGTAAATAGGCTTGGTTTATTTTAATATATATTATTTTGCCAGTGAATCAATCAATGGCGCATGTATTAACAAGTTATAATTATGAAAGTTCTTCTTTTGTATTGTAACAGAACTTTGTGAGTGGAAAGAAATATAATAGTTTATGTACTGTCGTTAGAGTGTGAGTGGTCAAGGCATATATATCTGTATATGTATAATGGGGAAAGAAGATATTTTTATTTGGTAATAAATCACAAAGTCCAGTTGAGTTGAATGGTTTTGAATATATTTATGAATATATAGTAGGGATGTGTTTATAATTTTTTTTTTTTTTTTGAAGTGTAAATGAGATTGGATATTATTATTAATGCAGTTGTATGATTTTTGCTGATTCTTTGAGAAGTTATCAGCTATGGGTAAGTGGTGTTGGTAGACAATAGAAATATTTTTGTAAAATTCCATGAAGAATTTGTGTTGGAATTTTTTTAATATGAATTCAAAATGGAAATTATGTTGAAATAATATATTATTCATGTGAAGAGATTTAATTCCGATGGTGTGTTGAATTCTCGAAATAAATTGATAAATGACTCTAAATTTATTTAGTTTGAAAGACAAAAATTTAGTGTGAAATTCGACATGAAATATTATTTATTTAACGCAAAATTATTTTTCTAAATAAAAACTTTTTCACTGTACATGAATAATATTAATTATAAATTAATTTATATTTGTTTAGTACACTTTCTCATCATCATCAGAGTCCATTTGTTTCCATAATATCAAATCAATTGAAAAGTAATGTCGTAAAATTCAAACAGATAAAATTTTTCCAAATTTTTATTTCTAAATAAATTATGTAATTACTATTATTATCTACAACCTTTCGCAATTTAGTGTATTTAAATTTTACAATACCGGATCGAATAAGATTATTGTTTTTCGAACAAAATGAATAACAATATGCGCAGAAATGACATTACTTTTCGATATTGACTTAATACTTTCGTCGCAGAATAAAATTTGAATATCATTTCATGAAATTTTTTAAAATGCATTTTATGGATATTTTTATGATCATTACTGCATTATGTGTCTTCTTAATATTCAACGTTATAGCAATATGTTTATATATCCATGTAAAAAATCAAAGAAAAAAAAAAAAAAGAGAGAGCGACACGACGAGAATGATGCGGTTGGAAGTTAGAAATACGAGAACCAGGAAGTAAAACACGATTCGTCTTAGGGACAAAGCCCTGTACATAATATATTATACACACACATGTGCTTTTTTATTTACATATGCGGTTCTAATATATATACAAAATAAAAAACAATATTATCTATCCAAGTGATAATAATTAAATAAATTAAAATTATTAATTAATATATAATATTTCAAGTATTTATAATTTTGAGATGGTTTCAAGTCTTTTTATTTTATATATCACACTTTATTATCAAGATAAAAGCTCCGGTGATTGCGATCATATTCTAATACTTAATTAATTAAGTAAAAAATCTTAGTAACAAAAAAAAAAAAATACTTTTAAATTAAAAAACAGATTTGATTATTATAAATTAAAGACAAATCTTGTTTTCTGTTTGCAGTCAGAGTTAAATAATTATCTTTATATATTAATACATATTTCCATTCGTATCTGACTAATATTTTATTAATTATGTCAGTGAAAAAAAAATTAAATTGTCACTCAGTGACTTGGTGAAATAAAAAAAAATATTATGTAATATTATTAATTTTATGCATGACGAATTTATGACTTAATATTTTTACATAAATGCACATGTTTTATACATTATTATTACACAGTAATAACATATTGTTGCTAAAATTTTTTTGACATTCACATTGCTATTGTGACAATGATGTCATTGTCTAAATTCTCCTGAATATTATACAATAAAAAAATATCAATAGTTATTATAATATTCCATTCCTTGGATTGTTATATTTTGTATTATATTATTTTTTTTTTTTTTTTTTTACTTCAATTCAAAATAACATAACAAGTTTATAATGTGAAGTTATTTACTGGCATCCGGTATATTTATATCGATGAGACAGAGTTGTTTTCCATCGTGAGATCATGCTGATTGTTAACTTGTATGCGTGAGAGTCGTATATATATTTGTTTTATCCAATTATATAATAGTTATATAAAATGTTTAGTAAGGTAAAAAGCCTTTTTTTTTATTTTAAAATATTAAAATTAATATTAATAATTAATTTTTATTTATAATTATAATTTCTAACAGGCTAGCTTTCATGCAAAATTTTCTCTCTGTATGAATATTACAATTATATATTTATATTTAATTATAAAATTGTGAATAAATAAAGTATAAAATTTGTTTTTGTTATTTTTATTCTTTTGATTTTTCATTAAGGAATAATAAAAAAATATTGATTTAGCAATTTATTTGTATATATGTACTATAGTCTTTGACGAAACAGGTGTGAGAAATTCCAGAAGAAATCACGTTCGGTAGTTAATGTCACGGTCAACTCGCTCATAAATTAGATGGAATTTAAATTGGAAATGTCAAAAAAGAAAAAGAAAAACACGACGAAAATAATTAATTCAATAAAACAAATAAAATAAAAATAAAATTCATCATCAAAATTGAAAGGAGTAATATAATTGAAAACTATATTTATAAATAATGAACAGCGATGAGTAATTATAAAAGTTAAAGTGTGAAGAGAATAAAAATTTATTTGAGAAAAATAAGCAAAAAAAAAAAAAAATTGGAAATGATTCGATTGAAAGTTACCATGGTTACATAATAGTTCCTCTACCTCTATCACACCCAAGAGGGTGGTTTGGTAGCAATCCAGGACATCTATTCGGGAATCCATCCCTCGATCCCTCTACACACTTTGCAGTGAGTCGCAACATCAAACCAGGGCGGCACCCTCGTGAAGCGCAGTCGTTCGCCCCAGTTGACCCAGGTCGCGAGCTCTTAAAGTCTTTTCCAACCAACAGTGTCCTGTGCGTGACTGATAATAAAACTGTGTCACGGTTGATGTGATGATGTAAAACCAAATTTTAATTCAACAATAAAATATTATTAAATTATAAATATTGTTTGGATTTATTGCAGACTCTTTAAAAAACGTTCAATCTGTTATTTGTTATGAGCTATTTTTCCTCGGCGTTAATATCAGGGAGTGAAAAAGTGTTGATTAAATATGCTGACAATAATGCAACTGTTAATTAAATATGATCCAAAAATTATTTTCAATTACAAAATATAAATAAAGAATTGATAGAAAAATTTAATAAAAATTGCGATGATAAAGTAAAATTATAATCTGAAATTGTTTTGCAATGTATACAGATTGATAAAATTTATCTTGTAATTGATGAAAGGAATATTTAAAATTTATATTTATTAACATAATGCTTAAAATTTTTTTATTCACAAAATATATAAATTATAATAATTTAAAGTATTTATTGTTTTGTGTTGTTCATTAAACTCTTTATTAGTTTGGAAATTCAGTTGATTATAATTTAAATGATTGTCCATACGGGATAAAATGTGAATTGTATTAAGATAAAATATTTAATAAAAAAAATCTGCAGTGAGACAATGAAAAAATCAAATAGCAACTGCAATAATTCCTTGTCTGAAACTTGGCTTCGTGCCCGATGTTGCCGTTACATTGGAAACTATCATGACACAAACAACAACGGGAATTTGCGGGACATTGAGAGCCATTGCAAGGAACAAGAGGTAGCAATATACAAGGAGACTGAGACACTTCTGCATCGTATCGCCTTTACCATTTGGCACACGGCACTTCATATTGAACGCGAGGTGCGTTATAAACGCACGTGCGCGATCTCTGTTTTACTTCCTCCATTTCCATTTTCTCATTTATAGAATTAAGTGTTATACTTATGTATAATACACGATTTTTTAATATTGAAACAATCTCAAATCATATATATCTTCATTATTTCATAATACAATTTATCATTTCAATACACAGTGAAATAATTTTTGTAAAAATTCACTGGAAATTTTTATTAATTATTCTTGACGCAGATTTTGTAACAATTTTCATCATGAGAATTTGAATTGAGGCAGGGAAATAATTATACTTGGAATTAAACAAAAATTTTTCTACTGTGAACACACAAACACTTGGAACAATAAATAATATCTACTTTTTATATTAAATATAATATTTTATACAATAATCTTTTTTTTTTTTTTTGATTTCAGTACAACAGCAACTATGATCGTGTCAGGAATCAAGTTCTCTCAAACTCCACGTCTTACACAAAGCAAATGGTACATCCAATTCATTCATTTAATATTATATTTTATATTTTTCAAATTATGACAAATTAATTTCTTCAATCATTATTTTTTTTTTTCCCATATTTTCAATTCTCATTTTCAATATTCAATCTGATCAATATTTTCTAATTAATATATCTCTAAAAATCACCGACAATCGTTTAGTTTATATAAAAAAAATTCAAATGATTCTCTGAGAGCCACAAACAGCTAGTAAAAATAAACAAACATAAATAAATAAATGAATAAACTGTACATAATATATTATACCATACAGCAGACTTTAAAACTATCCGTTCGTTTATGATCATATAACCAAGAATATCTCTACAATTATCCCGATACTCCAAGAGCTTTAGTCCAAACTTAGAAAACATTCTCATAGAAATACAAAAGAAGATTGCTACTCATAAATAATTGATTGATGCCATTCACTATCCATAAATTTATTTTATCGTTACACTTCATAGACCAAATAACTATTTACATAAACAATACCCTCACCACATTATAGTCCTATTAATTTTATTCATTTTATAATCAGAAATATTCATAAAACATCAAGAAGAAAATGAGCAGAATATTTATTTTGTATTCCTCTTCATTTTATTTTTATTCAAAAGTCTCTTTGATGTGGCACCTGCATCCATCGGATTACAAATAAACACATCGTCATTTGATTTGATCCTATCTAAGCCAATCCATATCTTGGTCAGCATTCATTTCCATCAGTAACAGTAGCTAGAAACAGTTTATATATAATATATACACACAAATGGGCGTAGTCATTTCAAAGTCATGATGATGCTATGTAACAAGACGTGACATAAACGTGTGCTTTGATGCGGTTCAACAAGAAAGACCTCAGTCGCAGGAAATATATGAACGCGTAGACAAAAAGTGATTTACACGCGATTTGAATAAGAGTGGCCAATCAATGTACTTCCTACTTCCACCTGACTTGAAATAATAATCAAGGACATTTAAATCAAGCTTCAAGTAAAAATATTCTCAGCAGAATTAAATAGTTATGATTCGGCTTTCATCAAGTAACTATTGTGCATTCAATTTGTAATAAAATTTATATTTAATACTGTGAAAAGGTGATGAAGAATTTTTGTTTTTATTATTCGATTGTTGTTTTTGTTGAATTAAATATTGAAATGAAATCGCGATTATAAAAAGAAAAAAGGATGATGAAAGGAGAAATGATTCCCTTTTATGAGGGAAAATCAATCATCAAATTTAATTATCCTATTATAATTAAAATTTCATATTTACCCAAGTTCACAAAGGTTATCATGCAATAATTTAATATAACCCCATTGTATTTTACTATAATTATTTACTTTGATAAATGATGTTTTTGTATCACATGGAAATTTATGGTTGAAATGAATTACAGGTACAAAGATCGTCGACGGCGACGTCTGCTAGGACACCAGGTGTTGGTGCAGACGCATCAGCGATTGAAAAAACGATAATACGTGGACGTGTGAGCGAAGTAATGGAACTATGTTATATTACTGAAAGGATTATTGCATTGTGGTATAGAGATGACGCCCAAGGTGTACTTGAACACGCAACAAATTTACTTCGTGGAAAACATGCTAATAATTATATGGTAATTTAATTACTTTATGAATTTAATAACTCAATCTTGATGTATAGTCTTTGAAAAATTTTTTTATATATATGTTTAAATTTTACAGATATTTAATTTGTCATCATCGGGTAGAATTGGACAATTCAATACCAGAGAATGTAATTGGCCTCATGGATTAGCACCCAGTTTAGAGCAACTTTGTGCACTGTGTAAAGAATTAGATTCATGGTTGAATGCCGCCACAAATCGTGTTGTTGTTCTTCATGCCAGGTGATCTTTATAGTTTATCGTCTCGTCTGACTTGCAATGAGTTTCTACACTGCTTGTCATATGCAATATTCCAATGGATGTAATTATTTAATTGTTTATTTCAATTTTAATATTGTTTCCAGGGGCTCAAAAGAACGAGTGGGCGTTGCTGTATCTGCGTACATGAATTATAGTAATATTTGCGGAAGTCGAGATCAAGCACTTGATCGGTATGCAATGCGTAAATTTTTAGATGATAAAATTGGTCCGCTTCGAGTACCATCGCATCGACGGTAAATATTTTTCATTTATATTTAATTGTATTAAACATTGGAATTAATTCGTAATGTAATTATCGTTATTTGTCATTTAAAGAAACAATACGAATTAATTCCAGTATCTAATATAACATAAAAGCTAATTTTTATAGAAAATAATTTTAGTAATAAAAGTTATAGTAGATAAAAAAAATATTCTTATTCATATTCTTTACTTTAATTTATTTTTAATAAACATACATTATTTAAATTTGTAGATACATCGAATACTTCAGTGGACTTCTTTCTGGATCGCTGCGAATTAGTCCCACGCCACTTTACTTAACACACGTCACCGTACTTGGTGTTCCATTATTCGAACCAACCGGTTGTCGAGCTTTCTTAAAAGTCTACGAAGGATTGACATCAGTCTACACATCAGATCTTTATTCCGTTACAAACGCTCGAGAGTTCACCGTCAATCTCGGTGGACTCAGATTGAGAGGTGATATATTAATCAAATGCTATCATCGGATATATTCAAAGCAAAATCGAGAGGTTATGTTTTCACTTCAGGTATAGTTTATTATTAATCTTTTATGCTCTACAAATTATGACAAATATTTTATATTAATTTTTTAATTTTTATTTTATTTTCAGTTTCATACATGTGTAATTACGGATAATGTTATGTCCTTTCCACGATCTGAGCTTGATATTGGTTGTGATGATACTCGATGTCCATCGGATAGCGTAGTAACACTTTATTTCGCAACTGACGAACGATGTCAAGACGGTCCTGTACCAGCACCTACACCTGCAGTACCTCATGCATCAGCGAGTCATGATCCAATACTTCATTGGGACAGTTACATCAACTTGGACGTGAGTGATGACGGTATGTAAATTTTAGAAAGACGAATAAATAGGTCATAGAAGAATAATTAATTATAGAAGAGAATTACAGTATTTGAGGTTAAGAATCCCTATTTTATCGGAATATTTTAATGAATAGAGGATTATTTGTCTAATCGGGGAATTAACGTTGAATTAGGCATTGGAATAATTTTTCTTCTAGTAATTTCTCAATAACTTCACAGAGATTAGTTAGGATAATACAGGATATAAATTATTTCATATTTAGATTGTATTTTGTTTGCTTAAAGCGATGAAATTTATTGGTTAAAAAAATTCCCTCGGGAAAATTAGAGCACATTCTTATTAATTTTGAGTTTACTTTGGATTGATAACAAAAATAAAAAATAACAATATGATTTATGTATTTATTATAACTTTATTTCCAAATAATTTTTACATTAGTGTTGATTAATTTTAGAATACAACTCAAAAATAATAAAAAAGTTTCTCAGTACAAACTTTATAAATAAAAAATTTTATATAACTAATTACAACTCACATGTCTTAGGCGACATCGTCATGGTGACATTCAAATACTGATTAATTTAAAGAATTCGAACTTGACATCGAAGTTTCGTTTGTGAAAAAAAAAAAGTCTTTGCGTTATTTACATTCAATTCGCGTTGATCAAATATTTACAGGGTAAATCAATCAATAATAATATTAAACTTCTCAAATTATACATGTTATCTTTTGTATCATATACTTTAGTATCCATTACATTGGAGAATGGGAGAATTTAACGTAAATATAACAATAAGGATGTCATGAAAATAAAAGTGCTCTATATTTAAGAAAAAGTTAAAGGAAATAATAAATATATTAATTCACTCAATGTACCACGCTGCAACTAAAAGCTGTGTTATGTTTAACTGTTGGATAAATGTAGTGGGGTTAAATGCAAGTTATTTTTGGTAGCAGCATGGTGCTGCTTAATGGAGATCTAGAATGCCAGACCAACTTTTCAGTGATTTTCTACTGGTTGTGAGGTTGTGCGTGCATCATCTGCCTGTTTAATCTAGATTATTCACAGTTTCGTATTCGTGCGCTCATTATGTACGGATTATTCTACTTTTGAAACTATATAATCACCGATATAATTATTCAGGAAGTAAATATAATTCAATTTTTTATATCTATTTAAAATTTATTGTGATTTTTATTATCATAATTCACTAATAATAATATTTCTACCGTGATATTTTTATTTAATTAATGCTTTATTATTAATTATAATTTCTCTATAATCAAAGTACTTTTTTTTATTCTAATGTGAGTAAAGAAAATTTTTAAATTCACTTCACGGTTGGTTTTGTTTCTATGAATTTATTACAATTCATGAAGAATGAATTATATTATACATTTACTTTGATATGTGACATGGTTTCTATTCTCACGATTCTTTGTGGAATATTATCAACGAATACAACAACAAAATATCAAAAGAAAAAAATAATGGAATGTGAAATACAATGTGAGAATAAATTATTTGTGATTAGAAACGTAAAACCACCATCATCTGTTTAATTACTTGCAAAATTTTTGTGGTGGAAATTGAATGAACAATCTGACAAAACTATTTAAATTATCCATTAACAATAAAGCAACATTAATTAATTTTATATTTCTTATATTCTATTTTGTTATTGAATTCTAGAAATTTATTAGTTGTAATGCAGTTGAATATTATGAAAATGTTTACTTTCTACTATTTATTTTGTAACACAACAATTTAATCTTTATATAGTCATGTAGCAGTAGCTGGACAAGTTGAATGAACAGAGATATAACTGCAAAATGAGTGTGCATTTATACATGATGCGTGACGCTTGAAAGTCCTCATCGAATTTTATATTATAACCCACGTGGATGCTTTAGATTATTTATTATTCGTATATTATTATAACTACAATCATACAAAACTAATCAAACATAATATATAAAATATAGTAAATATAATCACGTTTTTTAATATTAATATAGCTTTTATATTTTCATGCTTTCTATTACACAGTAAACAAATTTTTATAAAAGTCTACTTGAAATTTATATTACAATTTTTTTAACACAAATTAAATCTAAAAATGACGAAAGAAAAAAAATTTAGTTTGAAATTTAATATAAAATATTCTCAAATTCGCAGGAGGATTATTTTTCTGCTTCAACACAAACTCTCATCTGTATATCTATAAAACAAAATTATTTCTCACACTGAATTACAAGTATAAAAAATAAAATGTTATTCCACTACAACATTACCAAGTGAATTAAAAATCAAATCGCGGATTATATATATTTTTTTTTTCACCAACGACTTTGAATAACTAAATATGAAAATACAAGTTAAATTATATATAAGTTTAAAATGGAGAACAAGTATAATAGCACGCATCTACACGTTATGCTTACATGTTGATTTGCCTCTGGCGAATAGCCGCACCTCTTGAACAATCAACGGGAATGAGAGCGGCACAAGATAGTCGCCAAGAGTAGCTGCTTCTAGTTGTCGTATATAGATAATACATACCACTTCATGTTGCAAAAGAAAAATTCAAGAGATCCCGTAGGTTAGATAGATTCATGGTGAGGATGCGCTGACATGAATTATTTATGAGCATAGATGAATACTCCTTGGCATCAACTATTGATCAACATCTTTAAATGCGTGATTTCAATGTTTAACGACACACGATATATAAATTGCGCCACTGTGCAATCATGTGTTACATGTCATCAGTGTTATTATCCCAACCATTTATCATTTATAAATGTGCAAAAAGAAAAATTATTAAATAAAGATATGACAAGTCAAATTTTAAAGTAATCAAATGAAACATTTTATAAAGTATCATTTGTGATAATTGATGGGAATTAAATTTATTTTTGAATAGAAAGAAATTGGGTAATTTGAACTGGTTGCATATTCACTTTTATAATTTTGTCGCTGCCTCACTTTAAATATTCTTAGCGTCGTTATGTGTTGTTGGAGATATATCATTACGACGCGATAGTTTGGGGACTATACAGCATCATGAGTTGCCGTAGAAGGACTGGCAACCAGTCGAACTGGCTTTTATATCTTTTTCTCTTTTTCTCACTGTTACTCCCACTTTACTTCACCCTTTTACTTTTGATATTATTTTACCTATTTGTTTTAATTTATAATTAATTAATTTGTTTAAACTAAAATTCAAATTCATTCACAAATTAAATTCTCTAATATGTTTATTGATTTATCAACAAAGATAATAGAATAATTAATTAATTTTGACATGTATAGAATACATTTTTTAGATTTTATAGATCAACAAGTGTTGGTAATATCAGTAGACATTCAGAAAAATGTTTATAGCCACTGTCGACATTATTTCTTGCGTAGGAAGTTTTGTGAGGCTGTAAGTAATAGCTGTTGATGGTCATTGACGATGGTGGTGGTTGAAGGTGATGGTGGTGGTAATAATTCTAAAGACTGGAGAGTCTTTTTCAAGCCAAATCTTTTACTGTTGGTTCAGTGTTAATTCTAAGTTTGTTCATTGAGCATATTCTTAAGCGTCTTTTAAGCAAATCAATTGAGTTTAAATTATCAATTAATGTCAAAGTGAAATATATCTTCTTGGTTATTTATCAATATTGGTTAATTTCAAAATGGATTAGGTGACAAATTGGATTAGATACATAAAAAATTATGCAAGCATATTCTACACATATATAAATTAATAACAAAAATATATCTGATATTGATAATTAAGGAAATTTATTCTTGAGTTTATTAATTTTAATTAAATAAATTTATTTTGTTATTTAATTTCACTTATAACTATTCAATATAATTTAATTCTGTAAAAATTTGCAATCTTATTAAATTAAATTGGAATATTAGTAGAGAAAAGTATAAATAAATAATCTGAATATTCACTTTAATGATTATAGAAATGACATTTGCTACTTTTTGTAATAATTATTTAAAGTAAAAACCCACTCTAGAATTTTTTATAATGAGTACAAAGAATTTTAAACAATTTTCCAATGTATTCTGCTTACTTCAACATAAATATTAAAATGAATAATTTAATGTAAATTCCAATTCGTTGGATTAATTATTAAGTATCATAAAATATATTTTGAGTAAAATAATTGAGTTTATTAATCACTACTAATTATTCTTTATCAATGGGCTTTGGATAATTGTTGATATACAGAAAGACTTGTGTGAGTAGAATAAAAGTAAATAATCGAATGTATGGATAATTTTGCGCCCACCATCGATTGTCCCTCATGGACCTTTATAAGGCCATCAAACTGGTATAATTCGTCTTTGCAAACAAATCCATATTCAAGTGCCAGTTGTGAGCCTTCACCTCATTTTTCCTTCATTGTTTATAGTCGTTGTCGCTTTTGTACTTGTATAAACTCTTCACCGCACAATTTGTGATTGAATTATCCTTTATTATTATCATAAAATGTATCTTGTAATTATTTATTCAATTATTGATAAAATCAATGAAGTAAAATTGAATGTAAAACTTCATCAACAAAATTACTTTCAATAGTAATTAGAATTTGCAATGTTTTTTCTTATGTTTAGTAGCAAGAGTCATCAGATTATTTATATGTATACACATATGTATATACCTTGTATAGAAAAAAAGAAAAATGCCAAAGGCTCATTAATGTTTATACAGATATCTTTTATTAAAATCGATAAAAGTCGCACGGTTCGTGAGCGAGGATTAGCCATGAGGCGAGTGTCAGTATCTCGATGGTAGTTTATAACTGTACGACTCTTTTTTTTATATTCCTTTCTCAATGTATGTTGAAGCTGCGACATGACCGAGAGGTTGTTGTAGATAAAGTCGTGTCTTGCATCGTCGTAATCTCAATCTGTTTATATTTTTTTTTCTAGATTTTTGTGAGATAGGCAAAATAAATGTGTATAGAAAATTTATCTTATTTCACCCTTGATCTCATGAAGCATACATGTGTTTTTTTGGATTGATCATAGAAGTAGGAATAAATAAAAGCTAAAAGTTAGAATACAAACTCACTTTTCATCATTGTGAGACTTTGGAAGTTTTTAAAAATTAGTTAATTCAATTGGAATTGTGATTATTGTATATTATTTAATAATTAATATTTATGTTTTGAGAAGGGAGATTGATAGCAATAGTATACTGGATCACAAGAAAAACTTTAGTGAATGAGAGTTGAAGACAAAACAAAATAATTAGAATATTTAATCTAATAATATTTATAATTTTTTATGAAATTCACTAATTTGAAATAAATAATTTACTTATTTGTAGTAATTTTTATTTCTTGAAATTGTTCGCATAAAAATTGTAAAAATACATTTAATAACAGAACTGATCGTCTACTGGGGTTCTTATATGTAATTTATAAAGTTGATTAGATAATTTTTTTTAACTATTCCAAATATTTTATTTTCATTCCATCGAATTTGTTTATATATTTGTATAAAGTTAAAAAAAAAAATTATCAACATTCTACAATAAAGTCAGGTGTATAAATATAAAATATAAAAATATTTTCGTTCTATTAGTAAGATAAAAGTTGTAAATGCAATAAGATATCTAATACACGCCCATTCACTTCTCAGAGAGATAATTTCTAGAATGAAACGCCAACTATCTTAAATAGCTAAGTATTATATGCTGGATTGTATTCCACAAACGTTTCTCATCTTACATTTACAGTAATCAACTGCTCACTATAGAAATTAATTGTCCAAATGATACACCAATTATTAACTGTAATTTAATATTAACTGTGACATTGTCTCACATAATTATTAATGAAAGAATTAAAATTTAGACACTTGAATTAATTGATTCATTGAATTTTCAGAAGGTCGAGATACACCTCTATCACCACCACCACCTTCAAACTCTTCAGCACAAACATCACCACAAAGTTTAGGCTATACTTGTGGTCCTATTGATGGCTCTCTTTATGCAGTTGTTCAGCAAGGTGCTGCTCATTCAGGTGGAGCTGCTCGTGGTTCTCCGCTGACAGTTTCTATGGACAGTGGTATTAGCAGTGCACCACCTCAAAGACCAAGTCCTCCAGAGCAAATACAGTCAACTGAAAGTCAAGTACACGGTGATCTTGATCAATTACTTCATGATATGATGATGACAGTTGAGGTAAATTTTCTTAACCACATTATTTCGTAGATAAAAAATATTAAAAGTGAAATATGTTACTGTATTTTTACTTTTTATCATTGTTGCATGTATTTTTATCTCAAAAATATTTGTATTTCAAATGGTTTTAGTTTCAATTACTGTAATAGTTTGATATTATTATAAAAAATAATCAATTGAATTGATAGATTGATGCGGGGATAGATGATATATAATCGGCCAAGTTTTATTTATTGGTGAGCTCATCTGTCTGTTTTAATAAACTTTACAGTCGATGCCAGATCCACCGAGCCTTAACGAGTACAACCGAGCGAGCAATTGTCCCGAGAAGATATACATTCAGGACACATCAACAGCAGCAGCAGGGCAAAATTATACCAGTAGTAATCCAACATCAACATATTCAACTCTTAAAGATTCTTCATATCGAAGTTACAGCAGCAACAATAGCACAAGAGATTCAAATTTATTGAGTTGTTCAAGTGGCAATAATTATGAAGAGTTGAAAAATGAATTCAAAAATAATATTGATAATAATAGTATGATGAAAAAGTCATTTTCACCTGGTGGTAATATTGAATTTATCGATGAAGACATTCCTTATCATGCACGACAAACTAGTCAGCCATTTAGTTATGGTGCTACAACTGACATGATTAAACATCAAAAACTCTCATCGCCTTCCTTGGTTAGGAAAGCGACAATGAGAGGCACTGCGCCAATTGTAGATATTGATGATATTCTGGGTGACAATTCCAGAAGACCGGTTTCACCTCAAAGTCCAAATACGCCTGATCTACCAACCCAATTTTCAAATGAACATTATAAATTCAATGTTGATACAATTGATGGGTATGTTGTTATTTTTTTAATTCAGTATAGTTATTAGTTCAATCATTTTATTTTTAATTAATGTATGATGATTGGTGAAGTGTTTTGATTTTCTGAACTTGTCAATTTGTTAAACTACGAAGTAAAAAATTGTTTTTAAAATAATATAAAATATTAAAAGATGATTAAATATAAAATTTATTCAATTTAGTTTTGGTGCGGCAAACAAAAATAAAGGTGTGGCAAGAAGTTATTTTGAGACTCACAACTCGTTCTCTGACATAATTTCAAATATAGCACTCACAAATAATTATACGTGCAAATATTCTCATTCTTTTTATTCGTTGCATCATGATTAATTTTTTAAATAGAACTGCTTAAATAAAACTAACTGGTTGGAGATTATTTAGTATTTACTCTTCAAGTAAATTTAATGATGAAAATCAATTGCAGATTCATTAAAAATATATGATTAAATGTACAAAACAATATGACTGTTAATTACATTATTTGGCATATGATATTTTAAGATATCAAGTTATCCTATCTTAAATTCATCATTATAAATTATCAAATCAGTTTCAGTGCAGATTCGTTTGCTAAATAATAATATTTTTGATACTTTTGATAAACTATAATTTTTATTTTTATACTTTGTTTTTGTTTAATTGTAGACTCTCGTGGTTGAGACAACAGCAACTAAAACTTGCAGCCAGAAAAGACGAACATAGTCCAGGAAAAATATGGCGCCAAGAAAGAGGCAATCGAGTAATTGGTGAATTGAGAAGTTTACAAAGAGGTCGATTGAGACATGATGGATACGCTAGTGATTCAGCAGTAATTGATGACGATGATGATGTATGGATGCCAAGTCCCGTGGCCACACATGTAATTGTCTTAAATCTATTTATATATTTGTTCAACACACACGAAAAAATTTCCAATTAATTGATTTTTATTAATAAAATTTGATCTTAAAATTTCACCATTTTAAAAAGACAATGCAACATTTGCTCAATTTTCATAGAGTAAATACTGTAGAACTTTATTAGATTAAATTTTGAGTAAATCTTACAAGATAAATATCAAGCCCCCTTTTTTCTACTTTGACTTTTTCATTTCACGCCCTATTAATTGGACTCGCATTTCATATTTTTAGCAAATAATGCGTCATGCAGCGTCTCATACATCAGCACCGGCGAGCCCACATTTGCCACAAAGATCCAGTAGTCGAAACGCAAATGGGATTTCATCAGGAAATGGTATTCACGCTCGACCTCGAGCTGAAAGTGTTAATGAACGGCCATTTGTTTCTGTGAAACGAGCATATGAATTTCGTAAATATAACGATGGCCAGGTAATGTTGATTTTTGTGCTTCAAACACATACACAATTTTATAGGTATTTGCTATTTATCATTTAGTGGCAGTAACAAATTAAAAACGTAGACGCAATTTTACATTCAACTAAAAATAGTCGCCAATATTTAATTCTCACAATAATCAATTCTAACCTACAAATCTTTGCAACGAATAATTTATTTAGTCGTATTATTTCTGCAATTCTTCCTTTTTTTTTTTATTTACTGCTGGCAATCATTAAACTTTTAAAGCATGTAATTCTGAGAACAAGCGCTTGACTTGCATTACAGAGTCTGCCAATGCCTCTACAAGCTACCATGCAGCAATTTAATATGGCTTTTCATCACACCCAATTTCATAATGACGAGAAACGCCAACATCAATATCAACCACCTAAGCCAGAATTGCGCAGTGACAGTTATATTAAAACTGAAATATTAATGAGAGAATATGGTCAAGCAAATGGCACAATGCAATCAACAAAAAATATTCAACATTACAATGATTTTCATCCAGATAATTTACAAAAAAATGAGCCAGTACAATCACAAAGTCTTTTAACATATTCAAATTGTTATTCGTCAACAATGAATGACAATCATGCGACCACAATTGCCACCACTAGCAACACCGATGATGAATATAATATCAAGTCTGGTATTTTAACCGTAACATCCAACACATCAAATAATCAATTGCAATTGAATAACGATAATGATAATGATCCGTCGTTGATTTTAATTGATTCATTGATGAGAATTCTGCCGATCAAATCCAATTCTTTAAATAACATCAATGAAAGTTATGATGAAAATATTAATTGTATCATATCCAATGAAGTGCCATCTAATTTAACAAATAATAGCAATATCAATATCAACAATACCAACAACAATGACATAATGATTAGTACTGATATTAACAGTTTTCCCAATTATTCATCAAACGCATGGCAGTTAACAATTCAGGTTTGTCTATTCCACGCTTTGCATTTAGTTACTTTATTTCATTGCACTCGCGTCTAAATGCTTTACTTTTAGCATTGTAAATTCTATATTTTTAATAATCAACAATTTAAAAAATATATATCATGAATTTTCTTATATAATATATATTTTTATTTCTATTTAGTCAAATGATTCACCTACATTGTGGTCAGATCGGAGCATCAGTCCTATTAGTGGAGGAATTGGTAATTCATCAAGACCACAAACTCCTGCATTTCCAGTTCATTCACGTACTCCATATGCAAATAATTCATCACCAACAGTGACATTTGCCACAGATCGTAATTATATTACAACAACCAACAACATCAATGATTCATCAACTTATTCAATACACCATAATAATAATAATAATAATAATAATAATAATAATCATGGTAATGATTATGGTGGTAATAATATTAATAATAATATTAATAAAGGAGATGGTTATGCAAGTGATCGAGTAATATATATTGAAGAACAACGAGATATTTTAAGGGAGCAGGGATTACCTCCTAAAAGTCCGACAACTCAGCGGTAAGTTTATGAATCTATTTATTAAGTTAATAATTTTTTTTTATTATTTATGAAAAACTAAGTGATTAGGTTTTGTAAGAATCATGAATTTAATATGGTAAAATGAAGAAATATATTCTCTTTTCGAAAACAAAACAATTTGATTGATTGTTTCTAGACGCTTGAGTTTTCCAGCAAGCGGTTCGCTTAAACAATTGTCTAATAAACGATGGCCACTCACTAACCAAACGACATTGTTTGATTATAGGTAAAGAAAAAAATGATGAAAGCAATATATGTCATAAATTTATGAAATTATCACGAGTACGGCCAATTATTAATTTGTTTGCGCATGATTATTAATTGTAAATACGCTTCAATTTTACGTGTGAATTTATGTATGATTTGTTATTGTATTTATTCTTTTTTTTTATTGTTTGATATTTTATGTCAAAATTTTAATTGTTTTAATAACACTTTGTAGGATGCTGATGATAATATTGAAACACTTGCATTTATTTAAATCAAATGAAACAAGAAAATGTGATGAAAAATTATGTGAATATAAAAAAAATAAATTATACTAATTTTTATGTGCTATAAGTAAACAAATTCAGCATAATTGTATAGTTTTTGTATGAATTATTTATCGCACTTATACTAAAGTCTTCTTAGAAAGAAAAAAAAATATATTTTTAAATGTAATATAGGTTATGTTCATGTATAATACACATATATATTTTTTTGATTTATGAATTTGATTTCAGCAAGGACCGACCCCTCTCACCAACAAATGGAATCGCTGCAACACATATAGTTAATTACAGTTCTGTTACACCTACACAAATAGAATTTATTCCAAGTACAAAAGTAAGCATCATTTGAGGTTATACAATAATATTTTCATAATAATTTATCTATTCAATCTAATTTTCTGAAATTTTTTAATTAAATAGAGCCCAACATCACTAAATTCTGTAAATAATGGTGATCATTCTCCAATGCAACTTCAATCATACAATTTGAGAAGAGCGAGTATTCATTCAAACACAGAAACACAAGAAGTAGCAGATGTTAATGTTAAATTCGTCCGCGATACAAGTAAAATTTGGTATAAGCCCAATATATCTCGTGAACAAGCAATTGCAATGCTAAAAGATGCAGCGCCAGGTACATTTGTTGTACGTGACAGTAATTCATTTCCTGGAGCATTTGGTCTTGCTTTAAAAGTTGCAACACCACCACCTGGTGCGCCGTCGACTATTATGAAAGATCCTGCAAGTGAATTAGTTCGACATTTCCTCATTGAACCAACTTCACGAGGTGTTCGTTTAAAGGGTTGTGCCAATGAACCTGTGTTTAGTTCATTGTCAGCGTTGGTTTACCAACACAGTTTAATGGCAATGGCATTGCCATGTCAATTATTATTACCTGAACCTGAAGCTGCAGCAAGAGCGCTTGATTCACCAAATGCTAATAGTACTCAACAATTATTGGCACAAGGCGCTGGTGAGATATATTTCGAAATTTATAATTATGAAATAAAAATAAATAATTGCTTAATCTTTATAAAATTAATAAGAAGATTATTATTAATAATTCTATTTTATTTGTAGCTTGCAATGTTCTGTATCTGTTTACAATTGATACTGAATCATTAACGGGACCTCAAGCAATTAAAAAAGCTGTCACAACTCTTTTTGAACAAAAACCACTGCCATCTGCGACAATTGTTCATTTTAAAGTTTCAACTCAAGGCATTACACTCACCGATAATGCTCGGAAATTATTCTTCAGACGTCATTATCCCACAAATAATATCAGTTATTGTGGTCTTGATTCCGAAGAGCGTACCTGGAGTTTCATTAGTATTGATACGGGGAAACCCCTGAGTGCACAGTAAGTATATTGATTATACTACCAACTGTTAATGTATATAATGGCGCCAAATTCAAATTTAATAATTTAATATTTTCTCTTTTTTTTTTTTTTTGCAGCCGCTGTTTTGGTTTTGTTTCAAGAAAACCTGCACAAAAATCCGATAATCAATGTCATGTATTTGCTGAGCTTGAACCCGGACAGCCGGCAATTGCAATTGTTAATTTTGTTAACAAAGTTATGATGGGTGGTCCGGTAACCAAAGTGAATATTCTTTAAAAGCCTCAAGAGCTATTTTAAATCGACTGAAAATATCAATATCATCAAATATGTATGTCAAAAAAAATTAGCAGCTCTAATTATTCTAAAGTAGAATTAATTGAATAACGAGAATCGACAGTTATTTATAAACAAATGAATAATTCTTTTGTTAAGAAAACAAATAAAAAAATATAATTAAGAATAATCAAAAATTTCATGTGCCCGATCGATACCTCGTCATACGAGGCCTTATTATAACTTATATAGCAATAAAAAGGGACAAAACAGGAAAATATGAACTAGTTTGAAAACTAATATTACATATAAAATCAATAATAAAAAAGTTTGAAAAATAAATAAATAAATAAATATATATACATAAAATATATATTTAAAAGTAAATAGAGTTATAATGTTGAGGCTGTCGCGAGAAATATCCCAAAATTTTGAGAATAATTTATTAATGTAGCAAGAATGTTAACATATATAATTGATTTAAATATATGGATATAGTTTACAAAACAATAGTTATAATTAATTATATATAGTATATTTGTTATAAACATTTAATGCTATTATAAATACAGTATGAGATTATCGAATAAAATCTCAGACGTTATTGTTGCCAAGTTTTTTAATTTTTTTTTTCTATTATTTTTATTTAAATGTGTAATAATATTCAGAACTGTAAATAACACTAAGGCCTTCTGAGACGAAAGTTGGGAGTACTAACTACAAATATTACTTATATTATAATCGAAAATAATACATTAATCTCATTACGATTACGAAATTAAATTTTCGTTACGTTTTTAACCTATTTTAAAATACATTTCATAACATTTTCGATAATTTATATGAGTGAATTATTTGTATTTCTCTTAAATATTATTGTATTTTTGTGTGGTTATAAAAGTGTACACTGTAACGGAGTTTTATATAGCGAGTAAATCAAAATAAAAATCAAATATTCTGTATTCAAAGTAATGATTTTTAGAGTATGAAAAATGTGGTATATAAAATGATATCTAACAGAAAATATAATAGTAATTTACGTATTAATTTATTACGTGAAATATATAATTATATTCAATAACATAAAATTTAATTGAAATGTATAATAAATTCTGTCTTGCCACTAAAATATCAATTCAATTTGCTTTTACAGCATATAAAAAAAAAACTACATATGGGGCAGCTATATTTTGTTTCTTAAAAAAACTTTTGTTATACAAACGATAAATAAAAACAAAAAATTAATTGGGCTTCCGCCATAAATGTCACACTGTACATGAACTAGTCAAAATTCGATTTATATATTCCATAAAGCAACATAGGAATTCTAAAAAGTGCGCTATTATATCAGTAAAATAAACATTCATTCATTTAATAATAATCACAATGTATCTCCAATCAATATTTTACATAATGTATACTTATTTATATATTTTAATAATTAATATTTTTTCCCTTAAGATTTCAAACAAGGAAATTTAACTAACTGACTTTCCATTGCATTAATTTAACTCCAGTCATTACAATTATAGTTATTTGAAAAAATTATTATTACAATTACATGCTCACAGAGCAATATCATTATGTTTTATTTTCAGAATAAAAAAAAAAAAACAATGTGAAATACATTTAAAATAGCTCTATAAATAACAATAAAATTTATTCACAACGATATATAAAGAATTTATTATTTACACATTGATGTATCATATAAAATAGCTCTTACTTCTATAGAATAAAAATGTAAAATTTCATTTTTAGCTCAAGGACGAAGATGAAAATACCAGTCTTAACGGCAAATACACAAGTGTGGCCTACTGACAAGAAAGCTAAGTACATACATAGGCGTATGTACTGCAAAATTAACACATCAAGTGATCATTTGTGCTGGGAACCAACGTAAAATAAAGCTGCCTACACCTTTGAGATCATTGTCCTTTCAAACTTCATCTGAATAATACATGGTGTTTTTTTATTCCGTTTGTTGACCGTTACTTGCTCGAGATTTATAAACGTCATACAAAAAATAAATGATGTGAATTTTCCAACTGGATATTAATTTAAGAATCAACTATACCAAGTGGTAGATGTATAATATAAAAAGTAAATGTAATTTATTTATGTTTATATTCATTTTTAAATGAGATATATTAAAATTTGAATGATGAAACGAGTCAAAAATATAAAACTTTGAGGTTAAAGTAACATTTTCCCTCCATAGAAAAACCGGTCCTAACGTCAACACTGAAGAAATCTCTCAGACGAGTAATTCTTTGAGAGTCAGTTTGTAAGCTTGAGCGTTTCATTCCAGTCGCATCTGGGATAGTTATTCAGTGAATGAAACCAGAATTCAAGTGAAAAATATTAAAATATTAAATAATAAATGTGGCGTTATCGAACAATGACTTCTAGACAAATAATAAATTTAAATTGTCATTGGCTATCGGTTTTTATCTTTATCACTGCGATATTGTCCATCACTTGTAATCCATTATCGGAAATTCAATTGCCAAAAGAAATTGTTTTTAATGATAATAAAACAAATATATTATCTGACGTTGGGTAATTAAATTATGCCAACTTTTTTCACAAACTTTTTCATTTACATTTTTAAATTTGCATTATGAAAACAATTATTATATTACATTGTGATAAATAATATCTCTCTAGTTTATCATTATAATTGTTTTCGTTTAATCAAAATAAAAATGAAAATTGAAAATATAATTACAATTATAATATTCAAAAATTATGAAACAGGTTTATATACATTATGAGAATAATTTTATTCATAAATATATGGTGATTTAGTGATGTAAAATTTGGAATAAATATACTTTCACACTCGATTTTAATTATTTATCATTAACAAAATGATATACGATAATTTTTTTATAGTTTGACAATTATTAAAAAATAAAATGTATCATTTATTCGATTCATTAATTTATTTTATCTATTTATTATCAATGGACAGGTCATATGAAAATGCAACATTGTTTTATCGTGACAATGATCTTTCCAAGCAACTGGATAAGTCAAATGATAATCAGACTAATAATATTCATCGTTATGAAGAGGAAAAAAGTTGGTTGTCATATTGGAATTCTCGAAAGCAAGAATATACTTTATCAATGATATTAGAAACTGTATTTGATGCATTTACTGGTGGATTAAGTAATATTGTAAGCAATGTGTTGGGTAATGATTCAAAAAATTCACGAGTTGTTGCCAATAGAGTGAATTATAAAGGTCATCAATTATTAAGAGTATATTCTGTTGCAAATGAACAAAGGGATGAATTACAAGAAATGCGAGAAAGTGATTCGAATGAGATAAAATTTTGGACAGAATCATATGATAACAAGTTTGTGTGATATTATTTATACTAATCGTATCGTTTACATTTTTAAACATAATTAAAAATAAAAAATAAATATTTATTAATTATTAATTATTTTTATGAATATATTTAGATCGATTGATATCATCGCAGCACCAGATGTCATTAATGATGTAAAGGATTATCTTCGTGATCGAAATATGGAATTCGAAATTTTACTAACTGATTTACAAAAAGTTATTGCTAATCAGAATCCAAAAATGTCAAAGGAACAACGTGATGATCTTATGACAAATCAGGGTCATTCAATGACATGGAAACGTTATCATCGATTAGGAGGTGAGTTATACATGTATTGTTTCAATAAATATTAATGTGAATATTTTAAAAACAAAGGAAAATTAAAAATTGAAATTATTTTATGTATATTTTAGATATAATGAAATATCTTGATTATCTTGCATCTACTTATCCATCATTGGTGAAGCTCGAAACTATTGGTCGTAGTTATGAAGGACAACCTTTGAAAGTTGTTAAAATTTCCAGTGGTAAAAAAAAATCTGGTGCAACTAAACCCACTGTTTGGATTGATGCAGGTGAGAAATTAATAATAAATCTAAATTAAAAGTTACTTTTATTTATAATTATAGATTTTTGTTTTGAGAGAATTTTCTTGTTTAGAAATGTGAAAGAAATATTTTTAGATATTTTTTTGGTTGGTTTAATTATATTCTTTACTGATATTTAATATCATTAAAAATATTTAATGATAAAAAAAAACAAATATTATATTTATATATTAAAATTTTTTGTAAAAGTCTATTCAAAATTATTTTTCTGGTGCAACACAAATTCTCGTTACGTTGCTGAAGAGCCATTGACACAAATTTAAATTAGACTTTTACAAAAATATTTTAACTGTGTACTTTTAAGAAAAAAATAAACATTATCTTTTTCTGTTATTTTTAAATAATTTTAATGATGATATTTCATTACATGTCAGGTATACATGCACGTGAGTGGATTTCAATTGCAGTGGCGACCTATATTTTAAGTCAGCTAGTTGAAAAAAATACTTCATACACAAAACTTCTTGATAAAACTGATTGGATGATTATGCCTGTTGCTAATCCAGATGGTTATGAATTTACTCATACAGGCGATCGTCTCTGGCGTAAAACAAGAAGCAATCATGAAGATAATACAGAAGCAAGGTATGTTTCCAAATAAATATTTATAAAAATTAATATAAAGAAAACAATTTATAAATAGCAAATGATTTTACATAAAAATTGATACTTGCAGGTATACACCAAGTGGATTTTTTCACCTTGTTGCTCACTACACCAAATGGTTTTGGGAAAGATGTGAAGGTGTTGATCCCAATCGAAATTTCGATTATTATTGGGGTGAAGATAAGATTAGAAGTGATAGTGTCAGTGCAGATCCTTGTCATGAAACTTATGAGGGGCCACGAGCATTTTCTGAACCTGAAACCAAAGCAATGGCTGATTATATTATGTCACATCGTGAAGATATCAAGTGGGTATTTGACAACAATTATATTTAATGAATTTCAGTTGAATTATTAATATAAAACAAAAATATTCCTAACAATAAATAATATAAATATATTGTTTCACTGATGCTATTGAAAAAATTAATTATTTTACTATGATGTCTAGGTTATATTTAACGTTACATTCATACAATCAAATGTGGCTTGTACCATGGGGCCATACTCATAAAAAACCATCAGACTATGCTGAACTTGTAAATGTTGCAAATAAAGCTGCAAGAGCTATTGAAAAAGTTTATGGCACAACGTATAGAGTTGGTTGTTCATCTGATTTATTATATCCAACCACAGGTGAGACCAAACAATATTTATTGAAATTATTTATAAACTTTAGATTCAATGGAACATTTATTTGATCATACTCAAATAAAAATATATTAATATATTTAAGTTATAGCCAAGTTTATTCAATCAGTTTTGCTATTAAATTCATTTTGATAATTATTATGAAATAAAATACTTGAAATAAATTTTGCATTGATGATAAATAGTCTTTTATATCAGTGTATTAAACTTGTGTGATTTTTGTTTCTTTTTTTTTATTTAATTATTAGGGGCATCAGATGATTGGGCAAAAGGTGTAGCTGGAATAAAATATTCTTATACTTTGGAATTGAGAGATCGTGGCACTTATGGATTTCTTCTTCCTGCGTCACAAATAATTCCTACAGCTCGTGAAACATGGGCAGGAGTTCGAGCGATTGCTCGATTAGTCGCAAATGCTTCGTAAAATAATTATTAGCGTTATTCCAATTTGTTTATTCAATTCCTAGAAGGAAAAGAAGAATTGTTAATGATTCAAAACTGTTGCATGATATTAGTTGTTGGCAATTTGAGATATGTATCATCAGATTTGAATAGAAAAATCAAATAGTACTTGTATTTATTTAATTTTAATGAGAAGAAAATGAAGAAAATGTTTATCGATAATTTTTGTAGAATTCTTTTAAGTTGAATTATTTTATTTATGTAAATTTAATGATAGGTTTGTTGAGACTGTAATGAATATTGTGTAATTTATTTAGTTTTATTTATTGAATATTATATATTTATTAATTTTATAAACAATTTTGTTAATGATATGAAAAAAAAAACAATAAATGAAAAAAAAAAATGATAGAACTTGATTAATGTTTGTAAATTATTCTAGTGGAATAGATTTGATTTAAGCATGATTAATTATTAATAATATAAATGATTATTCCTCTTTTTATAAATAAATAAATACTTGACAATTCTATCTAAAATAAACAAATGAATTACTACTATTTAAAATAGATCTCTTGTCTACAATAATAAATTCAATCATTGAACTCCTGCAATCATGAATATAATCTTATCAATAATAATGAACCAACCTTTCTCGAAAAAAAAAAACATTAAAATATACTTGAAATAAATTAGTTCACACACTAAATAAATGGAGAAAGTTCAATTGATTAATTGATAGTAAACGTCAGCTGATTAATATAATCAAAGTTCATTATTAACATAGACTTGATATCTTCACCAATCTTAATTAAATCAAATTTTTATATTGCTAATTCCAGATTATAAATCTACATGACTAGATACTTTGAATTCTATCGTTCATTATCAGTGACAAAAATATCTATATATTGATTAATTGACGAGTATATATATTGTTAAAAATCTGGGAATTATATTACATTAGTTTAAAAATGTTTGTGCAATATATTGTCGTAGCGTTGCTCATTGTTGAGAGTAAGTTAATTGATGCAGCATTTAAAATTCATATTTAATTTAATTTACTTATAGTAATATTAATTGATTTTTTTTTTAAGGTTGCTTGGCGTTTTCACCACGAATTACTGATGGTGAAACTGCACAGCCACATAAATATCCATATCAAGTGTCTGTAGTATGGGGAATTCCACCTCTCATCAAATATCGACATGTCTGTGGTGGTTCCATCATCAATCAAAATTGGGTTTTAACTGCAGGTCATTGTGTCACTGAACTTCCACAAATTGGAAGACTTGCTGTTCAAGCTGGAAAACATTATATCGATCGTCATGAACAGGGCCAGGAAGATCGTGATGTTACTCTTAAATTGGTTCATCATAATTATCCAGGGTAAGCCAAAATTTAATCTACAATTAAATAAATTAAAACAATTATTCAATTATGGGTTTTTAAATAAATCAAGTGCAGTGTATTATTTCTTCTATTTCAAATTTAGAAAAATAATACTGGAATCTAATAAATATAATAATTATATAAACCTGGAAAAATATATTCTTAAAAATAAAAAAATTATTTATTTGATTGAAAGTAGTGAAGTATTTGATAAATCATTTTAATGAAGCATCAAATTTTTATTTTTATCTTTAAGAATATACAAACCATAATATTATTTGATTTTAGTATTTTTTATCTCAATACATTCTGCTGCTTTTTAATTAACATAAATATATATAAAAGAATTTTTTCTTCATGATTGGCTTTGTGTGTTATTTATTTAGTGGTGTTGCTCAGCATGATATTGCTCTGTTGAAATTGAAGAGTCCATTGACATATAATGATCATGTCCAACCTGTGGCACTTCCACCACCAAAGAAACAACATGTTGGAAATGTTGTATTAACTGGATGGGGTTCAATCTCAAAACAATATTGGCCACAACTTCCAAAAGAACTCCAACAAGCCATTATACCTCTTGTTGATTATGATACATGTTTCGAAGCATTTAGTTCAGCAAGTGAGAACTTTGAACTCTTTGACACTCAAGTTTGTACTGGACCCATTGGTGGTACAATTTCAGCGTGTTCTGGTGATTCTGGTGGTCCACTTGTCCAATTTAATGCTGATAATAAACCCGAACAAGTTGGTATTGTCTCATGGGGAACTTATCCTTGTGGTGCAAATGGTGCGCCATCTGTATACACCAGAGTCTCATCATATATTGATTGGATCCAAGCCAAGCTTCAAAGTTCGTAAATAAATAATGTCAATGTAGTGAATTTAGTTTGTTTGAAGATACAAAATACAAATGATATAAATTCCTGTTTAATTAAAACCTGAAAACTTTATTCTGATCTTTGATGTTAATGCCTAATGTTCAAAATCCATCTACGCAATGATATTATCATATTTTTATAGATAAACTAATTCCATTGTATGATTCTTACATGATTGAATGTAATAAAAATTGAAATATTTATTCATCTTGTTTTTATTTTGTTTTAAAAGGCATGGCTAATTTTATTGAATTAATATTTGAGTCAGTACGTCAATTGGATAATTAATATGTGAATTATTATTAAACAATGCGTATGAAGGAGAAAATAATTATGACGACTCTTTCAAATAGAAAATTATCTTCATTAATAATCGAGTATCTTTGAAAAATTTATAAAAATTATTTTATTTACACTGTATTGATTACAGTCACAGTCACACTTGTATAATATCTAAGCACAGTATTATAAAAATGAAAAATATCTATTCATAATTGTTTAATCATTGATATTATATGATATATTGAAGCATTCAAGGTTACGTAACCCTTATGAATTGATGCCATCATTATAAGTGCCAATATAAGAAAATATTTTATTTTTATTGTTATGCTTAGATATATATTACAGATTTCTATTTATTGTGACTATACATTCTTGGAATGAATAATAAAAATTATTTAGAATAAAGAATCTAATACTTAATTTGATAATTAATGTAGATTTAGTAATTTTGAGTTTAATATAATCATTCTGTTGGATTGAAAAGCCATATTTATAATGCATTACAACTTTGAAAGAGTTATTGACTAGTAGGATTAATTAATTTGAATAAATTTGGTACTATATTAAATTGATATCAAGCATAACTAGCTTATCAGCATCAGGTTCTTTCACATCATTATTATCCATTTTAATATCAGCACAATAGGAATTTTTTTTTCTTTAATCAGCATGCTTCGATTGATGATAACCTCATTTGTGATATTAATTAAATTCGATATTTAAGACACGTTTAATTTATATATACTCATAAATGAATATTATTCATATTAGAAATAGAATTTTCAAAAATTCTCATAACCTCTAAAATATTCAAATTAATTGCTGAAATTATTAATCAGATTATGAATAAATCAACATTTCATCAGTACATAATTAAGACAAAAATAATCTTCACAACTCTTAATATTTTAGTTTACAATAATCATTTTTATGTTATAATTATCAACAAAGAGTCAATTAAATCGTTATATATATAAATAATGAAAAACTTTTTAGAAAATGAAATGATGAAGATTGTAGGATTACCTAATCCATCATGAAGATGGACATTATCACATATCGTCTACATCGCCATCAGCAAAAGTACGAGTAAAATTATTATCTAATATCGATATCAATACGGTAATACATACTTAGTAAATAGAAAAATTGATATAAAATGAAGCGTTCACATTAATTTTCTCACATTAGTCAACAAGATGATTGGGAAACACTTAATTTGCTTCACAGTTTGTATAGCAGTGACTCAAGCCAGTAAGTAAAATCCACGATAAAATAACAACAGTAAATAAACTGCATTAAAATTTAAACATTGCCTAAAAACAAAAAAAAAAAACAAAAACTTAATCATAATAACGAGAGGGAAAATTGATTTTAGATAATTTATACCTTGGATTCAATGTACCATCATTGAGTGGACGAATTGTAGGCGGTACAGAAGCTGTGAAAGGTGCATTTCCTCATCAAGTATCTCTTCAATGGGGGCTACCACCTCTCATACCATCAAAACATTTTTGTGGTGGTTCAATAATAAATGAACAATGGATATTAACTGCTGGTCATTGCGTTCTGGCTGTTCCAAATTATGGAAGTTTTATTGTCAAAGCTGGAAAGCATGCAATTGATGAAATTGAAATAACAGAACAATCAATAGTGGTATCTGCAAGTTTTATTCATAAAGAATATAAAGGGTAATGTAAACAGTGTTATTAACTATGAATATTAAATAATAAAAATATAAATTACCTTTATTTTTTAGGGGTGTTGCGCCTTATGATATCGCTTTGCTAAAATTAAAAAGTTTATTAGTATTGAGTGAATTAGTAGCTCCTGTTAAATTACCTGAAGCAGCATCAATTCCAATGGGCAACACAATATTATCTGGTTGGGGTTCAATTTCATCAAGTTCGTCGAATATTATGCCACCAAAATTACAGACAGCTATATTGCCAATTATAAGTTTAGCTTTGTGTAAAGAAGCTGTGGAAAATCTTACTGGTCCTTCACCGTTGCATGTGACAAATATGTGTACTGGTCCATTAACTGGAGGTTATTCTGCATGTAGTGTAAGGATTGTATATTTATTTTTTTATAGAAATATTTGCTGAATTTTATCACCGCATTGATGGAATATTCTTGGATAATTTCAGGGTGATTCAGGTGGTCCACTTATTTTGAATGATTCAAATGGATCCGCTGAATTAGTTGGTGTTGTCTCTTGGGGAATTATGCCATGTGGATCGAAAGGTGCACCTTCTGTTTATACAAGAGTATCCGCATACATTGAGTGGATCCAAATGACAATTAGCAAGAATTGATTTTTTTTTTATTTACTATGGCCAAAGACATAGTTTATTTTATTTATTAATGTGGCACTTTTATTAGTTCGGATATAAGTAATTATAATTTGTGAATTATCTTGCTGATAAAGTATTGTAAATTAATGTTGTTTTTGTTTTTTAAAAGTAGATTAAATGATTGCACTCTTAGGAATTTATTTTCTTTTCACAGCTCAAGTAATATAAAATGCAAAAAACTTTAAAGACTCATGATGAATTTGGTCAATGTGTTGCAAAATTTTATGTTTTCTTTTTTATTCAATTTTTATAACACTTAATATAGTAAATACTCTCGGTGGAAAAAATTGTTGGTGACAAGAGAAATATTTTATAGAACAGAAACTAATTCATAATAACTAGCAAGAAATTACACTCGGTTAATTACACTGTAAACATTTTTTTCTTTTTTTAATCATCCAGAACAAATAAAAAAAATTATTCGTGGTGAAAGACAAAGATCTCGGTGAGTCAATAGAGTTTTATTTATATAATATGAGAATATTTCTCACTCATCATCATCATTTGTTTCATTCGATCAAAGAAAAAAAAAGCCAACTCTCAACCGAAATTATAAATAAATTATTTAATTAAATTATTAGTTCAAAAAAATTAATTTCTTCTCACAAATAATTTTTTCTCTCAGTGTACCACATTGTTAATGGATTTAACAAACATAAAACGAACATTACATTTGGTGAATAGCATGTACATACATGTAGAAATCATAAATAAATGTTATTTTATCCTGAGAACATTATTCAGAATGAAAAAATGATTATAATTTTGAATTGATTTATAAATGAGATACTGTACACTCGAATGATATGTAAGAAGTAATAATAAATACAATAATATTTTCGAGACACTGGTTTTGTTTTAAAATCAACAAAAAATATGTATATAAATAATATAAATATATACATGTATTTGTGTGTGTGTTCAAGAGTGAACAAATATTGCTCCTACCTTATTTTCTTCTAAATAAAAAAAAAAGAAACTAACAGGAAAAAGTACGCAAATCATGGCTCTCAATTTGTTGAAAATATTTTACGAGTCAAAACTATTATTAACACAAATTCAACGACTGTTAATTCCTTTTTTTTTTTTTTTTTTCATTCCTATTTATAATTTAATTAATTCATTCGCAATTATACTTTGCGATGTACTTTACTCTCCCAATCCCACGTTGATATTAATATTCTATTGGATTCATCTTCAAATAGAATTTTGGCAACAGTAAATGACAATTGCACAGTATGAGAATCTTAAATGCTGATGAATCTCGAACAAAATATGTGAAATGATCAACCTGCGTGTGAATTGGATTTCTCTCATTGTTTTAAATGCACTGATTGTCCACTCGGCTACAGATGGGTCTGAAATGGGTGGAAACATTAGAATCAGGATGAAATTATATCAAATTTATGGAAATTAATAAAGAAATAAAATTAAGAACAGAATTAAATCAAAAAATTTTCTTTGTATTACACAAAGAAAATATTATGGAATTTAAAAATGTTGCATAAAATCAATAATTTCATCTAATTATATTCACATAATGTAAGAGCCCCAGTACTCAATTATATCCAATTATTTAATAACACAAAAAGACTTAGTAATAAGAATTATTATAAATAAAAAAAATTATGAATATTATCAAATATTTTTTTTGTGAATAATAATTACAATTAAAAAAAAACATTTCAACGTTTCAACAATTATTAATTTTTAATAATCGAGTAGTGGGTCTTTTATCTTATTATAAATATGTGCAATATTAAAAACAATGCCTCGATTGTAATTATATAATTATATATCAATACATGTTTCTCTTTCGTTTTTTTTTTTGTTTCAGGATCATGCGTTCTCAACTCAGTCATTTATTAACAATTCTTTTAGAAGAAAAAAAAATATTAAATTTATTTATTTGAATAATATCAATTTGTATATATTGCCAAATATTCCTGTTGATTGACAAGTAACTGCCTGACAATAATAATCAAAAACACTCAAGTGATTGATTAATTAATATTAAAATAAGGCATTCAAAATGTCGCTCACTTTTACACTTTACATGAGAAGCCTTATTATTCTTTTATCTTTTCTGCTTATTTATCGAGAGCAACTCTTACACTTTTTGTATTTGTTTAACAAGAGAATTATTACAATATATATTGTAAGCAATAATTATAAATAATTGCAATTGATTTTTTTAAGTAACAAGCCTCTTTTAGATATTTCGATTACAAATGTTTTAAGTGAATGTTATATTATTAATAATAAGAATAATCGGGTTCGTTTCCGTTTATACAATTATTTTTCAACTTTTTTGTTTGCATATATATTTATATAAATTGTTTTCTTGTACACCGCGCTAGTCTAGTCCGGACAATATTTAATTCAACTACAAACTACAATGAATATTTCCTTTCTTGTGATGTACACAAATTCATTGTTGAATTTACGCTGCACAAAATAGACTTAGGCCGCATCGAAAGCTTAAAATTGTCCATTTTTTTCTTTTATTATAAACGCTTCATTGATCTACATGCAATAAATGCAATATTTTAAATAGAAATTATTATGATCTATTAAAAAACATAAAATATTATGTATAACAATTTATACATGAAATTAAGTAAAAATAATTATACGGATACATCAATTATTATTATATTTATATGCACAAAAAATTTAACACTTTATTATTATGTTGTATTTTAAATGTATTATTTTTGTTTCATTTTTCACTCAAAGCTGATGAAAAATATGGAAAATATTTATAATTTTTCAGCTTGTAACTCAATTGATTTCTTAAAATGAATTAGTAAGTATAATTTTGTGACATAATTGATTGGTTGAATGATTAAATTTTTTCATCAACATTTTTTTTTTACTATTAATCGCGATGACGCGCCCTTCGTCGTTTTGTTGAAGAAGTGACGTTTTCTAAATGACGCGAGCTGCTTTCATCCGAGCTCGATGTCCTCTCATTATCCATTATAATTTTCTTTTCCAATTGTTCATATGATCCAGAAATGTCATGCTTCAGCATTATCATTTGGTCACACGTCAAATATTAATATTTGAAATATTGAAAAAAAGAAAAAAATATACCATATTATTTATTAATATTATTGCAATTATTGCAAGGTGAAAGCACAAGAGAAGCAAACAAATAGGTGGTTTAATTGTTTATAATGAAGCATTTGGAATGGTAAATTTCTAAATACCCGATTTGCATGGAGAAAAATATTTTCATGCAGTGTTAAAACATTTCACAATAAGAAAATTAAAAATATTCATTATCGATTATTGTTATAGTGATTTTTAGAAATAAATGTATTTTTAGGTTAAGTTGGATTATTTTTTTTCCTTCTTTAAACTTTACACCTTGGTTTTTAAATTATAATAATTTTAAATACAATATTACTGATGTTTTAACACTTATAAAAATTATAACATTGAACACCATTTTGGCCACTTTTGCAATTTTCTTAATATAACCTTCAAACATTTTGCTTTAATAATGCCGATATTCACTATCACAATAAAAATTCATAATATTTATATCAATTAAAGAAATATTATATGTAAATATTTATTTAAGTATTTAAAGAAAATGAAAATAAATATTTTTCAATCGCCAGAAATATATTGAATTTCTTTTTCAACAAACTAACCTAAAACAAATGAATTTTTTGCCAAAAAAAAAATATTTGTTACATCACATTATTTTTTCTCATTCATAAAACTGTTAATTAATAATTATGCTAAATACAATTTACTAATTTTTCACAAATTCATCAATATCTTACATAATTTATTATTACATATATAATATAATATGTATATATGACACACGTAGTGTAATAATTATTTATAAAGAAAAAAAATTATCACACAAAGTTACATTTTCATTCATATTTACTAATTATTTATATTACATTAAGTGAATGATATATTTGATCGAATTTGCATGTTTTTTCACATTGAATACAATATAGAATAATATTTACATCATATTCTTTTTATTTTCAAATATTTAATCTCGATATATTTAAATTAAAAACTGACAATAATAATTAATAAACAAAACGAAATAGAAAGAATTATTTTTTTTTTGTGATTTCTGATTTCAAAGTTATTTCATTAATAATCGAAACATCTTTCATATAAAGTTATTAATACTCAATATATAATTAATAATAAAAATTAAATTTTAATATAACAAATATCTATAAATAAAAATATTGTCTATAAATAATTAAAAGGCCATTGATGTTAAGAATATTAAATTATTCAGGTAATTTCTTAAACGCTTTTTGTTAAAGATATAATGAAATAACATTTTACATAGATCCCCACATAATTAATAAACAAATTAAAATAACAAATTTTATCTACGTAGAAAGAATTAACTTAACTTTTCCAACGTGTTGTTTTTTTTTTGTCATATAAAATATCGCTACTAATATTCTAATCATTTAGTTGTTCAATTTAAATTGAACAACTAAATGATTCACATTTTAAATTTTTATTTTGTTTAACTTTTTTGCAAACTCTCATCTGTGCAGATAATGTTGTGGATTTTTCTGCACACTCGACCTTTAGCTGATGAAGATTATATTCCGTAGACCAAGGAATTCTTTCACTCTCGTTGTTGTATTTCCTAATTTGTGCAAATACACAATTCTTTCAGACGACATCAAGTATCGCGTAATTTAATTTTAAATCATATATTTCTCATATACTTGATAACTTATAATTAATTACCAATTATCAATGAACAGTATATTTTTAATTTTAATAAGAAAAAGAAAAAATAACATATGAAATTAAAAAATAAACAAAATAAATGAACTAAGCGAGAAAAGCACGTAAGTATGGCAAAATAATTTTTATTATAAATAATATATTAATTATTAATGTGTAGCGTTGCAAGCACGTGTACATTTTATCTATCAGCAGTGATGAATTATTTTAATTTATAATAAATAATAATAAATCATTTGATTATTAACGAGCATTTAAAGTTTTTATATATTGTATTTAAAATGATAATATTAAGAAATAAACTTACCATTTCTGTGGTGAGACTTGCAAGAGCTTCTTCAACAGTTGCTGCAACTCTACCACCAATGTCATTTTGAATATGACCCTTGGTCGGTGTTGTGGGACAACCTAAAATCATTTTAAATCTTTATATCATTTTGTTTAATAATTAAAATTCATACGAGCAAACAAATAAATATTAAAAGATAAAATAGACATTTTCAATGTAACATCGACATTATTTATTATCGAAAGCGTGACTAATTTCAATGCGTGAATCATTAAATTTAACGAATATATGAAAAAGAAACAGAGAAGAACTGAACTTATCTCAATACTGGATGATCCTAATTGATGGTAGACTTAAAGATTCATCTTGATGAACAAATAAATTTAGGAGTAAAGAATGGAAATAGAACGAGCGCGTGAGAAAGAAAAAAAAAATAGAAAAAATATAAAAATGGATGTAGATAAATAGAGATAAGGAAATGATTTAATAATTAAATGTATATGAACTTGTGATTTATTTGTCGGTATTAATTATTTAACGCATTGACAACTTTTGTTACTATCTATTATTATCTTACAAATTGCTAAACAGAACTATTTTTCAACACATCATTCCATTTATTTATAAATATATTTTGTCATTACTTCTATACAAAAGCAACAATGTAACTTAGTGGAATATGATAAAATCTATAATTAAATATTTAATTATTCAATTATATATTTTATTCTAACAAAAGAAAATAATTAAATTTCTAAATCACTCGCATTAATTATCTGATTCAACATTTTCAATAACTAATAATCAAATTCAATAAATAATAATTAATTTGATCAACACGTGAAACAAAGCTCCAATTATAAATACAACAATGAAACATTATCAGACTTTTATTTCTCTTATTACATAAATAATATAATCTGATAATATATATTATACATCTTTTAATTTTATTAAATATTTCCATTAATTAATAAAATTAATATTGATATGCAATACACATTAGTTGAATAACTAAATATAATCTGTTGTCAACACTCGAAGTAAAGATAGAAGGCAGTCAAAAACTTACCTGCATCACCACTACTAGAACTCTCAGTAAATGACGGTGTGCCTTCAGTCCATGTTGGAGTTGATCCTTCAGCACTTCCTGTTGGTGGTGTCCATGTTAAACCACCACCAGCACCTCGACTACTACTACCACCACTTTCAACGCTCAATGATGATTTTGTATCTCGACCACTATTTCCACTTCCGCTTCCACTGCTCTCCAAATGCACATCTGATATACTAAAAATCGTATAAATAAAACAAATACATTAATAATTATAATTTCATTTAAATTTATTACATTAATCTAAATATTTATTTCAACTAATCAATAATTAATAAAAGCAAATTTTATTTATTTAATTATTACAAAGAATTTTTTTTCTTTACATTTTAGATGATAATTAGTATTGTAATTGTATTTTATTCTATATATTATAATTAATAAATAATTATTTCTCACCTGACAGAGTCATGATAAGTTTTGGTGAGTGTAACGTGATGAACTTTAGATGATTTAATGTAATTACTGCCAATATTACTGGTCAAAGTGTTGGTGGTTATTTGTAGATGACCACCTGATGCCAAAGTTTGATCATTGGACCGTACAGCATCATCAAAAGCCGGGGGCGGAGTGGAGCAGGTTGAAGGGAGGGTGCCACCTACAAAAAGCGAACTACAATTAGCCCTACATAATATATTATTTGTTTTTTTTCACTTTCAATTACAATAAACATATCTATTATGCTCAATAGTATTTATACTACTGCACAGAATATAAGTGAATGTAGATTGATTAACATTTCTAAATATTACAATGTGCATACGTCAATATATAATAATATTCTATTCGACTTTTCATCCTGTAATCAACGAAAAAAAAAAAAAAAAAAAAAAAAAAAGTGTTTTTGTATTGTAAAGAAAAATTGTTTTAGCAGTAATTTTAGAGTTGAAACAATGCAAGTAAATCTACTTGAAGGAAGACAAAAGACGTATACAAAAAATTGTTCAAGACTTTAGTATTTAATATTTAAAATTATAGTTTAATCTAATTGCATTTGTTTAAAGTATTAACAACGGAGATATTATCGGTATCTCTTGACTACGTATTACGTTTCAATAAAAGTGAGCGGGGAAAAAGGTATCAATAATGATTAAGCAACTATTAATAATAAAATGGAAAATAAGGAGATTATTTTTATTATTTTGATGATTGTCTGAGCTTATATTCATGTAAGAAAGATGTATTTTGTGATGTGCTTGCTAAATTTATAGTTTTTTTATCACTGTTTGATTGTTGTTTTAAATAAATTTCATATTGATCGTCAGACATGTTGGATTTTAATGTTTCAGGGCATTTTTCTGTGTCTAAATGGATATTTGGTGATGAAACTTTCAGACTGAAATTACTGCCAACCAAAGTTTCATGAGAACTAAGGTTTATGCGAGTGCTGAATTTTTTAGTTGACTTTTGAGAATTTATTGATGCAAGCCGAATAATTGGACGTTGAATAGATTTTTGTGTAACTTTAGATATCGTGTCAAAAACTTGTTTTTGTAACAAAGGTACGGGCGCTACACGTTTGATTTTCTTTTTTATTTTATATGATTTTATTTTCACTTTAATTGGATTTGGTTTTTTGAGCGGTGTTCGCCATGATTCATCACTGGACTTAATTATACTCATTGGTTTAACAATTTTTCTTGGATAATTTTTTGCTTCACGACTAAACGTTTCTCTTAACTTTATTGATTCCTGATGTTTTTTACGTTGACATTCAGCATACGTATTAGAATATTTTTTATCCTTTCTCGACATTTTATATTCACTATTATCTCTCGTAGGTTTTAATAATTGCGTAAATTTTTGCATTGATTCAGTCGAACGTGACACAAACGACTGTGATTCATTGACTATAATAGATTGACTAATATTTCTTTGTAAAGGTTGAAGAGAACGACTTTTTTTTCGACTTGGTCGAAATGGGAAGGGACTTGTTCGTATCACATAATTATCATCAACTCTTTCTATACTGACAAATTCATCGAGCTCATGATAAGACGGAATATCACCAAATGATGATGCATAATGTTTACTTTGAGGATGAGCCAAGTGATCATTAGCATGCAAACAATAATTAGAATGCTGATAATACTGGGAAGAAAGCGGTGCATGCAGCGGCGATCGAGGTGACGATGACTCGTTGTAATTAATTGACTGGCAAACTTTCATCATTATTTCATTCTCGCCATCATCATCATCATCATCATCATCATCATCATCATGCAAACTATGCACGAGATTGACATCACCTCGGCCAGATGTGGAAGAGGAGGAAGATATATTTCCAGCACGATGTTCGTCTATCCGTTTGCCAGTGCCACGTGGCGGTACTGGTGGTGGAACTTTTCCTGATGGCACCAAATTGGCAACTGGTGGACTAGCAGCAGTTCTACCTTTCAATACTGCTGGATAACTGGTACGAACTGCCGACGAGTTAACTGTTAATGGCGGTGGTGCCATTATTGTAACACCATCTGATGTCGTTGCTGGTGTTGGTGCTGGCAAATTCACTGGTGTTGATGTAGCAATTGGCATTGTGTTTGTGCACAATGTAGGAACACCACCAATCGTAGGTGGTACGCTCTCTACTAATGTTGGACTTGCTGAATTAGTCGTGAATGATTGAATGATGTTGAGCGATATGGAGGATGGATAAATGACATAAAGACAGATAATTAATGAATAAAGAAAATTATGAAGTTGTCTAGTAAATATATGTATGTAAATATTATTTGTGTCAATTGGTAGTATATTGAAAAACGTATTTGAAAATAATTTTAATATACTGAATTTTTCATGGAGAAAATTTTTTAAATAATTTAACGTATTTATTGTTGTTATTGTATGATCAATGATCATATATACATTTTTCAATTACGTTTATTGTTATATCACAGTTAATAATAATGTGCGAAAGAATGAAAATATGTATTACAAGCTGGTGAATGGAGTAATAAAAATTATTGTTTCATATACCAGCTTATAAAATATATTATGGAGTGAAAATTAAATAAATGAATTGTACAAATTTAATGATTAATGATTGATGAGATACCAGGTTATTGCACATGACTCACCGAGTTTTGTGGGTGATGTAGCATGCATTGCTGTACTCCCAGTTGCCGCCACCACTAAACCATCATACAATTACCATTTATCATTTAGCTCAATGTAATTGTTAGAGTAAATTGTTTTATGTTGATGGATTCATGTGAATGCAAATTAGGAAGAAGGTAATATAATAATATTGTCGTGATTAGTTTATTAGGGAGAGGTATTATTAAACACAAGTGTCTTCAAAGTCACATCTTCACATTTACTGCATTTTTCACAGTGTTTGCCTTCACAGGGGATAAATTATTTAAAGAATATGTGATTGTATCGTCAATCGCAATATTTCCTTCTGTTTGACGAATATTTAGAGGACACAAGAGTCACAAAATAAATCACGATAGATATGCAAAGTTATTGCAATGAAAAGTTTGTAATTATAATTGTCAAAAAATAATCGGTTATAAATAACGAATATTTTATTGATAGAATAGAATTTATGATGAAAAATATTTACTGAAATTTTGTATTTTAACAGTTGAATGAAAATATTTATCTTGAAGATTGATGCATATATATTAATATATTGTATTTGAATATTGATATAATTTTGTATTTAAAATAGAAAATTTACTTACCAGTGGAATCAAAGTCACCCTCAAGAGATCTCAATGGTCTGCTTAAGCTTTTTCTTTTTGATGGGGAATGTTTGAGAGCTGTAACACAGAATATTACGATGCAAAAATTTTCTTCTATTTTTTAAATATTTTTCATCAACTAATTAATAATGATATTTAATAATCCATTTGTGATTCTAATAAAAATACTAATTAATGCATCAAATGCGTTTATTTATCTTCATAGTATCTCTAACTTTTACTAATAATTATAACGTAAGAAATAAAATATAAAAACATTTGTGATTAACCTAAATATATTATTCTTCTATAATTTATATTTGGTATCAATATTTTATTTTAATTCGATAAATACCTATAGACTATTAGTAAAATTATCAAAAAATATCGTTCAATATTATTATCACATTACAAATATTATAATTGTTCTAAACGAATATTGAAATAACTTTAATATAGATTAAAAATTAAATGTATTATGTATATTTTGTGAGGGATCGACGGTTATCGAAATTCGTAACATATTATTTTTGATTTTGAGGATATTTTAACATGCGCGCAAATATGTTAAAATTTATTTAATGGGAATTTCTCAACTATTCATCAATATCTGATAGACAAGAAGATAAAAAAAATTTAAGTAAATTATCTATAAAGTACATAGATAGAAATTGCATTAAAACTGAAATGAGCTATGCGGATAAAACAGTCTGGTAAATAAAAAACTAAATAGAAAAATAAAAAAAAATTGGTTCGAACATATAAAATATAATAAATAAATATATACACAAAAAAGAAGCAATACGTGCAAAAAAATTTAAATAACTTCAATACAGAACGTCACGTAAAATATGCACATAAACACTATGCAAAACACATTAAGTGAACACGTTAATGGATAGACAGAATGAAAGACAGATAGAGTTTACCTATATAACTGGTGACGAGGTTACGGAATTTGCGATGATTTCCTTTAATCTCAGGCAGGTCCACTTTTTGTAATTCGATATTTCGGATATCAAATCGAGTAGCAGGTCAAGTCAGGGGTTGACACGGAAATAGCACGGACACAGAAACATCAATAATTTAGGATAACTCAATATACTCAATACTTATATTTTTGAGCAAATAAACGTGAAATAATAGCAACCGTCGATCACATTAAATGAGAATAAAAAATAAAGGAAGGATCCATTTAACATAAAGTCATTGAAATTGTTCTATTATAAATATAATTACGTTTATTATTTTTGTTGGATATTCCGTAATATTGCAATATGTAATTAGTCCTGAGCGTAGTTCTCAATTGAATTCAATCAAAATTTTAGTCTTTTTTTTTTTATTAAAGAAAATATTTTAATATTGAGTATGAAATATATACGAATTATTCAAGGAATAATATGATTAATTGAGTATAAAAGTGTAGGAATAAATAATGAATTAGATAAGTAGGATATAAACAAATAAAAATGTATTTGTATGAATAACGAACGTGTGTTTATTGTAAAACAATTTTTTTACATTGGTGTCCACGTTCAATTAACTAGCTGAATGTTTGCACAATAAAAAAATAGCCTATCCTTACTTTCTCATATTTAAATATCATTTATCGGCAGTATTGCCAGTCGCACATATTCATCCATTAAATAATATCTCACAGACAATGATAAAAATATCATTTTACTCAAAACAATTAATTATCAATACACAAAAAAAAAAAAAAAAAAATGATTAAAATTCGCACGATTATGGATATCAAGATGAACAATTTTGCCGTAGTAACACTCGATTCCTGTAACAATCTGTAAGACCACGTGTAATTCATAATATAAATTCAATTAATGGAAATAAATAAAAAGTCATCGGTCACTTCAGTTGGTGATAAAAATTTATATTATTAGTTGAATAAAATATTATCACAATTGTAGCTCAAAAAAAATGCCTACCTAATTGTTTGTTAATTCATTGAATAATTATTTGAAAGATTAAAATAGTTGGTTTTAATATAAAATATTGTAATATATAAATCTAGAATAATCAGCTGCCTTTGTGGACACCAATTTCAATTGCGTATGTTATTTTTGTTTTGTGACTTTTTTTTTCAAACCATTCGATTCATTAACATACACAGAGAATAAAAAAATACGTTAAGAATTTACTGAAAATATAGATATTTGTAAAATATTAAATTTAAATTACATTAATAATTTATTGGAGAGAAATTTAATGACAAAATAATAGGAATAAAATAAAAAATAAAAATAATCTTCAAGAAATCATTGTAAAAAATTAATTTATATATATAAATAAAATTTCATGTAATAATAACTACTTTTTACGTTATGAATATTCTCAAATGAAAAAAAGCCAATAATCTTCATTGGTTTTTTTGATTAAATATTTAAGTAGGATGCAATTGAAATTTATGAAGCTAAAAAAGTAATCGAGCCGAACGATTACGTGCAACATAAATAGTCTAAATGCTTTTTTTTTTTTTTGATTAAATACTTCAGAATTTTTATAATTATTTATAAGTTGTAGTTTTCTTCTCTCAACAATATTTGCTCAAAGAGAATGAACCAATGATAAAATAAAACTTTGTTAATAAATCGTTGATATGATGAGATAATATCGCAAATGTTATCCTTAACAAAAATTAATTAATTTTACGAGCTTATTGCTTACGGCTTTAAGTAAAAAGTACGAAAGAAAAATAAAGTGATATTTGATAGGATATAATAGTACATGTATCGTACTTCTACTAAAGTCTCAAATTTACTAGCTGCAAGTACAACATTTATACTCATATTTATGTATCATTATCATCAATATTTCGTATACTTGAACAAAAAAATTTATTAATCTTTACAGTTGAAATACGAGATGAAAATTCCAACTGTTTGCGTCAAAAGAAATACTAAAGTTAAAATTGAATTCAACTAGGAATGTGCCATATTAATTGTGCGCATCGATGTCAAATTCATTAGAAGTGGCTGATTCGGATGGTACTTACGTGAAGGAATTTTTTTGAATACGGTCTTTGCCATAAAATCTTGAAAGCGTTGTGCATAAAATCCTGGACGATGCACTGATACCGTATCCTGATTTTAGAAATAAAATAAAACCAAATGAAAAACAATACATTAAAATATATAATTGAAAATGAAAAAAAAAAAAAGATTCATAATTAATTATAAATGTTGAATTATTTTAATTATTTACCCCGTCATGTATCATAGATTTCCACGTATGTTCAAGCTTTTTCTTCAAACGATAACTCTGAAGAATATCAATGATACCGAGGAAGAGCAATAGACGCTCACCTCGTGCGTTCCGCGCTGGAATTCCGCCTGGACTGCTAGGAATAGAAAATAACAAATAATGAAAAGTATGAGAAATAATGAAATCATTATAGAAAAACATTTAAAAAATAAATTTAATTTCCACATAATGAAATAAATTGAATACAATTCAATGTATTTGTTTATAAAAAAATTAAATATAAAATCATTCAATTGTTTTATCCAATTTGAAAATGAATTTCAATTCAAATTGCTTTAAAAAAAAATTAAGATAAACTACGTATTTTATATTGATTATTTACCATAGCTGAGAATACTCACGGTACATCGTCTTCCTCATCGATGGGTTCACTTTCAGCTTGAATACTCTCCATTGCCGTACTATGTGCTACTAATCGTTGACGATTAATACTTCGTGATCGATTAAGAGCTGCAGCACCAATGCGATCTTCACGTTCTTTTTCTCGTTCGGCTTGAACAAAGTTGCCACTTTCATAACCAGCTTCACCAGGTTCTTCTTCAATAGTCGTTGATAATTTTTGTTCCTAAAAATATGAGTAACAAAACAATAAAATTATATCTGAATGTAGATGCGATTGAATATCAATTTAAATATAAGTAAGAAATTAACTATTATTATTACCGTTTTTTCCCGTGCTGCTTGATCCAGATTGTGAATGCCAACAAGTAAAGAATAATCCATAATCTTGAAGCTCTCAAGTACTCGACAATCGCGCAATATTGTCTTTACTAAAGCGCCATATGTATCAGCTTCTAAAAATATACCTTCTGGATGATGTTCCATAAAGTCTAAATCTTTATAAGTTGGAGATTTTTTTGATCTTTCACTTCTCGATGCCTATGAAATAAATAAATTTTTCTATTAATTTCAAATACAATAATGTCAAAATAAACAAATGTAAATATAAATAACCTTTCTTTTATAAGTTGACCCTTTTAAATCATATTTTTGATGTAATTTAACAGCCGACGGCAATAAATTATTCATAGCGATTAATCGCACATTTTTACTATTGCAACGATAACAATATAAACCAAAGAACTTGGGCAATAATGTTCTTGGATTTTGGTTCAAATTCATATAATAACCGGGCAAAAGAGTTTGTAAAAACTCTCCCTCTTTATGCTGTACAGTCTTTATAATAAATTCATCATCTTCCGTTAAATAAAAAATACTTCCGCTAGCTCCTGGATTAGAAAGTTCTCGTAATGGTGAACTGCACATTGACATCTAAAATAATAATAATAATAATAAACAATGAAACTAAATGCCAATGAATGATAAATATTTATATTTGATGGCATATTAATGATTAACTTACCAAAAAATCATCGGGCTGAATTCCAAAAAGATCTCTAAAGTATCTAAATGCAATTGGCGCATAATTTTTAAATTTAAATTCAGAAAAGTGATGGGCGGGCGTATGATTTGAACCTTCACTAGGGAAATTCGTTGTTTCAACAGTCATAAAGTCTTGCATTAATAAATCTCTCTCAGGTTTACTAGCTAAACCACCGACTGCATGTTGAATTCCCAATTGTATCGATCCCATAATTTGAGTCGATTGAATCTGTGTAAAAACAATGAAAATATTTAAATTATTTTCTAATTATATTCATACATTCATTTTGAAACAATAGAACTATATTTATTGAATCCCAATAACCAAATGAATAAAAATGTGCGACCACTTATATATAACATTTTTATTATTGGAGATACTATTTAGCGTTAAGATAAATATATAAACAATAATTAGCAGTCAGCTGTCAGTGAACCAACAATGTATTAAACACTTTTATCAGCACACAACATTGTGATTCATATCTTTAATGGAATTATAATTCACCAATGTAATATATTATTTTATTTATTACCTTTTTATACGTAATTTCACCACCGACACCAACTCGTCGGTGGCCAATTTTTCGTTCTCGGTCAGACTTGTTTCTGCTAACTCCTGCCGGAGTTTTTGAACCGCCAATTCCATGTTGTCTTGTTAAAGTCTGAAATGATATTAAAAAAATGAAAACTCTATACATATTATTTATCATTATTTCATTCATTAATGGAAAATAAATTAATTACATTGTTAGAATTTGAAGTTGATATAATCATAGCATGAACACATTCAATCAATGTATTGTATAGCTCAATGAATTTTTATATTTAACCTATGACAATTATTTAACGTTCAGAAGTAAGATGCAGATCATTAGAATGATCTCATTGCTTAAAATGCCTCGAAATAAATATATAATTCAAACAAAAACCAATAATAAATGAAAATAATAAATTCTTATATATTGCTATGCAAAACGTTTTATTGTATATATTTTTTTTTTTTTATTATAATAATATATGAGCAGTACTTACATCGAATTGTGAGGTTTTTTCTCCAAGAGACTTGTCTAAAACAAAAAATAATAAAATAATATTTCTCATAATAAATATCATTAATTCAAAAAATTTTCATTTAGTAAAATAATTCATTTCTACCAATAAAATTTAATAAATCACCCAGTATAAACTTTATCCTTAGCAAGTTGCATAAATTATTTATGATTGAGTGCGTGTGTCAATAATAACAAATTAGGAAAAAAAAAAAGAGAAGACCAAGACAGGAAGAAAAACACTTCTATGAATTCTGAATCACACTCAGACTGCAAATTCTCTATAATTATGATCAGCTGTCAAAGTTCATGTCTGTATGTATATACATACATACATATATATATATGTATATATGGCCATGTATTTATGTGACATTAGAGAACATAAAAATGACATGTTGAAAAACGAAACATTGGATAATGTACACCACTATTAATATTAAATTTCCAAGTATAATTATTATAAAAAAAAAAGGGAAACAAACAATACATTTCATAAAATAGAACACTGTAAATTAAACAAAAAAATTATTGAAAAATTGGAGTATTTGAGTGGAGGTTATGTACGCTGTAAATTTTTCCTGGAAATTTCTATAACTTGTAATTTACCGTCTTCATCACCAGAATCATCAAGTCTCGAGGATGAATCTCCACCTCGATCAGGACCTCGATAGCTTGTTTCAACTACCTCGATCACATCGACGTTGTCTCCTGAAGCCATTTTGTGTCTGACCAAACTTGGAATTTGCGAATAAATTACATGTTAAACCCATGTACAAAATATAAATTCATTGGTATATATTATAATATTGTCAAAAATTTTATTATATTCGCGCATCGTTCACACCAATACAATCGTGAATTCATAAACAATTTCAATTTTATTAATACTAAATTCTATAACTTAACAATCCACAACTACTATAGTACAACTCCGAGGCAATTCCGGGTCACAAACGCCCATGATTAGGTGTGGGTACAGTGGATATATAGTACATATTTGACAAAGTAGGCATTGTAGGTATCTACTTTTAACTACAAGACATCAATAGAAGAGTCTATACAGCATATACGTATTATATTACATATCATCATCATCATATTGCATATACTAACGCTAAAAAGTTAGGTTAGGTTTATTGACCGCACGCCATATTTGTTTTTTATCTTTGTCGCACACGGCCGCCATAACTGCATGCGATTTTATCGCCATCTTTATTTTATTATATTTTGTATAATTATGTACTCATCAGTCACTTGAATTTGTACTTTTATTTCAAAAATCTTGGAATGTATTTTATCTCTTTATCATCAATATTGGTTTGCCATCATTAGTCAGCCCAACAGCGGGTCCAATCTTTGTATATCAAAAGTCCTATTTGCTACATACATATACATATATCTTCATGTTTTGTCCGTTACAATTCAGTGAATTTTTTATTCCTTTTTTTATATATATTTTCAATATATAAATACATATATGTATATAATTACCACAGTAGTATAACGCCGCTCTGTTTATTCATTATAAGATTGTTATTAATTATTATTTGCAATTAAATGCCATTGTTTTTTTGTTATTAATTATGAATGTTTAGTGACAAAAATAAAAATATCAACAGAGCAACATTGCATTAGCAAAAGGAAAACAATGACAATAATTTTTTGTGTGAAAAACTTATAATATACACACGATAATTTAACAACTGAATAATAAGGTGTTAAAAAAACAAAATATTCTTAGAAAATCAGATGAAATATAAATATATAAACAAATTATACATTCATATGTGGGCAGTTAATCTTTGAGTATTTACTGCAATATTTCATATGTATTTATTCAATTCATTATAATACTTATGTATATATTATAAAAAAGTTATTTCTAATAGATATACATATAATAGAAATGATTTCGAGAAATGCATTCTTTTGAAATGTGAGAGTTATTTATTTTATAAAATTTTTGGAAAATATTTGTATTCTGCGAAATTAGGTTAACTCAGCATCACAAAGAGGAGAGTCAAAAATTAGCGTCATTATTTTGCTTAAAACACTTTTATATCTTTGTATTGTTTATTTCGCTTGAATAATTTGCTCCAATAATGTTTACAGTAAGTTTAGTAGTTTTAATTCAATTATTCATTTGATTGTAAGATAAAAACAAATCATATAATTGGATGTACTTATTATTTTTTAATATAATTATGTCTTTTATTTTTTAGAATATTAAAGTTGATACCGTGGACGTAGCGAGTGAAACTAATGACGAGAGAATTGAAAAGCAACATACAAATCAAGTTGCTATTGTAAGAGTACCTGTAAAACATACAAATTTAGGAATAAGAAGTCATGCAATGTAAATAATTTACTAAACATATAATATAATTATTAAAGTTATCGAAATTTTATTGATTAAATTTTATTTAATATTCCAGGGATATGAGCACAATGGTTGAGTTAACTTCATTTAGTACTCTTGGTAAAATACAACCATTTTTAGTTACAATTTCAACTACAGCAGCATTAATTGTCGATTTACATTGTCATCTCACTGATAAAGAAGTTTGCGGTTATTTAGGCGGACATTGGGATATTAATGCACATAGTTAGTTTAATAATTTATAAATTATTCTACTTGACAATTAAAATTTATTGTAAATCATTTGAATAATATCTACAATTGATTTTTTAAACAGATTTAGCAATCACAAGTGCATTCCCCTGTCGTTATGCTGGTAAAGATAAAACTGCAGCAGGAATGGTCGAGGCAGAAATTGCTAGAGCTATGGAATGGCAACGAGTTACACTAGTTGGTTGGTATCATTCTCATCCACGATCTCATGCATCACCGTCATTGCGTGATGTTGATTATCAACTTGATTATCAAATAAAGATGAAAGGACCAAGTGATAATGGATATACTCCGTGTGTTGGTTTAATTTGTTGTGAGTAATAAATTTTTTTATTTGTATTATATTAATTTCAAATTGTTGGGTAAATTATGAAACAAAAAATCCATTGCAATTAATTAATTTGATTACTGGCAAGTACTTTTCATAAGTCGTACACATTTCTAAGAAATTTTAATGTGTTCGCTAAAAAAAAACTATGACAATCAATTAGATTTTTTTATGTAATCTATCTTTGAATGTTGATAATTTCTAGTGAAATTCAGTATTTTTATTATCAACACGTGATGATGGAAATTAATAAACTTTTATAGTTTTACAATTCTAATTTAGTTAATTTATATAATGTCAAAAAAATTTATTTTATTCGTAAACTGAGAATAAGCTTTTCTTAATTCATATTTATTCTGTATTATAGCACCATATAATGCTGATGGTAACTGTTATGAATCAAATTTCAATGTATTTTGGTCAATGCCACCGCCAGAAAATCGTCCACATGAATATCCAAGACCAATGTTATTAAGTTACACAATATCACAAGAACTTTTTCTACCTCAAGATGCATTAGATGAAATTAAAAAGTGTATCGAATATTATCGAAGTGAAGGTGGTATTGATTTCAAAACAAATTTCAACAGTACCACAACTTATATGGAGAGATTGAGAAATTCTCTCGCATCAAAATTACCAGGTCGTAGTCGAGGTAATGATACTGGTTATTGGGAAGTAATTAGAGAAATGATTTTACCAGGATCGAAAGATGATAAAACATCATCCGATGCATTTATTTCTGTTCAATTTCCACCGATGGGATTGGCTGAATCATTAAGTCAAAATCCAGCTGGACTCAGTTCAAATAACATTTTTCTCACGCCAGTTAATTTCAAACCCGACACAAATATCGTGTCGAATGTTACAAAATCATTTGGCTCACAACCATCAACGTCGTCACGCGACTGTAAAAAAGATAATCAAGATGATATGCTAAAAGATGGTAGATTATTTGGTAAAATTGATAGATCCGAGGGTTTACCAACATTTCGATCAGGCGAACTCACTGTTTCGGTTAAAAATGTTAAAATGGATTATGAACCGACACCAATTGATTTTGCTAAATTACCAAATCCACTTTCAATTGAGGCATTCACAAAAATGCGATCAAGTTTATCATCTGAATTTCCATTAGCTGATCTATCACAACATATTCCTCAATTACCAGATTTGAGCAAATTAGCAAATTTTTCGCCTGCTGATCTTGCAAAACTCTCAGGATTTTCATTAGGCGATTTAACAAAAGGATCGCCGAATGCTTATGCAAATTTATTTGCACCATTGAATAAAAACTGTGGTATTTCAATGGCAACAAAGGACTTGTTAAACGATCGGAATAATGATTTTACGCATTGTACTGGTGATTCAATACAGCCACCAACATCTAAACATCCATCGGATTCACATAAAATAAGTGATTTAATTGATAGAAAAAAAATGTCAACGGAAATAATATTGAATGATATTTCAAAATTAAATCGACCGACCGATTTTTCTACTGCCGAAGAATTATCAATATCAAGTGTACGACCTGACTTTGGTGCAATGCTTGACATGAAAACATTGCATGGAAAAAATCCTCAACCATTGAACTTCAATGATCACGCAGAATCGTTAAATCTATCAAAAGATCGACAATAAATTAAATATCTTTTCTCAATCCACTTTTATTCTTGACTGCGTTCTGAAAACAATAAAGTAGTCAACATGAAAAAAAAAAAAAAAAAAAAGTAAGATATCGAGTCTCAAGTAATCTTGGTGCTCACCCTCAAGGATTGTCATGAAGACCTTGAAGGGTCGTCCGATTAGTTGAGATCGTCGAACTCACGACAAGGATTCTCCAATATAACGATATGCAAATGTGATATGTATCTTCAATTCCCTTCACTTTTTGCACTCTCAACATTCTCTACCTTTTCCACTAATGCACATATGTATGCATACCTAAACATATACGTATACAAACGCATTGAAAAAGATTTTTCATCTGACGTCACATTGAAGGCGCGAGAAACACTTGAAGTAGGCGTTTCAATGTATTAGTATGTGTATAAGGAACTTGATGGTGATGTGGTTACAAGCGATACTTGGCGTGAGTTGAAACGTTAAGCCCAAGACTGTATGTATAATCCACCAAGTCAGAGAGCCTCAACGACTCTTGTGAAAGTAACGTGGGTCTGAAGGAAGCATATCGGAGAGGGACAAAACCGTTTATTCCTTTCCTACTTGTGGCGTTGAATCGCCGTGCCACAGTCGCGTGGTAACGCTCTCTCCTTCTTCGTCTTTTCGGCTTTCACCTCAGCGCGTTCACTGACTTGAGTCATTTCGATATACTTAACCATAATAATATCATCTATTGTTCATGAGCAAAAATTTTATTTCTTATCTAACATTTTCGTATTGTAGCGCAATTTTTCAATTCATTTAAATTTATTGGATATTAAAAATATTTATTGAGATTATTATTAAGCTAATTGAGCGAAGAAAAATGATTGATTATGAGAAAATATGAGAGAAAGTTTATATGAATGAGTTTTGATTTGCGAAAATTTTTGTGTACAATATTTTTGGGTGATGAAGTGCAAAAGTGAAGTTGGAAGATACAGAAGATAAGTTTGTGTGTAGGAATAAATAAATCAGGTGAGATTAATTGTTTTTTTTTTCTATTTAAGGAACATGAGAATTCCTTGTGATAGCCTGAATGACAGATTCAAACTTTTACTTCACCGTTATTCACATGTACACACACTTATGTATGCGTGCGCATTAGTAGTGATCGAAAGACACACGGTGTATACACGAATAAAATACAAAAATTAAAGGCCAAATGGTATTTTGTGCTCATATAACTTTATACAGATGTCTCAAAGTTTTTAAACAACTTTAATAATTACATCTATAATCCAGGAGTATTTATCACTTATAATAATTATAATAATTTTTTTTTATATAATTATAATTCGCGTACAAAAAATTATTGATGAATTGTACTATGTGAATAAAAATTAATTCAATTTAAAAGCTAATTATTTATGAATTAATTTATATAAATATCTATATGATGAATATGGAATGGCCCCGATTTCCCTACGTTGAAATTAATATTATTTAAACGTATAGGCTCTTTCACTTCCGATCTGAAAAATTTACGAGAAGAAATAAAAATAATTTATTGAAATCGTATGAAAATTCATTGAATACGCGATATCAAAAATTCACCTGTTTCTTATTTTTTTTTAAATGAGATTAACATAAACTTGTAGGAATATTCTTTCGAAACCGTGTATATTACTAGATATCATTGAAATATATACACATTTGCATAAAGGGATTGTGTTACAAACTAAATTGTATCTAGAAAATGAATACAACATACATATCTATCCGGATGTTTGAAATTCAATACGAAACTATAATCAGATTGATCTCTTTTATATGAAAAGGAATTCTGAATGTATTTATCATTCTACATAAATGAAATTCGATTGTTCTAGTTACATTTCGACTTATGGATAAAGAAAAAAACTATAAATCTTAATTAAATCATGAGCTCTAAAGATAATTGTTTTGCGAAAAGAGATAAATATTTTCTAACCTTAATTTTAAAATAGCACTGACAAAATATAATTCTTTGTAAAAAAATGAATAATAATTTAAAGTGAAATCTATTATGCTTAAATATTTCGAAATTAAACTCACCAAGTTTTAATGAAAATATAATACAAAAGAGAAAACGTATAATTTGAAATATATAAATGTCAATAATTTTATATCAATTGTGAAACATATGAAAAAAAAAAATTAAATATCGTACTTCAATGTGATTAATGACAATACCTTGAATATAATATTGAATCATGTAGAAATGATAAGAATTACCGAGTTTTCATCTAGAAAAATGACGTCAAGTCTTTGATAAATAATATATTTATTAAAATAATGATGGTGTTTATTAGCTGATTGTTAAGCTCATTATATGAGCTTGAAAAGAAAAATCATGCAAAAATTACTATCAGGCTTATCAATTTTATTTATCGATTAAGATATTAATATGAGGATATCTTTTATTTTTCAATGTTACTTCCTATCTTTATCCAAGCAAACTGGTGGAATTTTATAGCGTCAACTTTTACGATGCAGGGAAGGTCACATTGTTGCAGTTGAGCTAACGAAAAAAAATAAATAACGATATATAGGAGAAAGTGATTCACGGTCGAATATGTGCGGTATTTGGAATCCGGATCTACCGATCCATCATCATTTTTTTTTATCGATACACCTACTTATATTTATTTAAATATAAATTCTGTGGACATTCTTTTCATAAGTTGTAAGAATATCTACTTGATAGTTGATTATTATATTCATTTCTTTGTCATTTTACTTTCGAACAAATTAATCCCTGGAGGACTTTGTTAATTTTTTTTATTTATTACAATAACATACGGCCAGTTTGCTCTACTTTACAATACAGACACGCCTTATTTCTGGACTATGACAATGGATTGTGATATAAACACACAGTAAAAAATTTTGTGTTAAAAAAAAATTGAAAGTAAATTCTGAGTGAACTTTTACAAAAAATTTTTTTTTACTCTGCATTTATTTCACGATTTTTTAATATCTTTATATGTTATGCATGTCCAATATTTTTCTTTCTATCAGTAAAGTTCAAGTCCCATATTACTCGATGAGTTCTGCTATTAAATGAATTTCTACAAAAAAAATTTTCGTACAAAAAACTTATTATAAATAAGAAAAAAATCCTGCGTTTAATAAACGAATTTATTTTCAAAAGTCTCTCAAGCCTTGCACTGATGAAAAATAAGCGACTATACCAAAGAAATAATTTATTTAAAAAAATTTTCACAATCAAGAAATTATAAGTGCAAGTATTTCTCAACATTCTTCAATCCCCGTTAACAATTATATATAATATACATGTTTTTTTTCTACACACTTACATACATAAAAGTAAAAGACTTTTATTAACATAAAAAATAATTTGATTCCCAGGAAAATAATTTAATTCAAATCGCAGTTATAATTAAACAATTAATTAATTAATATAATTGATTAATTAACTAATCATTTCCTTTTCTTTTTTTATCAAACTAAACTTAGCTTAGGTGGCGAAGTAAATTAAAAAAAAAATCATGAGGTATTAAAATAAGGTTAGGAAATTCCGATATATAATAATCCGGTCATTGTATCGGCCAAACAAGATTTACAAAAAATATAATAAGAAACAACAAATAAAAGGAAAGGGAAAGAGACATAAAGTTGCGGACAAAGAGCGAAAGTGATGAAAAAAAAAAAAAAAAAAAAAAAAAACAGAGTAAAGGACAATGAAATTGTTGTGGGCAGTCGGGGCCACAAGGGATGTGAATATATAAGTATATTTATATTGTAATAAGCTGATGATGGAGCATCGAGGGCGTTTATACATGTACCAATCTTTCGTGTGTATATATATATTTCAAAGTGCTATAGTATAATTTCAATGTAGTGGACGTCCTTGCTATGTTATCTGCCTCGATTCTTGATTCTGTATACGTACCTTTCACTTTCAAGAGTCGAGGAACCAGTTAAAAATCTTTCAGCGCCTTTATTCACTCCCTTCCACCCACTTGGAGTCATTAGAAAAAATGAAGTTAGATTGCACGATTGACTTTGCCATATGGATGAAAAATAAAACATGAAATAAAGAAAAAGATGAATTAATTTTAATGTACTGATGAAGGACATCTCTTGTATTTTAATTTATTTTTTTTTAATACTTGCTATGAAGTATTAACTCTTTTTTCTGCTTTCTCTATGCTGTCAATCAAATGTTCACTTGTCTGGAATATCCTTAATGACGTAATGACTGAGTAATTGAATAAGCTTATCAATATGAAGAATTATATTATTTAATGGGAATGAAAAATTAATTAATATTACAGCACTTTTTTTTTTTAGCATAACAAATTAATCATTTGAATGTAACTTTTTGTAGGAATTTGAAGAACGAGTAAATAAAATTAACAAGATGTCGAAGAATCAACATCAACTACAACAGAATGGCATGTTGCCAAATGGAGGTAATGATCCTGATGATGTTCTAGATGACGATACCACACCATTAAATCAAGACTATGGAGGAAGGTAAATTCAATTTATTTATTGATTTAATACTTTTCATTTTATTGATATAAAATAAAAGAATATAAATTATATAAACTGTTGGGAATGTTAATATGATCATTAATGGAATTTATTTAATTATTTTCTAGTCATCGAACAGTGTTGGAAACAAAAGCTTGGGATGTCTTCAGAGATCCACCACGAAAAATGGATTCGGGTTCAATGGCGAATCAGAAATGCCTCGATACAACAGTTCAAATAACAAAGGCGATTGTTTATTTTTTTGTATTTGTCATTGTACTTGGCAGCGGTGTAATTGCCAAAGGTACAATTCTCTTGATGACCTCGCAGCTACAACCCGATCGTATAATTGTTTATTGCAACAGACAGTTGGGACGTGACAAACAATTTATTGTAACGTTACCAGAAGAAGAAAGAATCGTTTGGATTTGGTGTATAATAATAGCTTATGTAGTGCCTGAATTTGGAACACTATTTCGTAGTGTAAGAATGTGTATATTCAAATCATGGAAGAAACCATTATCATCACATTTTTTGCTTGTATTTATAATGGAAACGTTTCATGTTGTTGGATTGGCGTTAATGTTTTTTGCAGTATTACCAGACATTGATGTTGTTAAGGGTGCAATGATAACAAATTGTGTTTGTTTTGTGCCTGGATTGCTCGGTTTATTATCGAGAAATAAAAGCAAAGATGAATCAAGAAGATTTGTACTTGTTTTAGTTGATTTAGCAGCATTAGCTGCTCAAACAAGTGGTTTTGTTGTATGGCCATTATTAGATAGCTCCAAGCATAGTCTTTGGCTTATTCCACCAGCATTAATACTCGTATCGTGTGGCTGGTGGGAAAATTACGTTACTACACAAAGTCCAATAGGTAATTGAGTATATTAAAAATAAATAATAAGTTATTAATATAATTTGTAAGATAAATTAAGCTAATTTGTTTTCTTTTTTTCTTATTTTTAGGCTTTATTCGTACCCTCGGTAGGGTAAAGAAAGATCTTCAATTAACGAGATATTTTACATACATGTTTGTTTCTATTTGGAAAGTAATTGGTTTTTTCATTAGTACATTAGTAATTCTTCATATGAAAGGCGAAAATATTGGACATTTGTTTACGATGTTTGGCACAGCATTTAGTGATCACAAAATGACTGTTGTGTCCGTAAATCAAGCTGTGACTGGTGCAATACCTGATCTTGCTGATATTTTACGCAATGGAGAAACTGAAACTATTACTGCAAACATTAGCACTGCATTATATGTCTTGTTGCTCCAAATATTTGGTGCATACTTTACATACATATTCGGTGAGTATTTAACATGAGAAAATAATTTTTATAATTGAATTTTATGAATAAAAAATCAATGGAATTATTTCTAATATTTTTTTTTTCTCTTTGCAGGTAAATTTGCATGTAAAATTCTCATACAGGGATTTAGTTATGCATTCCCTGTAAGTCTCACTATTCCTGTTTTAATATCGTTACTAATTGCTGCGTGTGGTTTACGAAATGGTGATCCATGTTTTTTCCATGGTACAATACCAGATTATTTATTTTACGAATCACCACCGCTTCTGAATGATTTTGTTTCAAAGAAATATGCATGGGTATGGCTACTGTGGTTATTGTCACAAACTTGGATTACACTTCATATATGGACACCAAAATGTGAAAGACTTGCAGCAACAGAAAAATTATTTGTTGTTCCCATGTACGATTCACTGTTAATCGATCAATCAATGGGATTAAATAGAAAGCGTGATGATCAACCTGAGGTTAAAGTTGAAGATTTGGCAGAAATTGAAAGAGAAAAAGGCGATGGTGATTATGAAACAATTTATGAACAAACTGATGGTTCAGCTACACCACCGTCTGCAGTTAAAAGTAGTGATCATGTAACGAGAATATATGCATGTGCAACAATGTGGCACGAAAATAAAGAAGAGATGATTGAATTTTTAAAAAGTATTTTACGTCTTGATGAAGATCAATGCGCACGACGTGTAGCACAAAAATATTTAAAGGTTGTTGATCCTGATTATTATGAATTTGAAACACATATATTTTTTGATGATGCATTCGAGTTGGCGGATCATGATGAAAATGAAACACAAGTCAATCGTTTTGTCAAACTCTTAGTCGGTACATTGGATGAAGCTGCGTCAGATGTTCATCAAACGAGAATGCATGTAAGAGCACCGAGAAAATATCCAACACCATATGGCGGACGATTAGTGTGGACATTACCAGGCAAAACTAAAATGATTGCTCATTTAAAAGACAAAAATAAAATTCGGCATCGTAAACGTTGGAGTCAAGTAATGTATATGTATTATTTGCTCGGTCATCGTCTTATGGAATTACCAATTAGTGTTGATCGTAAAGAAATGATTGCTGAAAATACATTCCTTTTAACATTGGATGGTGACATTGACTTTCAACCAGCGGCAGTTAAACTTCTTGTTGATTTGATGAAAAAAAATAAAAATCTTGGCGCTGCTTGTGGTCGCATTCATCCAGTTGGTTCCGGTCCAATGGTATGGTACCAAATGTTTGAATATGCAATCGGTCATTGGCTTCAAAAAGCAACTGAGCATATGATCGGTTGTGTATTATGTAGTCCTGGTTGTTTTTCATTATTTCGTGGTAAAGCACTTATGGATGATAATGTTATGAAAAAATATACAACTAAATCTGAGGACGCTCGACATTATGTGCAATATGATCAAGGTGAAGATCGATGGCTTTGTACATTATTATTACAACGTGGATATCGTGTTGAATATTCAGCGGCAAGTGATGCTTATACTCATGCTCCTGAAGGATTTAATGAATTTTATAATCAACGTCGTCGATGGGTGCCGTCAACAATAGCAAATATTATGGACTTACTTATGGACGCTAAGAAAACAATTAAAATTAATGACAATATTTCATTGCCCTATATTTCATATCAAATTTTGCTTATGGGTAAATATTTATTCATAATTTTTTTTTGTAAATAAAATTTTTCGAAGCTATGGAAAATAAAATCATCAAATATTTCAGGTGGAACGATACTTGGACCCGGTACGATATTTCTTATGTTGGTGGGAGCATTTGTTGCTGCATTTAAAATTGATAATTGGACAAGTTTTTATTATAACATCATACCGATTCTTCTTTTTATGGTTATTTGTTTCACGTGTAAATCCAGCATTCAAGTAAGTGGACTTTTATTCTCTCATTATGTAATTAAATGTGTTTATATAGATAATTGCTTTCTTGTTGTTGTAATGTCAAGCAATGAAATGTGTTGTTTGTTAATCATATCATCTGTACATTCTTTATCTACACATTATTCTTCCAGCTTTTATGTGCACAAATATTATCAACGGCATACGCAATGATAATGATGGCAGTTATTGTTGGTACAGCTTTACAACTTGGCGAGGATGGAATAGGATCGCCATCAGCAATATTTTTAATTTCATTATCCAGTTCATTTTTCATAGCAGCATGTTTACATCCACAAGAATTTTGGTGTATTGTACCTGGTATCATTTATTTATTGTCGATACCCTCTATGTATTTACTTCTTATTTTGTACTCCATCATCAATCTGAATGTTGTATCGTGGGGAACGAGAGAGGTCCAAGTGAAGAAAACAAAGAAGGTTTGTAAATCTCAAATATAAAGATAAATTAATTAATTATACATTTCATCAATTTTCTGTTGCTTTTATTAACCTAGGTGACATTTTTCATGTGATTGTATTAAATTGTTGTGCATTTTGGTGATTTGCTAGCTTTAATAATAGTAAACTAAACAATTACTAACGATATTTTAAATATATTTATAATAATGTATATAGATTTTCGTTGCTGGAATTATCAGTGCACTCTATGGTTTGGTAATGGTTGCGGTAATTATAGCGATATCAATAAACGTTGCTGAAGACGGTTGGTTATCACCATCTAGTTTATTTATAATATTGGTAACAATACAAATAATAATCGCGGGATTATTACATCCACGTGAAATCGGATGTTTATTGCATGGAGTTATTTATTATATTACGGTACCATCAATGTATGCTGTATTGATAATTTATTCATTATTTAATTTAAATGATGTCACTTGGGGTACACGGGAAATACAAGTAAAAAAATCAGCAACGGTAAATAGATAATATATTTTAATTAATAATTGCATGAATTAATATAATTAATAATTATTACTATACTAATTAAGTAAATTTTAAAAACTTATTGAACAAAACATAAATGGAATAATGATTAATATTTATATAGGAACTCGAGCAAGAGAAGAAAGAGGCTGAGGAAGCTAAGCGAAAAGCAAAGAACAAATCACTGCTTGGATTCCTTCAAAATGGTACAGGATCCAATGACGATGATGAAGGATCAATTGAAATTTCTCTTGCAGGATTATTTAAATGTATGCTTTGCACTCATGGAAAACCATCTGATGAAAAACAACAGTTAGTTGCGATTGCTGAATCGCTTGAGCAACTTGGTAGACGATTGGAGAATATTGAGAGGTTAGGAATATAATTTTATTTTTTAAATTAATGACAAATCACAAATGTAAATGGATATGTTTTGTTTGATGAATATTTTAAGAACTATTGATCCACATGGTCATTCGTCGGGTCGAAGACGAGCATCGTCAGTTGGCTCACGATCTGCTGATCATCTTGGTGCAATTGAAGAAGAATCAGGAAAAAATGAATTAGATCCGGACAGTGAAGCTGAAACAGAAGCTAGTCAAACAAACGATGCTCCACGAGATCCAAATTTACTTTCTCGACCGTATTGGTTGAATGATGCTGGATTAAAAAAAGGCGAGGTTGATATATTGTCTATGCAGGAGGAACTATTTTGGAAAGATTTATTAGAAAAATATTTATATCCCATTGATGAAGATAAAGCTGAGAAGGTAATGTATATATAACATACGTTTTACAAATTATAAAAAATACCTCTGAGCTTTTTTTTTTTTTCTTTATTCTATGAAATACTTTGAGATATGAAAATTCAATTCAGAATTTGATATCATGCGAAGGAATTATTAGAATATAATAGTTACAGATAGAGTGAAGAAATCTAATTAGATATGAATTTATTTTTAAATGCACTGAGAGAGGAATTTTTTCCTTACATTAAATACAATAATTATATTAATTATCAAACAAGAAAATCATATTTGTATAAATTTGTGGATTTTGATTTTATAAGTAAAATCATTTTTAGTTATAAATTAAAATAGTTCCTTTGAGTGAACTAATTTTTTGTTTATACTGTCACGTATTTTGAATTAAATTTGGAGAAAAAATTCCTCATTCTCAGTCAAAATAATTAATAATTAAATGCTGATATCAGGCAAGAATAGCGAAAGATCTCAAGGACCTACGTGATCAAAGTGTGTTTGCATTCTTTATGTTGAATGCACTCTTTGTACTCATCGTCTTTTTGCTGCAATTAAACAAAGATTTACTCCATGTCAAATGGCCATTTGGTGTCAAGACAAACATCACTTATGATGATAGCTCACAAGAGGTAATTACCGCTCCGCTATAATTGTTTACGTACTTTTCGTATTTTTCTATATTTTTTTTTTTTAAACTACTCATCATACAGATTCAGAACGTTCGAGATTAAAAAAAAAACAATTCGAGCATCATAATCTACAACGAATAAGTACAAGGGCAATTAGCGGGGCTTTTCAATTATTTAACTAATTTATAATTTTTTGTTTTTCCTTTTTTTTTTTTTTTTTTTTTTTATTTCTTAACTTGAAATAGGCACGCATCGCCGCCGATCTCATTGAACTTCGGAATAAAAGTGTATTTGCATTTTTAATGTTCAATGCTCTATTCGTACTGATTGTATTTTTACTACAATTGAACAAAGATCAGCTACACGTTGTGTGGCCACTGGGGATCAAGACGAACATCACCTTCGTTGAAGAAACCTCAGAGGTACCGGTATACCCCGGCCTCGTGTATTTCACATTTTTATTTTCTATTTTATATATCTCATAAAATATTTCTTCTTTCTTCTTTCTCTCACTTTCTACATTTTTTTATTTACAATCCCTGGATCACATATTGTACAATTACACAACCACAGTTTAATAAACTAATGGCTAGTGGTGATTATTCGCACGAAATTTTCTTATTTTTAACAAACAAACAAACAAATAAACAAGAAAATCATACAAATAGCGAATTCATTTCTTAATATAATCTTGTTTTCATTTATTTTCGTAAATTTATTTATTGTGCTAAAACAAAATTCATATTTTTGTTTTAAACTATCCAATGATAATTCAATTGATTGGATAGGAAAAATTCAAAATTAATAATTCATTTGATATACAAGAAGAAATGAATTAGAATTCAATGTACAATAATATACACAAATGTTTTCTACATTCTTATAAAAACACTGTGAATGAAAACTAATTTCACACGGTTGCAAGTTATTATACCAAAAAAAAAACTGCAATCTTTGACTACTTTTGGTTTGAGCACGAACAACAATGGAATCTCACGGTTGGTTTTCCGTGTTTTTGTGTCTAACGATGATAAATACTGATGTCAAGAAAAAATAAAAGCGAAATTGACCGGTATGATGGTGAAAATAAACAAAAATTGAATGAATAAAATCACATAATATCTAAGCGTGTTTTTCAGTATAACAAATGTGATAAAAAGAAAAGCTTCATTATAATTATGTATATAATTTTATTTTATTTATGGATTACTATGGATAATATTAAATAATTTGGGTTAATTAATGTATATGTTCATATTTAACAATATCAATAAAAATAATATTCAAATGAAGGGAAATAAATAACATCAATTTATAATTTTTTCAGGTACATATTACCAAGGAATATCTTCAACTCGAACCTATTGGTTTAGTATTTGTGTTTTTCTTTGCACTTATTCTCGTCATTCAATTTTCTGCAATGTTGTTTCATCGATTTGGAACATTTGCTCATATCTTGGCTAGCACTGTATTGGATTGGTACTGCTGCAAAAAGGTAAAATGCTATTTCATATCAATTCATGTTAATCTGATGAATTCCTTTCAGCTCTGTAAAATTTTTATTATATTTAATATTTAATATTTAATATTTATATTTTAGGCAAAGGATCTGTCTGAAGAAGCTTTATTATCTAAACACGCAGTGGAAATTGTCCGAGATTTGCAACGACTCGATGGAATGGAAGGTGATTATGATGAAGGCAGTGGAAGTGGACCTGGTAGAAGGAAAACTATTAGGAATTTAGAAAAAAGCCGAAGGAAAACGCAAGCTATCAATACATTAGATGTAGCGTTTCGTCAACGTTTCTTCAGCATGGCAGAAGGCAACGGTATAAGTTTATATAAATTTAATTAGAATTAAATAAATAACTATTGATACATTCAATTGATATTTCTTTTTTTTTTTTTTTTTTTTTCATATCCAACTTTAGGATTGCCACGAAATATGTCGACACGTCGATCAACAAAAGCTTTCAAAGCTTTTGAAGGCCGTCGCAATAGCATTATGGCTTTGAGAAAAAAGTCACAAATGCAAACACTTGGTGCAAACAATATTTATGGAGTTGCTGGTAATCCATTGGGTATACAGCCACGCCCAACTCGCAGTAGTCAGATTTCTGTTAAAGATGTTTTTGCTGACACTGGACATATTAATGCTGCTTATGATAGTGAAGATAGCCCTCGTAACAGTTTGCGATTGCAGCCAATGGGTGGAAATACGTGGCGTGATAATAAGTCGAAAATGTAATTTTAAGTAATGCTGAAAATTAAAATGAAAAACAAAAATACAAAGAAGACTCTTTTATAATTAGATAAAAAAATACATATTCATTATTTATGAGTAAATATTGAATGTCATTTTGTGTGTTTCGATTTTCTGAAATATTAATAATTTAGCACTTCATGCACATGTGCTAATATCATTATACATAATCATAACGTATGATTAACTCAATGAAGAGCTACACAAAAGCGCGAGCTTATTCATTATAATGCAATAAATGAATTTTTTCTCATTATATATTTTCATAGCTATAATTATTTTAATGCAATAGTATTATTTTATTATTTCGATTGAATGAGTGCTTCAGTCAAGAGTATTATATATATCAACATCATATAATCATTCATTGAATTTCTTATGGACCACTCTCGGGACAATCCAAATGGTCGATAAACTATCATTGTAAGACTGTACGGTATGTTTGCCATACAAATGTAATTATTGTTCACTGCTAATCTAAAATGAATTTAAAATGTAATTAGATGGATATTAACATTAATTTTTGACAATAATTATTGATTAACTCACCCAAATACTCCCGTGGTAAAAATCCATAAACAAGAAAGATATTTTGTATCAAAGTATGAAACAAGTGAATTTATATTGGTTCGTGTTAGGAAATTATCAATTGAATTTTGATACTCTGAACGTATTGATAATTCATCCTTTATGCACGTTATTATTTCTAATAATATTAATGATGAGACTAGAACATTTCCAGTGATAATACAATTGTAATGAAGATACAAGGAATAAATTATAGAACTCAAACCAACTGTATTCAAACACCAATCGGTCAAATTTTTATTTTCTTTCTTATTTAATAATTCTTGCTCTATTAATATAGGATCAATTGCTGTAAAAGAACAATTCTTATGATTAAATATATGATAATTCAGTTAATATTAATTATTTTACGGTAATGTCTCCAGAAGAGGTTATATGTCACGCCGAAAATTGATTTAACTCCAATTACTCCGATACCAATTGAAGCTAAAATATATTCTGGTAGAGCTTTAGAAAATTGTTTGAATGAATAATTGACCAAGCGATAAATACAACAACCAGAACCAAGAAGAAGATAGCTGCAAGATAATACAGCGTCGGGTATCATGGATAACTTTAAATGTAAAATATAAAAATATTAATTTTCAAATTTATAAATTTTTTTGACAGAATCGGTTGTCTGGTCAATAAGAAAATAATTGCAATACGTAATATGCTACGTCATATATACAGATATTTTATACACATATTCAATGTATAGTACACCTATAAGATAATTGTTTTGTCAAGACTTTCAGTAAAAAGTGGAATCATTTAATGAAGTTGATGTAATAAAATTCTGATTTATATAATATTTTGAGAGAATAATTTATATCAGAGAAATAAATATTATTGAAAATCCAGCAAATTGCGTCTAAAATTTAACTGAAACCATAAAGCTTTTATGGAAAATAATCAAGGTGATTATAAGTAAAAAACTTTAATAAAAATAAATCAATAAATATTTTTAATTAATTAAATACATATACTCTCTCTTTCACGAATTTATTTCTTTAATTAAAAACAAATTTTCAGATTAAAGAATTAAATTTTATTTTAAAGATAGTTATTGATAAAATTAATTTTAACTGGAGGTGAAGAATATTATTAATCATTTGAGGTTTCATTTGTTTTCAAGGAACTTTTTCCTGCAGTTCCACTGCCATAAACTGTATCCCATTGAACATAAATATCAAGATCTTTTGATGAAACACTGGGCCTAACTGTTGCAAGTGCTTGATGAAAATCATCAGCAGTAACACATCTAACATCTTCTTTTTGTATTTTTTCCAATTGTTCAAAAGAAATACTTCTAATTGGACCCATGCTAGCTTCTTTGCATAAGTTTGCCATATCAGCACCTGAATAACTATTAGACATGATACCAATCTGTTCAATATCTTCATCGGATAATTCATGTTTCTCCGACGTCAATAAATTCTTTACTATTTGTATCCTAGCTTTTAATTCTGGCAATGGAACATAAAGCCTTTTAACAAAACGTCTTCGAGCAGCTTCGTCAAGTTCATGCGGACGATTTGTAGCACCTATGACTAAAATTTTGTCTTCATCACCAGTTGTGGCACCGTCTAACTGTACCAAAAATTCAGTTTTAATTCTCCTCGAGCTCTCGTGTTCTGTTTCAGATCTTTGCGTTAACAATGAATCAATTTCATCAATAAATATTACAGACGGTTGATGAACTCTAGCAACAGCAAATAATGCACGAACCATTTTCTCACCATCGCCCACCCATTTTGAAGTGAGTGAACTTGCAGAAATGGAAAAAAATGTTGACTTGCTCTGAGACGCAATGCATTTTCCTATTAATGTTTTACCTGTGCCGGGTGGACCAAATAGAAGAATTCCTTTTGGTGGACGTCGTAATCCTGTGAAAATATCTGGTCGTAACATAGGCAATACAATAACCTCTTTAATTATTCTTTTTGCATCCTCTAAACCCGCGACATCTTCCCAAGTTACCAAAGTACCAGCATCCATTATTTCATTTCTAATTAATTCAATCATTTTTTTGTCAATTGTCTTCAATCTCTCATCTTCCTCACATTCCATTGGCTCTTCCTGTGATTGTTGATTATTTTCTTTTTCCTCATCACGCTTTAATGGACAGACAAACGGTGAATTTACAGATACTTTACCACCAAGAGTTTTTTGCACTTTATTTGCACTTTTTTGTTGCTCGATATTTATTTGTTTTCCTGTTCGAAATGGTTGGAGTTTCATATTTTTGCTTCCTCTATCTTCTTGGCCATTTTTTTGTGATATATTATCACTATCGTTATTCAAATCACCTGTTTTTTTGTTATATTTAGAATATAATTCAACGAAAAGTCGTCGTTTTTCTTCTCTTTTATCATTCTCAGATAATTGATTGTTTGATGTGGTGTAAGTTGATGGAATATTTGAAGAATTCTTTTGTTCAAGTACTTTTTGTGGAATTTTTCTCTTTCTTGGCGATACTTTTTTTCCTTTCCAATACTGAATAATATCCTCTATTTCATGATCAATCGGTGAAGTTGTCTTGCAACTCGACATGGGATCTCCTTGACAAGCAAGCGGTTTTATATATTGTAAAATATCATCAACATTATTTAAATTTGATTGGTATTTCAATACTCCAGAAGGATCGTCATCGCCTTCGTCCTGTAAAATTCCACGTGTTTTCATTTTTTCACTATATTCGTTGAGTCCTTTGTTCAATAATGTGAATGCAATTTCTTCCGACCTAAAACATGAATAAAATATTTTAAAATGATAAGAACTATAAGTCAAAAATTGTTTGACAATTACAAATGACCTTTACTTTTTTCTGGCAATGTGATATTTTGTTGCCAAACACATTCGAATTGTTTCCATGTCATAATCATGTTCTTGATTAAATTTGGTTAGATGATAAGCCGTCAAGTAGTTGCTGGCAATCAAATCGACCTCTGCTTCTCGATTTATCACTTGCTCATTTTCCATATTCAATATTTTATTTTCAGAGAAATAGATAATGAAATTTACAAATAACTTAATCAAGATTTATGTATTAATGGTATATTTTTGAAGTGATCGGAATAGGCGATAATTTTTAGGTTATAACGCTTGATATTATTTATTATGATTATGAACAATTGTAATTTAGTTGCTATTTGTTGCTACAGAGCGTTACGTTGCCATCATAATGTCGATAATGATGCAAACATAACCTATACAAAATTTCATGAATTTAATATGTCCCCTAAAAGAAAATACAAAAATAATAAGAAATTAAGAAATAACAAATGGTTATTGGGAAAAAATTCCCAACTTATATATATAATTACCTAAATGTCTTATAATTGCAAATGAATAAAGTACATAGCAAAAATTCAAAATTATTTTTTAGAGGTTAGCGCAGTCGATATTATCAATTCCTAACCTAAACACACTACAAGTCGATAATTTCGTTTTCTGTTAAAGAATTATTTATCAAAATATAATCTGAATGTTTTTTTTAAATTGTGTGTATAAATAAATACATACATGAGTTTAGAATTCCAAGTTACACATAATAACTTGCTTTTGTAACATTCATGCAACGATAAGTTTTATAACCACAATATAACATTTATGTAATTTCGTTTAGTGGGCTATTTATGTTTCGTGAAATAAATGTACATAAATGAAATAAGCATGAAAAATATTTAATTCATCTATTGAAATTCAACTTAAGATTTGTTAATGTCCGTTGATGAAAAGCTTTCAAAGTTTTAATGAAAAACTTTGTGTCATATCATAACAAGAATTTACAGAATAAAATTTATATCTCAACGGAAAATGATAGAATAAGACTCGTTTTCAGCAGATTTATGCATGTACCTTATTAAATGATGAGATCTCAATGAAGTGGCGACATATTGGGTCTCCATTCAATGAAGACAATGAGTTTGTTCCTGACGATTTTCTCCTGAGTCACATGAGAAAGTCTTCAATAGGAAGAGAAAGTTTGAGTTTTTCTAAATTAACACTCACTTTTTTTTTTGCAATTACTTTCTGCAATTGAAACAACATTTTTTTTCAAAGGAATCACATCTGATAAATGCCATTATTTTCACGGCCTTTCGGAAACGCAAAAAAACTTCCATGAATATATATAATTCAACAACTTCTTGTCTTATACAAATGAAAAACCATCATATAAAATGCTGATCGATCATAGACATGGATATATAAACGCGATGGACGTCATTGTTATCAATGTATATTAATTATTTATTTTTCTTGTCAATTTCTTTAAAAATGTCCAATAAAATTCTGTATTTACTTTTAGCATGTGCATGTACAATGTTTACATTTACAAACTTTGCATTTGCTGAACGAAAAAGAATTTATCTACCAACAAAAAAACATTTTCACAATATTGATGACATGGAATCTGCATCAACAAACGGTAATCAATTTTCACATAAATTATTTTGAAATATTTATATAATCATTATCATTTGGTTATTTTTTTAGAACACAAAGAAACAGAGACAGTGTCAAAAAGTGGATCGCATATAAAATCAGAAAATCATAAGTCTAAAGGAGAACATGACAATGAGGTAAATAAAAAAAGCACAAGTCTTACATTAAAAATAAATATTCAAATTACATCAATAATTTTTTTTATTTCATGTCATTAATCAATAAATACATACTGGCTCACATTATTTATTATATAAATCAAATGAAAAATTTGACAAATATTTATTTAATATTATTTCTGGAAATATTTAATTATTTTTTTCATTATTATATTGTTTTCATGTGAATAAAGCATATTAAAAATGTATGTTACAGAGCTATGAAAAACATAATGAATTTGATAAAGCCGAGAAAGGACATCGCGATAAAGAGGGTCACGATAAAAGTTATGAGGAGACAAGTGGTGAAGAGAAAAAGAGGCACGATGAGGCTGGATATTACAGTGAATATCATGAAGGCGAGAAACGAGATAAGGTCGGTGAGTTTGAGGAGGAGGGAAAACACCAGAAGGGACATAGCACCAAGGGGGAGCATAATATTTATAAAAAAGATGAATACGAGAAAAACCAAGATTTCTATGATGAGTATCACGATGAAAGTGGGCATGAGGAAGAAGGAGGATTTCATCAACATCATGAGAGTAAAAAGGGAGGACACGATGCAAAAGATCATCACGATTCGGCCCAACACAAGGTATATACTCTCAATATTTTAATGTTTTTTTTTTTAATCGGTGAAATAAATCCATCATCAACATATAAAACAAATGAAAAATTTATTACGGATTTAATTTAGGAATTTGTGTATTATATTTTTTTATGTTTATTTTCAATATTTACGTTTATGGATACTTATTTGGATATGATTTTACAGAAGGTTTACGGTGACAAAGGTAAACATGTTAAAGGTAGTAAGCATCATGATGACAAAGGCCATAAAGCAGCTCATGGCCATGATCATCATCGCAAACATCATCGGAAACATAGCAAGAGTGCAGGTGAAAAGGAAGCAAAAAAATGGGCTCATAAAAATAGACATTGATTTAGATATTTTAGTTTATTAGTGAATATTCATGAAATTTTTATGATTATTCAGTATAAGTAATACAGATAGTGAAATTTTTTTTGTAAAAGTTCACTGGGGAATTGGTGTTGGAATTTTTTTAACACAAATTTAATCTGTGAAATTATGTTGAAACAATGCATCATTTATTTGATGATATTCAATTCTGATGGTGTGTTTGAACACTTGAAATAAATTGAAAAATATCTTGAGTCTAAAATTATTCAGTTTATTGAGAGACAAAAATTTAGTTTGAGATTCGACATGAAATATTATTCATTTCACGCAAAATTATTCTTCTGCTTCAACACAAATTCTGAGTTTTACAAAAAATTTTTTTACTGTGTATATTATCATATAAATATTTATGGACAAATTGAATATAATTGTTTTAATTTAAAATACATTGTCCAACATTTATTACAGAATTTTCATATAATTTTTTTATTGATTATTTACTATTACATTTGTATGAAATATCTTATTGCGCCATTGACATTTATCTCAACGTTATTGTTGAGAATCAATATGTAACATCATAAAGTATTTCACAAATATTTCATAAATTATGTCAATATAAATGAAAAAAAAAAAAAAAAAAAAAAAAAAAAAAAAAAAAAAAAAAAGTAAAAATGAAAATATATCGTCCATAAAAAATATATCAAATTAGTAATAAAATGATGCAATAATAATAATTTCATTAATTATAAATAAATTAATGTACCATTTGGTTATTGCATCAAATAATATAAATTAATTCAAGTGTGAATACATAATTTAACTTCAGCAATCGATTGAAACGTGATCATCATGGATCAACTATTTCACAGTTCATCACCGAGAAAAGTGAAAACATTGGCGTTAAATTGGTCACACTTGGTGACACACTATATTCTAAATGGTTTCTACATTTCAAATGGCGGTAAACCACTGCTCGTATTCTGCAATATAATCTTCGAATAAAATTCTTACTCAATAGAAATTATGATATCGAATCGTCCTTGATGGATTGATGTTAACAAAAAACATAAATTGCTTCATGATTGAATCGAAAGGAGGAAGAAATAGTGCACATTCATAAGCAATAATAAAGAATAAATGTGTGTAATCAAAGCAGAAATTATTTTATTGGTAAACTGACATAACTTCCCTGGTACTACTGCCCAAAACGATATAATTAAGATCACATAGATCACTGTCAGCTCAGTTCACTATCGATAATCATGGATTCATCACGACGATTAACGAAAACATTATTGATATTCTTATTTATCTTTGCGGTAAATACATTATAAAATTTATTTTATTCCATATCTATTTGAATTATTATTACATAGTTGTGAATAAAAATAATTGATATTTTATTTGTTTTATGAAATACAGGTGGATTCATCACTGCTGCCTGCTTATTTTTCAAAAGAATTTCCAATTGTTGTTATTGACAATGCACCAGAATATACAGAAAGCCATACAGTAACAAAATTATTAAAGCCACAGGATCATAAACAAATAAGACTCAATGACAAAGTGATAAATCCATCAAAATTATCTAATCCCAGAAATGATTTGAGATATCAATTGTCTACAAGAGGAAATCCATCTTTAATGCAATCGCAATTTATAAACAAACCTAAAGTACCTGTAATTGTTCAACGAGATAATATTCCACGTCCGAAAATAAAACGTCAATACAATCAAGGAGATTATGATGATGGTTTATATGAATATTATGATGACAGTTCACGATATTATGTTGATGATGGAGATGATGGAGACAATCCAGCTGTGGCTGAATCAATGAAACATGAAGAAAAACATGAAGAGGAACACGAACATGGTGGAGGAGATGAACATCATGAAGATTCACATTCATCTCATGGAAAGAAGGGCGAAAAGGTTGTATTATTAATTTTTAAATAATGTTTTATGATTTATTATTCTTGAAAGATTATTAAGTTACTAAAATGTCATTTATATATATTTAATTTAGGGTTATAAAGATTGGCATGAACATGAGGAAGGTAAAAAAGGTCATCATGACCATGAAGATCACAAGAAACACTTTGAGGAAGAAGATGGTAAAAAGAAGAAACATGAAGACGAGGAAGATTACTATAAGGAATATCATCATGGTGAAAAAGGTGAAAAAGGATCGAATTTTGGTGAGAAAGGAGAATTTAAAAAGGGACATAGTACTCATGGCAAACATGTTATTCATAAAAAGGTATTGATTTTTTCTACTTATTTATTAATTGAAAATTATTCTTGATTTTATTCTTGAAGAATATTTATTGTTACATTTCAATTCGAGATTATATGAATTTAAAAATAACAAAAATTCATATAAATTCTTCCTATAAACTCTTACAAAGATGCTATATTTTAAAATAATTTATAACAATTATTGTATTAATAATAATATTTTAATTAGGATGAATACGAGAAAAACGTGGACTTTTTCGATGAAGATCATTCTGAAGAAGGCCACGAAAAACATGGTCATTATCATCATGATCATGAGCACAGCCATGGTGGAAAAAAGAAGAAAGGACATCATCATGCTGGAGAACACGAAGAGAAATATGGAGAGAAAAAAGAACATTCCAAAGGTGAGCATCATGATGAAGAAGAAGGATATGATAAAAGCGACGGCGAAAAGGATCATTGGAAACATGGCGCTAAATATGGTAAAAAAAGTGAACATGAAGATGGAAAAAAATGGTCACACAAAAAGAAACATTGAATAAACAAAGAAAAAATGCACGATAAAAATGAATAAATATTCAATACAAATTTACAAAAATTTATATTATACATTTATGTTCACGATCGAAGATTTGTTTGACCAATTTATGATCCTTGACGTGTTGGAATATATGTAGAACACAATGAATCTCCGTGGAAATATCAACAGTTGTTTCTATCCTGTGATTATTTTGTGATCACGTAATATCGCCCTATCATCAGCTTATAGTGTTATCAACATATGAATATATTTGCTGTATGAAAATACATGTGTTTAATGTTTATACATTTGACAAACAGAAATAGCAAGCATGTATGTTTAAAAATAATAATTAAGTCACAGTGCATCGTAGGGAAAAAAATTTATAATTTTTATTTCATTAAGTGCATTCAATAAAGTTCATTCTCACTAATAATACATAAACAAAAATTGCTGTATTAAATAATTAAAAGGAAAAATTGTAGATGACAATTAATTTTATCTAGAAAACTTTTATTTTATTATGAATTGTCAAATTTATTTTTTTTCTGTAATGAATTTAACTTATTCATTCAATAATTCTCTTATTCTCAATTAATTCATTTTATTTTTCAACGTTGAAACATTTTAATTATAAAATTATAACGAATTTATTTGTTTGTTCAAGCACATTACTGCAAGTGTAAATTAAATATTCATTTTTCTGAATATTAAGAGAAAGCCCAGCAAAGTTTCCATTATTATTGCCACGTAGTAGATAATAATTCATAACACTACGTAATTGATATTCAAAATTGTCATTGCTATCGTTCATTATGTCTAGGAATATATATTAATTATATCCTGTTGACTGTAATTATTGAAAATTGTATTTAATTAACTGCAAAATTATCAAATCAAGTCAGCGGTGTTGGAATCCAATGTAGACCATGGTTAAATGCGATAAAAGGTGTTGTATGTCAACATAATCATCAACTTTGAGGTGGAAATTTCAACGACAAACTAATGAGATGTCAAAAAATAACAAAATGTAATTAATGTGATTAATTATTTTCAAGAACGATCATTGTCAATCCGTTGCAGAAGATGTAATCTACATTTTTTTTTTATTTTACAAATATTCTCATGGCATCATTTGATGTATGCTAACCACTTAATATATGTTATCAACATAAATTATTAATTTATAGATAAAGTAAAAGCTCTCTGGTACTTACTCACTTTTCATCAATGTCAAGCAGGATCAGTTTCTAAAGTTTAGTTTTATCCAACGTAAAATTTTTCTTTCATTTATAATTATTACCCATGGTTTTTAATACTGAATCAACCGTTATCCTGATAATTGTCAATTAATTAATAATTAATATTAATGTTTTAAACAGAAAAATCAATAGCACTACACATAAAAAAAATTTAATTTGAAAATTCACGAAAAATTTTTGTTCAAATTTTTTGACAAATCATTTTACATAAAATTAATAATATTTCATGTTTCTAACTGCACTAACTAACTAAATTCTTGTTTATTAAACTATACACAAAGTGTTTAACACAATATTGAAGTTAAATCAAATCAAAAAAAATTCTAAACAAACTTTGACTAATTTTTATCACTAAAATTTTCTTTCATAAAAATTATAAAAATACATTTAATTAACAATACAAAATGGTTCGAATACCAAAGCTCTTATCTTATTAATTATTAATTCAATTCATATTTTATTAAACAACCCTAAATACATAAGCTTTATAAATTTTCAAAATTCTTCTTTACATCTTAAATTTTAAATTATAAAAAACTTGAAGAAAAATATTTTTCCTTCACTTCTCGTTGATTATTTTAATTAAATATTCAACTCATTTACAATAATAGCCCCATAAATATAATACAATAGTGCGTCTAGAAACAATTTCTCGATTATATTGCGAATCAGAGTCATTAGAATATCTACCGATCCGTTACAATCGTTAATTATCATTATCATTAGTATTAGTGTGAATACTATCACCTGATAACAATAATGATAATAACAATAATAATTGATGATAATACTCACACCGTAATAGTCCACTATTCTACCTTCTTTCTTTTCCTTTATTAAAATTATTTCATATATAAATATAAATAATCTAAAATGAATTTCGCTTTAAAATAAATTAATTACAACATCAAAATTAATTTATTAATTTATTATTTTAAAGTTAATATCAATTATTATTCTTTGATTATTCTAAAATTATTAAAAGCTTCAACTTTATAGTTATAAACATATAAATTAATAAAACAAATAAAAAATAATGATTGATTTAATAAAAGTGAAATAATATGTTTGATAATAAAATTTTTTCATTTGATTTTTTTTTTTCAAGTCAATTATGGAATGAATGTACGAACGTCATGCGTCGAGACGCCTTTAGACGAACAGCGTCGGGGCGTCGGCGTCGACGGACGATTGTGTAGCGTTATATAGAAGGTGAACAACGTTACCGTCATCGTCATTCTCGCGCGGAAGACTCTGTTGAATCGTGAGAATTATTATTCTTCATAAACTTGATATAAATAAATTTGAAAAATTCTTTTTTATTTAGCGCGATTATTAATTATTACGTAATTAAATTATTTGCGGAGAGTTAAGTAATGAAAATTAAGAATTAATAAATAAAGTAGATCAATTGAATTATTGAAACATAAAGTGAAAAATAAAAATAAAAAAATTGAGAGAAAAAAAAATTTAATCTACAGAGGAAAATAATTTGAAATATTTATTTTTTTCATTTCCGGATTTGCAACAGCGTTCCAACGTGTTTTATTTAAATTATAGCAACAGGTGAGAGGAATTTTATATGTTATTAAATTTTTTTTTTTTTTTTTTTTTTTTTTTTTTAATAATTATTTAAATAATAACGATTTTTTTCAAATCGGTATTTTCAATCTTTCTATTTTATTTATGACGCTTTTTATTGCTCTTTGATGATACGTCGAAATAAATTAATTTAATTGATTTATTATGGGTAATATTTATTTATTATTGTTTTTTTTTTTTATTTCTATTGGCAGGCATATGATTATTTATATTGTGTATATATATACGAATTTTCACGGTTGAAAATCATGTACGTTGATTGATCGATCATTTCGCATTCATTTATTTATCGTTTCCACGCGCCATTAATCCAAGCGCATCTTTCATTTTATGTTGACACAAAAATATATAAAAATAAAATTATATTTGTATAAATAAAAATTTTTATCATTAATTACGTGATATATTTGTTTATTAATCAATACCAAAACATATCGTAGATGAGTATTAACAGATAATTATAATTCTTCATCGAATTTATACAGATTTTATTTAATAATAAAATAATAAAAAATTCATAATTTCATTTGATAAATAAAAAAAATAAATAAATCATTCTTTAATTATATTTATTTATTTATTCATTTATTTTCTACGTTGCTGAATATAAAAAATCTTTTCGAGATTATTCTTGTTAGAAAATAAAAAAAAATATCATTATTTATTTAATGACATCTTATCAGAATAAATTTCGTTTCAGCAACAGAAAATTTCAATTTATTTTAATTACAGTTATATAATCATACTTTTTCTCATTTTCCATTTGGCATTTAATTTTAATGTCTATACATAAATATCTGGGTGTATAAATACATATATTGAAATAGTATAATAATAAATAATATATTTTTTGAATGAATAAATAAATAAATTATCTAAAGATTCTGAATGTTGTCACATGGGATATAAAAATACAGAGCACATGGGAAATTCCAATGTTCATATAATAATTTGACCTCGAGTTTTCTCGTTTTGTCACTATGCGTATATATATATTCAATAACAAATAAAAAAATATCCTGTTTTTCTTTTCATTTTTATATTCATTTCCGACAGTACAACCCATGTATATTGAATGATTGCTCGAGAACGTAAAAAGCAATTGATGAAAAATTAAACGAGAGATTGAGATCGATTTTTATTTTTTAATCTATAAAATCACAAATCAAGAGGCACAAGTGTAATATAATATCATAGTGACATTGATGTCATATCCGGTGTGTGATGAAGAAAAATATTGAAGCACAGAAAAAAAAAATAAATAAATAAAATAAAAAAAAAAATTCCTTCATAAAATTTTTCTTGTTTTTTTTTTTTTATTTTTTTTATTTATTTAAATATACATATTTAATAATTTCTATAATTGTTTTCATTTGGAATTAATATTGTAGAACAATGAAAAATAATTATCTTCCTGTTGATTAATTTGTAATAAAAAAAATCTTATCAAAAATTTAAATATTAAATATACAATGACAATAGCTAGCAGAGTATTACGCAAACGATTTATGTCGGAAAAGGGTAATAATAAAGAAGTGGTAGAAGATAATATAGTATATATATTAATGTGTACGTCGAACTGAAGCGTCGAGGAGGACAATCAAAGTAGTTAAGCCACGAGAAAACGGGCTTTTTGTTAGGCTCTTGAGGACTGTAAAGACTTCTATGAGAGAACCCTTTTCAATTGCCACCATGTGCATTAGAAGGGAAGGGAAACACACTGTTAATTGCCAATGGAACAGAGGCGATGAAAATTTCCATATTCAGAATTTAATTCTATATAAGAAATAAATTTCTTCTTCTTATTCTTCTTCTTTATTTACTAAGCCTTCCAAAAAAATATTTATTGTAAATTTAAATTCAAAAACATAAACGAAGATTGAATATTTTTCTTTCTTTCTATTCTCCATTAATTCCATCAACTAAAGAATAACAAAATGCGATTGTGCAGATAAATATAAATAAAAATAAATAATCAAATGAATTTAATTAAATTACTAAAAAAAAAAAAAAAAAAAAATATCACTACTTTATATTAATTAATTTATTTCTAAACAAATATGCATAAATATCTACTTATTCATTGCATTATAAATTTCTATACATTACTTTATATACTGTCACTCACTGTCGACATTATATATATTATCTACATTTTCTAAAACAATTCAATTGCAACATACCAAATTGACATATTATTAAATCAATCATTTCATTGTTTGTCATTATAGATAATCGTCAGGATAATACAAATGGACAAAATGAATTTCATTAATATTCTCTTGATATTCTCATGGTTGGGTGTTGCAACAGCGCTTTTAGACGACGCGAGAACAATTGGTGAGCAATCGATGAGAATTATTGGCCACCGACCACAGTGCAATGCAAAAAAGGACTACGATTTAATTACAGAATATAAACGTCTACCTGAACATCGCTATGTCACTGAATATAAACGATTCCCCGAGTATCGGTACAGCTTTGGCATTGGAAAAAGATGGTTCGACGATTCCAATATCAAGGTAAAAAAAAAAAAAAAATTAATTAATTAATAAATAAATAAAATACCAACATCAAATTTATTATATCAATAGTTGCAGCAATTCGAATATTCTTCATCTCATTTTCTTTTTCTTTTTCAAATAATCCTCAAACTCATATACGTACATATATATACATATACATATATACATATATATATAATATATATATACATATATACATATATATATTGTCAATAAAGTCATCACATAATAAAATGTCAATCTACAAAATCTTTGGGATTTATCCTATCAATGACATTGATAAGACAGCAGAGCTTTATATTGACACGCTACCAGAAATAACTTTAATATAAAAGGAATATACATACAAATACATATATAAATATGTATATATATATAGATAATAGTTATTGTTATCAACATTAAATTTAATTTTACTATTATATTATTATTTTTTTCTTATTTTTCTTTTCATTTATTTGAGAACATTATTAATTTTCTTTTAATATATTTTTATTATTATTAATAATAATATTATTATTGTTGTTGTTTGTGGTATTATTGTTATAATTTTTTGTAATTATTTATAATGTATTATAAAGGTTAATTTCTTTAGAGAACATTGCCATATTCATTTGGAGTTGGGAAACGAAATCAACTGGAAAGATATCATCCAATGAAATATCTTGCTGATTATTTGGCTAACAACAATGAGAACAATTTAAACAATGATGTAATTATTGATGAATTACATAATAAAAGAGGTGCGCCATTAAGACCATATGATTTTGGTATTGGTAAACGTAATAAAATTCTTGATGAATTGCAAGGATTACAAAGTATTGATTATAATTCAGAGATAAATCAAAGAGAAAAGCAAAATACTTTTGATTCAATGAATAATAAAATATTTAATGGAGCTGAACAATTATTGGAACAATATTAATTAAAACAGTTGGATTATTAATATTTAATGATTTATCTTTATTCTATATAATTTTAATATATCACTTGCTCTTTTTTCACATAAATATTTCATAATAATATTGTCAATGTATATCTATTTCTCATTGTCTTTTACTCTCGCTTTTATCCTCTTATATATAATGTCTTTATTATCCTTATAAATATTTGGGAATATTGATAAAAACAAAATTATTAAATTTAGAAATTTAATGGTGTATAAAATTTATATGATTATTTAATTGTTGTATTTATCCATCAATAATTAAAAGATTATACAATAGCGTCAATTAATAATATGACATATGTGTATGTATATTTGGCTTTTATTAAAGTATATAAAGGAATAATAATAAAAAATAAAAAAAGTCATACAGATAAAATAGTTAGATACGCCCCTCAACATAGAGGAGGAACTTTAATTCCAAACACATCACAGAATTTTCACTGTATCTGTTTAGTTAATAATATTTCTGTATTGAAGCACGTTTCCACTATTGAATTTCAATCAAGCTTAATGTGAAATAAATTTATAAAATATATTGAACAAATATAAGGTGTACACAATGCAATTGGTATTTTTGATGAGTATCTTTGGATTATTGATAAATTATTGTACATGTTGGCGTATTGGATATAATAAGTATTGGCTACCAAATTTAGAATGGTTGACAAGTGCTAATTGGATTAATGGTAATATACCAAAAGAAAACAGTAGGGTCTCATTTCCATTAGAGATGTATCATTCTGTTGGTCTTGGCTTTGGTAATTTAGAGCTTACTGGTATTGAATTGCCATATGATGGATCATTGATTTTATCACGTAATGGAAATTTAACGGTAAGTTTTTATAATAATTATTAAATTTAATTATAGGAAATTATTTAAAGACAATATAACATTGGTGTTATATTTTAATTTCAGATAAATAATGTTAAATATGAGGAAAATAAGAGTAATATTTATTCATGGAAATTAAAAGGTCCATTTTTTTGGATGGATCCAGATAATTGGAGTAATTCAAGTAAAGCAACTCCACACTTTGAAAGAATTCCATGTGCAACTGATACAGTTATTTTACCAGATATAAATCATACATTGTCTATTAGATTGCCAAATAATAATGTTGAAGTGATGGAAATTAAACGTGGTAATGAAGAGATACTTGATGAGTGGAGTTGGCAATCATTGATTAATGGCAGAGAATTTCGTTATAGTCGCACAAGTGTCAGGTAAATGCTTTTTTTTTTTTTAAATAAAATATTTTATTATAATTAATAAGAATAATTAATTTATATATTTAATAATAGATACAGCAGTTCCTATGGATCTTGTATAAATTGTTTATGTAAACCTGATAATGTTGAAGAATTGGTAGAAGAAATGTGCAGTATTCAAAGTAGCAAATGTAAAATTGGTGGTTGTGAATATCCACTAAAGGTTTTTATTATTTAATACTATTAATATTTATATATTTATTAATTTATATTAAAATATGAAAATTAAAATGAATAACAGATTGAAGGGCATTGTTGTGATTTTTGTGGAGGGAGAATTTCCGTTTCTGCGGATTCAGCTTCCGTATCAATGCTCACACAATTGACGAATGAGGCACTAGAAAATTACCACAAAAGTATTTCATGGCATGTCAGAGCATCATGGCATGGACGTGACTACCAAGTTTTGTTTGCTGAGAATGAAATTTATTCAGGAATAAAGAGTCAAGAAGCCATGGATAAACTAACTGAATTTTTAATAGGTTTCTTTTTTCTTCATTCATTTACTCACAATATTATTCTTTCATTTCATTTGTCGTCAGATTTATATAATATATAAAAAAAAAAATTTTATTTTTGTCTCTTGAAAACTTTTTTAAGCTAAAGGAATTGTTGTAATTGATTCTGTGAATACTGGAGCACCACTCACTGGTTCAACAGCTGGAAATATTTTGGGACCAATGTTTGGAATTCCAATTATTATTTTACTTCTAATTATTATCAGTTTACCATACTTTGGATATTCATACACTCGGTATGTATTTAATTTTTCTTTCTTTTCTTTACAATTAATTCCAATTGAATAATTAGTAATTATTTCATGAATATTTTCATTGCTATTATAACATAGAAAGTATGCAAAAATTTCATTTTCATCTTTTTGCTTAATAAAATTCTCTCAACGCAGTAGGTAACTGTTTCATACGCGCATTCGTTCCATAATTTCATTAGAATTCTCCCAGCAGCTGGTACTTGATATTTTCACCTTACTTGGCAAGATTAACTCCCGCCTACATTTTCTCTTGCTCTTTCTTTTTCCACCCTCTGTTCATTCCTCTATTCTCACCGACCACCAACACACATGTGCTTTCAAAACGACGTGCTCACATCATGGCTGGCACTTTAAAACCCGGCTGAAACAATAATTAAACAAAATACAGTGACGATATAATAGGTATAGCAACACTACATGCGCATATTTATCGACGTGGGCACTTGTCGTTCTCTCATCAAATAGAAATTACAAATAAATTTTACTTATAAAACTAAAAATAATAAAATTATATTTAAACATTAACAAAGTCTTGTTTTTAATCATTTCAAAATTAATAAATAAAATACAGCGAGATGTAGAAAGCTAACGAACATAAAGTAACGTATTATTTTCTGATTTAAATGTTCTAGTAAAATTTTTTTCCTCTAATCTTGTACACCTGAAACTACTAATTTTACGTATTCATTTAGCTTTGAACTTTTACGTTACAACCTTTAATCAATTGTTACTTTGATAAAACTACCGTGCAAGTTGAAGCTCTGATTTTTCTTTCATTTTTTTAAATCAACGCCGCGCCTACTTTTTTAAAAATTAGCCAAAAATTAAATGAGAATTAATTATTTTAAAATTTTATTAATGTTATTCATTTATTTGTTTCTTTTAGTGTTTTATTGATATTGCGAGAAGCTTGCGAATCAGCTCGTGATGGAATATCGCTGGATGTTGCCTCACAACCAAATGAATCTTTTGGCTTTGCACGTTTTGAAAATGTAGTTGAAGGTAATGTTGAATTTGCTGGTGCAATGGGTAATGATAATAAGCCACTTTATCAGCAAGACAATGAAGATAGTGTCGATGATGACAGTGATAATGATATGAGTGGAGGCGGTAGCGGTAAACGATTTGAAAATCCATTGTATGAATCAACATCGAAAATTTTATCAATAGCAAAAATGGAAAATGAAGAAAATAAAATTGACGCGGCATTAAGTCTAAGTGCTTTAAAAGAAAGTGAAGTATATCCAGTTGACGAAACAAATATTAATGTTGAATAACAATTATTTTCGAATTTATATAAACTATTAATGAGAGCTATATTGTAAACAACAAGGTCAAGTTACATAGAAATGATATTATTATCGTTTTCTATATAAAGATAACGCATTGACGCAATGAGAATTTCAATAAATTTTATTGAATAAGATTGAAATATCGCCAGGAAATTTGATTGTATGTATCAGATATAAACTGTTGCATATATTCTCTCAGTATACACAATTGTTTATTGTAGTTGACTATCTTGCAATATAAACAAAGCTTCATTGGTATTAATAATAAAAAAATTTCATCATAAATACAATTAATTATTCAATTTAATTCTCTTGAAAAATAACGCATTTTCTCGTTTTAATCCAAACACATCCGTTGACTTGCGTCCAGTATTTAAATACTTACAATTACACCACATTCGTGCACTTGATGGAACACTAAGTGAATCTAAGAGATTTGAAATTAATCGTGGAACAATTGGTAATAAAATAAGTGAACTTATTCTGGCAGCTTCTAAACCGAGTGATATTACAGCATTAAGCTTCATTTGCGCCTTTTCGTTTGTATTAATTTCTTTTGCAAGAATCCACGGCTGGTGACATTCAAACATTTTATTCGCTGCAAAAAGTGTTTGCATTACTGAATCAACAACTCGATGTAAATTGTATTCATTGTACGCGCTTTCTGCAATTGTTGGTAAATTTTCAAGATGTTGAATAAGTTCATGTGCTTCATCTGAATTTAAAATGTCAATATCATCAGCTTTGGGCTCTGGTATTATCCCATGTGGATTCACTGATTTTCCCATACATCTATTTACCAAATTACCGAGGGTATTTGCGAGTTCAGTGTTGAGGATATTGCGAATTTTTTCATTACTGTAATCTGAAATTAAAAATAGACTTAGGATATTAACATATATTTTCATTTAATGAAAAAATTTTTTTTTTTATTTTTCATCCCCCGTCGTATCTGTTTTTTTTTTTTTTGTTATTTTGCTGTCGCTGTCGCTCATTCTGTACTTACTCGCATCATTGTGTGGCACAGCTTCACGCAATAAAAAGTATCTCAAACCATCTGCGGTAAAGATCTCAGCTGCCTCATTAGGTGATATAACATTTCCCTTTGACTTGGACATTTTTTCATCACAAACCGTCCAATGTGAATGACAAAGAAGCGTTGACGGAGGATCAAGACCAGCAGCTATTAAAAAAGCGGGCCAATATATTCCGTGAAATTTAAGAATATCTTTTCCTATGACCTATTAAATTAAATAATTATTTTACTTTTAATTAAATTAAATAAATAATAAATAAAATATATTTGCGAGTGAAGTATAAAATTTACTTGAATTCTTGGCGGCCATAATTTTGAAAATTTATCATTTGGATAATCAACGGAAGTTAAATAATTAACAAGTGCGTCTAACCACACATAAATAGTATGAGAACTATCATTAGGAACTGGTAAACCCCATGGAGCACGTGATACTGGTCTAGAGATACTTAAATCCTCTAAGCAGGTTCCTTCTTCAATCCAATTCAATAACATTTTGTGAAATTTCATGGGTCGAACTACCGTTGCTGTATGTGTATAGCACTTTCATTATGTACATATTACATATAAATTACTTAATAATCAATTAAAATTGAGCGTGAATTATTTAATTGTAAAATATTAACTCACAATCCTTTAACCAATGCTTAAGATCATCTTGAAAATGACTTAAACGAAATTTATAATTGTCCTCCTCCATCCATTCAACGATATTGCCTGATGTTGCAGAAACTTTAATTATATTTCCAGATGCGTCTTTTTTTTCCTCCAATTCTAATTCACTTACAAAAGCTTCGTCTGAAACGCAATACCATCCTGAATATTTTCCCAAATAAATGTGTCCTTTATTTTGAAGCTGGGTCTAAATATTAATATTCAAAATTCCACATGAAATAAATAAATACATTCAAAATAATTAAAAACAAATTGTAATATTTACCCAAAATTGTTGTACAACTTTTTGATGTTTTAATTCAGTTGTTCGAATAAAATTGTCATATTTAATATCAAAATTATCACTCATTTCTCTAAATAATTTTGATATCTGTTCACAATATTGTTCAGGTGAAAGATTATTTTTAGATGCCGCATTACGTACTTTGTTACCATGTTCGTCAGTGCCGGTAGTGAAAAATACTTCATTTCCAAGCATTTTATTATAACGCGCTAAGGCATCAGCAAGTGCTGCAGTGTAAAGATGTCCAATGTGCGGTCCTGTGAAATAACACGAAGAAAATATTGTCATCATTCCGCAATGTTAACAATACCACCTTTTAGATTTAATAAAATAAACATATGCAGTATCACATATTGTCGATTAATAAAATTTTTAAACATTTATTAACATAAATAAAATAAAAAGGAAAATTGAAAACTACCAGCATTAACGTAGAATATTGGGGTAGTTATATACACAGGCTTCGGCTCATAATTTCCATATTGTCTCGAGCACAAATGATTGATCCAAGGTTTTTTCAGCTCATCATGCCATAGGCTATTTTGTTGTTTCCAAAATCGTAACGGTAAACAGTTATTTTGTTTACGTAAATACTTGAATGCTGTAACGATAGGATTGTAAATGAAATAAATTTCGGGACATTGAATATTTTATTTAGGATTTCAACTCATAAATTTTATTACGAGATATTATCAATCATTTGAAATACTATATACTAAAATAATAATATTATTGATCAATTTAAGAATAGCATTCAACTATTACTGCTCATTAAATTGATTGTTTCCAATTGTGATATTAAATCCATATGTTTAAATTTATCTGGTGTATTTGTGAATGTTTCTAATAATTGCATGCGCTCAGGATTATTTTGGGCATAATACAATTGTAATTCATTGGCGAGACATTGTGCCTCTTGTGCACTTAATATATTTGTATCGAATTCACCCTTCATCAATATAATATCCTTTGATTCTCTTAAATCCGTATAATGAACCATTTTTAAACATTCAGGGGCATTCTCAAGATGAGTTTGATAACTCAATAATTGTGTCATGTGAACTTCTGTTCCAAAGAATTGACTTAAAATAAATTCATAGCCATTTTTTCGAGGTAATGGTAAAATGAAGGTTGAATATTTTGCTCCTTTTTCAAACATAGCATCAAATATTTTTGGCTCCATAACGCCACAAATACAATCTCGTGTTTTGTGATAGTCTAACCATATATCGATTATATCTTGCTTGCCTTTATTTTCAAGAAGCTCCAGCTTCATTACATCAGACAATTTAGCTGAACTAACTCTTGGTGCGCTGGGTGATAAAGGTGGTTTTGCACTTGCTGATTTAGGATTAGACTCTGTTGTTGTTTGTCGCTTTGCTGAAACGATAAAAGTCAAATTAAAACAGTTCTATTGTTACTTCAATGCCACATAAAATTTTATTATACTTACTGCCGTCGGTGTTTCCATGTTTATGCTTTTTTTCTTGTGCCTCTATTCGAGAAAAGAATTCATCTGGATTCGTTTGTTGTAATCGTGCAATAGATGCAGCATATTTATCAAAATACGGATTATCTTTTAATGTTTCCAAAACTTTTTTGGCTCTTGCCGAATTTGTCGTCATAATACTCTTTTTTGACGAATAAACCAGGGATTTTTTCAGAAATAAATTGATAAATCTACAAGTTGCCATTAAATAATCAATTAAATTTATTAAATATGAAATAAAGTATTTCAATAATTTTTTTTATTATTTAATGAATACTATTTTACAATTTTTTTTTTGAGGTTAGGTGTACTCGGCTCTTATGAGCTAGTTAGCCGAATTGAGAATATATTTTTTTAGGTTAAACATATGTAAAACAGTTTTGATGGAACGGAATTATGGAATTGGAATGGACAGAAAAAAATTTTTCTCTCTCAACAAAGCGCCATTTTTAAATCTCACAAATTTATATGTTACTTTATACGTACACAATTAATTAAAGTACCTGAAAATAAATATCAATAGTAATATTAAACAGATTACAATAAGTTCTTTAATTGCGTTGCTATTTATGAGCTTTCTATATCGTTTCTAATATTAGTCCAATTCCGTTTTATTTCTGCTGAGTTTATATACACACTTGTGAGCCGTATGTACAATAACCTCAAAATTCGTATCTTTGAAAATTGATATAAACCGATTTTTAGAAACGAAAAATCCAATATTATATGTAAGTAGATTAAATTTAACGTTAAAAAAATATCGAAAAGTATTTAATAAATTTTATTTGATGATATAACAAATATTATAAAGTAAAAATATATTTTAGAAGGATGTCGTTGGTTACAAATCGAATTTTTGGCCAATTAACAAATTGGATCCCGCAAATAACACAAGTGCGTTATCTACGTCCTATTTATCATGCTGAACGAAGAGCAGCTGGACCATTGATAAGACGTTTTGGATATGAAGATCGTATTAATATGCGTGGTTTATTGCCACGAGAAAGTGAACATAAATACACTTCTTTACCAGTTTACCGACCTAAAGATAATTGGATGCCTAAAAGAGCTTTATTTGGCCAGAATGATTACATTGATATATTAGGAAATGATCATCTTCATCCAACTAGAATATTATACAATGTCCCATCGTGGTTAAGAGGTGTTAAGGGCAATGAACTTCAGGTGTTATTAAGAAAAGAAAAAATTTGGTCCAAAGGTATATTCCCTATTGCCAGACCTACTAAATGGCGGCAGATGAAAAAGCAGATTAAATTCTTGTATAAATTTTTGAACAGGAAAACAAGAACTGGTTTTTAAATATCACAATAATTCAATTGTTCATTTTGTTTTTTCACTTCTCATTACACTGTAATGTAATTCTTCATTATTATCATATATAGATATCAATAAAATTGTTGCTAATTTGTCGAATCATTATTTGTTTCCTTTGATTTTCCATAATTATTTGTTTTTAAATTGAATACACAATTTTAATATTATTTATTAATGAAGTAATTTAACATGATTATAAAATAGCCGATTTATTCATACATATATTGACAATTAATTTTAATTAATGCTCGATAATCCTTCATAATAATGACAGTTGCACGCATATATTTATTTAATATTCAATACTATTCATCATAAAAAAAATCATTATTATTAATCTTCATGTATTGTCTTATACACGTATACATATATGAAGATATACGAATAATGTATGTACATGTTACGAATGGGAATTTATTTAGGCATAAAATGCAGCACAATAATAATAAGTACAATTTAATTAATTCATCTCAATAAAAAATCATGAGTATTGTCGGCTTTATTATATTATATAAAAAAATAATAATTCAATTCAATAAAAATTGCAAAAAAAAACTCAACTAAATCGGTCAATTATTAATTTCATTAAAATAAAATTTTGCAAACAAACTTATATTAAAAATTATTTGCATATTCATGCGATCAAATAATGCTATAGTTTAGATTATAAAAACAAAAATTTATTCAATTGCATTGAATTAATTGTATGATTAATTTCCATACTTTTATACTTGTCAAAAAAAGATATTTGCTATTTTTGTGTTCAGTTCACCTCAACAGTTATGGCAACAAGTCAGCAGGTAATACTGTTAATTTTTCTCTCAAAGCGGCGACATGATCGAAAAATTTAATTAATTCTAAAGCGCATAGAATTTTTATAAGTAAATCGATAAAGAGTCAAAAGATGATGCGATTGTTAACGGTTTTAAATAATGGTTGAGGAGATAAGAGTGCAGATTAAAGTGGAAGAACCGTATTCCTCAATTATTAAATTAACATTATATAAAATGGCGTGGCAGTTACTTGCACTTTTTTCATTCAGTTTTATAAACTGAAAAAAAAAAGTATGAAATCTTACGAGCATAATGATTATCATTTTCTCTCTTACTCTCAGTATTATAATGTTCTGTATAACATTAATAAAATCATAGATGATTTTGTAAAAATGACAAGAGGGTCGTTTCATAATGTCTCGTTGCGTCTAAACTTCGCAAGCTATGTCGTTCAGTTGGATAAATTTGCAGTCGATATGGTTTACCTGTTTTCACTAATGCATTAATTAATTCACTAGTATGAAAAAAATGAACATTTTCATCGATAAGGCCATGAATAATTAGCAAACGATTTTCTTCATCGGGAAATTTATTAGCATAAGTCAGTACCGAACTGTTGACGTAACCGTGATAATTATTTTGTGGCAAATCCATATATCTCTCAGTATATCCAGTGTCATATAAATTCCAACATGTTACTGGCGCACCAGCAATAGCTAACTGTTGACAAAATAAATTAATTTAATTGAAAAAAAAAATATGTATATAAACTGGATATTTATTTGAGGAAGAAAAATAAATTTTGTTCAACTTACTTTAAATACTTCGGGATATTGAATCAATCCCATTAAGCTTAAATAGCCACCGTAAGACCAACCATGAAGTGCAACACGACTTAAATCAATATATCCAAGGCTGTCTGAAAGCAATTTAAGCACTTCAACTTGATCACTTAACTCGACTGTGCCCATTTTTCGGCGAATATGACTTTCAAATAGAAGCCCTCGATAATGAGATCCACGATTATCAATTTGTACTCCGCAATAGCCTTGAGATGCAAGCATGTGCATTCGCAAATGTCGCATTCCCTGAAATAATAATAGAAATAAAAAAAATACAAATTCACTTTTTCCAATAATCACAATAGGTTATTACAATAATTACTTTGAATGTATTGGAGACTAATTGAACTTCAGGACCACCATATACTTGAACAATCGTTGGATATTTAACACCATGTTGAAAATTATGTGGTTTAAATACCATAGAATATATCGTGTCGCCAGATGAAATTTTATGTGCATAAATGGATGGTGCTAAGAGATCAGTTTCTGAACTTGCTGGTTCTAAAAGATATCCAACTGGAGTAAGATTCAAAGTCTCTACTGTCCAGTCTGTTTGTGATATTCTAAAAACCTGTAGAAAAATTATTTAACATTAATATAATAAGACAAAAGAAAAGAAAAAAAAAACAGAATTAATTACCTGACATGTTGGCAGAGTTTTTATCGAACTATAAATAGCAACCATCATAGTGCATTCTTTACTAAGATATATACTGTTATAACTGTGCCCTGGTCTTGTGAGTAATCTGATTTCCAACGGTCGTCTAAGAGATACAGCATAAGCATGTTGCTCCAATGGTCCTTCTTTCAAACCCATGAAATAAACAATTGAATTTGTTTCATCGACCCATAATTTTCTACCCAATACTGGCCAATCACCTTGCGTTATTGCCAATTTTGATATGATTCGTGGTTGAAGATAAACACTGTCCAGAGGATCGAGTGGATCCTCAATTCCATTACATCGTCCCGTAATACTTGAGACAATCAAATATAAATGCATGTATTTTGATTCTTCACTTCCCCATAAAAATTTCACTTCTGTCGGATCGTCAGATGGCAAAAAATACAAGAGATCATTGACATTTATCCATATTGTACTTTTTTCTGAATATATGACTTGAACACCATCCCATGATGGTATATAATGATTTTTTGGACTGTAAGTATTTGGTGGTGGAGCACAAAAATAATCAACTGAAAGTAAAACCAATTCTAAACGTTGTTGCTTTCTATCCAATAATTGTACCCAAACATTTTGTGCGTCAGGCGTCCATCCAACTCTAACAAGATATTCCATCCACGGAAACATTAGAGAAAGCGGATATTGTAGTTCTAATATTTCAATATTAGTTATTTGTAATGCATCAGTCAACTTGAATTGCACCATTTTAAGATTACTTGTAGCGTTCGATGCACCAGCACGAGGAAATCTAAATTCATCTACTTCGCCTGAATTTAATGTCGATGAGGGAAAACAGAAGATTTTCACATTACTCTCATCAACCTCTTCGTAAACAATACGATAAATTCCGTCAGTACATTTTGGCTGCCACCAATAACCAATATATCTAGTAAATGTCGAGAAAAAATTATTAGATATTAATTAGACATTCTGAACAAACAACTAGAAAAATATATAAATTCATAGAAAATTAATGAATAAATATGATTATTAACCTAGTAAATTCTTCTTGCATTACATAAGAAGGAGTACCAGCAGTTAATGGATCTTCGATAAGACTTTTACCGCCTTTTCTAGCGTGTGTTAATCTTACAGATGAACCTGTTATGCTATGAGACAAGTACAAATCACCAGCACATGTGTGCGCTACTAATGCACTATTCCAAGGACATATTTGTGGGCATAGTTTTGCACCAAGCGCCGAAATCCGTAATTCCGATGGGAATAATGGACCTGGCTAAAAGGATTGGTATTTATCAATAGATGCAAAAATTCATTGGGGATTTAATATATATCCTTACCACAAAACCTGTGTCTACACATTGATAAAGGCTGCTCGCTGCAGGAAATACCAATTTTCCACTTTCCAAATGTATTTCATAGCTTGTTATCCCCCATGTGGTCAGTCTTTTTCTCTCCCACAACAGTTGTTCTTCTTTTGATAATCTATTTGCACTTGAAACACTAAAGATATTTTATATTTATTAATTTAATTATTATTTGAAATTATATTACGATTTCAGTGAAATTACCTTTGAAAATTAGCTTCAATTACTGGTTGCCAATGTAGTTTAAATCCACTAAATTGATCATTTTGTCCTATATCGACATAAAGAAGAGTAGTTTCCCAGCCATTACTCGGTGTACCCAAGAAATATATTCTCGTTCTGGAATAAAATGATTAGTCATGTAATTATTGAAATATATCCAAGTAAAATAGAATTTATTTGAAGCTAACCTTCCATCTGGTAGCGTTCTGAATGTAACGGAATCTGGAACAGATCCATCAGATATTCCCGAAAGTCGTCTTCTAAATTCATTGACAACTCCTCTCAATTCTGGCCAAGATTTTGTCGCTTGTTTATTTGTTTCTAAAGTATATTGTTCACCTCCATCTTTACAAGTCTCCATTACGTTTATATATATTTATTTCTTGTTATCGTTAATGTATTAATATTAACAAATGATATTTTTTAAAAAATTATTTTCATCACTTGTGACAAATTACAAGACAACCTGGAATTAACAATTATTTATTTTTTATTCCCCGATACAATGAAGATTACACAAAAATGCTTTTGATTAAAATAATGGTGGAAAAAAAAATATTTAATCAGTAAAGAATGATACCACCAGCGCCCATAATTTTATTCACACAAAATTAAAGCAATATAATGAATACAACAGTGACCTAATTTTGAGGTTATACTCGCGCATACCCGTACTTTTTTTTTTTCTTTGTTTTTATTTCTCTCTCCAACCTAATGCTTCATCATTTTTTCATTAGTACGAATTAATATTCATTTGGATTAAATAAATGAATGGAAATTTTTTATAACAAACAATGATTTATGTGCAAGTAGTACGTGGAACTTTTTACAAGTACGAATTGGAGTGGACCCTCATATTGAAATAAAAATGCATCATTCAAAATATATTTAAATATCATATTAAAACACAATTGCATAATAATCCAATTATCCATTATGATAAATAATATATCATTAATTTTACTCATTTTTATACACTACACTTTTATTCATAAAACCATAATAACTTTCAACAATAAATTTTGACCAAAACTAAAATAAAATATCAAACGTCGATACCACCACCAATTAAAATATATTTCCGTTAAAATTCAATTTTCAATCAGAAAATAACGCTTAACATTTTTCTAAAAATATATAAGCAAATGTATTTACACCACACACACACACATATAAATACATATATATATATATATATATATATATATATATATATATATATATATATATATTACATTCGTCTACACTCATATAGTATTTATTTATATATTTAAGATACCTTATTGATCATATTTCTCATATGTAATATATGCATGAGTGAGAAAACATGTATAGTACAGATTATGAGGAATATGCTATATGATTTTTTACAAAGCATATTTAATTTGTATTTATGAAAATATATTTTTTTTATATGATATATACATACATGTGTATAATAATTGAGCCATTTTCCCAAAATACACTGCTATAGTGCTATGTATTGTGTAGGCACTATTGAGTGCACAGTATTTTGCGTAATTTTTGCCGTTGGTGAATGTAATAGTGTATTAGTGTGTGAAATGTTAGATATATATTTGCATGTGTATAGTATGTTGAAGTTTGCACTTATGTACAATGTATACATTATATTGTATGCATAATAGTGAAGTAGAGAGATTGAATAATTAATTGATAATTTTATCAAATAAAAAATTGTATATAAAAATTTTTCGAACGAGAATTTTTAAAGTAAAAAAAGTACTTGGTTACTTTTCATTCACGCCAGACTTTAAAGACTTTTATAAATTAATTAATTCATCAAATGTAGAATTTTCTTTTCTTATAATTATTATTTATGGTTTTTAACACCGAATAAATAAAAATCGTGATGATTGTTTATTAATTAATAATTAATATTAATGTTTTGAGGAGAAAGATCGATAGGATTAGTATTGGATCACAAGAAAATTTTTAGGTTAATTTTAATATTACTCATAATTTTTTACAAGATACACAAATTTGAAATAATTAAGTCGATTTTAAATCAAAAATATTTTTTTTATTTGTTTACTAGAGTACTGAGACTCTTGTTTTATATTTGTATATATAATTTATAAATCAAATCATAATTTTAAATTTTTACATTCAAACATACTTATCAAAATGTCCGCTACACGTCGCTGCAGTATATTACATACATATATGTATATGTTATTCCAGAATTTACCGCAATAAAAATATTATTTTTTGAGATACGAGAAGCCTCAGAGTCAAAGTCGCCACGTGCTCTTTAATCTATCTATAATTATAATTTATATCTAAACTAAAAATCTAATTAAACTAGATTTCAAAATTTATTAAGATAAATACAAAGATGGTGGTGTTTACCTGCAACAATTGTGGAGATTCTTTGCAAAAGCCACGAGTAGCAAAACATTATCAATTTCAATGTCGCAAAGCAATTTCATTAACCTGCGTTGATTGTTTTAAAGATTTCTTGTAAGTTATTGAGTTATTTATATTTATATTGACGTTTATTGTATATTTATTTATAAGTTAAAATTATTAATTTGAATTTTTTTGCTTTAAAGGGGCGATGAGTATGTTGTGCACACCAAATGTATAACAGAAGCAGAGAGATATGGCAGCAAAGATTATGTAGCTAAACCATCAGCAAATAAAGGAGAAAAAAAGCAACAAGAATGGATTAAAATTGTGAACAATGTTATAAATGGAGTCAACAATTTAACGAATGATGAAAAAAATATTTTGCAACATATATCTAAGCATGAGAATATACCTAGGAAAAAAGCAAAATTTATGAATTTTGTTAAAAGTTCTATGGGATTTCGAGTTAATATGAATGCTGTGGAAAGTTGCTGGATAAAAATTGAAGCTGCATCCAATGAAATAGCTAATAATAATAAATCTATCGAGGCAAAAAAGGTTGATGGACCATCAAACAATGATAATGGTGAAAATATTAACGTTAATTCAATAGAAAATACTCAAGAAAATGAAAAAACAGAAAAAAAATCGAAAAAACGAAAACATGATGAATTAGATGTAGATAAGAATGATGTTAAGCAACCTAAAGTAAAATTAAATGGTAAAAAAATTGAATCCAACAATGATTTATCAACTGATAAACAAGAAGTACAAAAAGAAGATGAAGAAATTACTAATCCTGAAGTGAAATTTGATTGGCGATCGCGTATTTTGCATACATTAGGTACTAAACAAGAAATTTCATTGAGAAAATTAGAAAAAAAGGTTGTGGCTAAATACCTAAAGCATTCAAATAAATTGACAAATGAACAAGCGATAGCACGGCTTCATAAAAAAATAAATAAAATGCCTGAATTGATTTTAGATGGTGATATTGTAAAACGTCAACAATAAATTACGTATTCATTGATATATATTATCTTTATTGTTTTCATTTGTTTTACATCAAAATACCCCACTTAGCCAAGTTATTGCTCCGATGTACTTTGTGATGTCATTTCATCGTGCACTTCAGATGCTTTCCTTTAAGTAACAAAATAATAAGCATTAACTTTGCAATAAATTCAATTGTTAATTTGCGATTTTGACATGTATATTTCTGCACAAAAGATTATAATACAAATTTTGTATACATGTAAAGTTAACTTATTGCCAGATAGGTTATCAAGTTTCAATATGTCCATTATAAAAGTAATGCCATTTGAATTGAATTAAAAGTATGTATAATTCATAAAATTTACATACAATTAAATTACATTTAAATTTTATAAAATTAATAAATAAAGTAAACGAAATACTGGTTTTTAGCCTTGGAGTTTGATTTTGTACCAGAACATGATTGTTTCAATAAAAATGTTATTCGGATGCGTTGATAGTTTCCAAATTTATATAGCAAAAATTCATTTTAATTTCCAATTTCGTTTTCATCACAGAATTTTAGAATATAATTTCGTATACTTCTTTTAGATTTATGTCAATTAATGCTCACTTCATTGAATTTTCCTAACGTTTGTAATGTACATGATTTATATTCGGATATGATTGAGAGAGATGTTTTACATGTTATGGAATAGTGTGATCTCACGGTGGTAATATAAAACGTAACAGTTTAGAGATTTATTTTATTCCAACAGGCTTTAGTGTACTCCATAAAATTTCGCTCCGATTTCAGAATATAATTATTTTAACAATGACCAGCTAATAAAATCCAATTTTTTGTTGAGCAAATTGAGTAACAATATGCGCAAAAATGACTGTAATTTGCAACAAACCAAATATAAATATATATATATATACTGACAGTATTTGTTTTTTTTTTTCATCATGGCGACGGCCATCAGTGCATAAGCTCTCATATGTCATTTTTTCGTGATGATGTAGAGTGAATTTAATAATAAAATATAATTGCGTGACTCTTTCTGTAACGACAAATAATAATCATTGGGAAAATGAAGACTGCTTTAATGGTGGCGGAAAAACCATCGTTGGCTGCGTCATTGGCAAACATTTTGAGCAATGGTCGTTGTTCATCGAGAAAAGGTAGGTTAGAATTCAACCGGTATTGAATAAGTCTACTATAAATACATAAATATTTTGAAAATATATATTGGAATTGAAAGTAATTTGAAATTGAGTAAAAATAAATATTTTAGAACTTGATTACAGATTAGTTATAGGGCGAGTATTTAATATAATGAAATTATGTGTTTTTTAATTAAGGGATGAATGGATCGTGTTCTGTACACGAATGGATTGGACAATTTATGAGCGAGTCAGTGAACTTTAAAATGACATCGGTGTGTGGACACGTTATGAGTTTGGATTTCATTGGGAAATATAACAATTGGGATAAAGTTGACCCGGTAAGTTTTTTATTATCGAGAAAAAACATGCAAAGTAAATTAATAAATTCAATTTAATTGAATATGTATTTTATGAATTTTTTACAGGTGGAATTATTTTCATGTCCAACGGAAAAAAAAGAAGCAGTGCCAAAATTAAAAATACCTGCATTTCTTGCTAAAGAAGGTTCATATTGCGATTATTTAATTTTATGGTTGGATTGCGATAAAGAGGGCGAAAATATTTGCTTTGAAGTTATTCAAGCGGTACAAGCTGGAATGTCACGTCCATTAAATCCAAATAATATTTGGCGTGCACACTTTTCAGCAATTACAGAGCGTGATATTAAAGCTGCATTAAATAATCTGGGTAAACCAAATGAAAATGAAGCAAAAAGTGTTGACGCGCGTCAGGAATTGGATTTAAGAATTGGCTGTGCCTTCACTAGATTCCAAACACGATTCTTTCAAGTACATATTGCACGTTGATTTTAAATTAATCAATGAAGCAACTTTTAATTTAATGATTATACTTATTGTTTACCAGGGAAAATATGGTGATTTGGATGCTTCATTGATTTCGTATGGACCATGTCAAACTCCAACGCTTGGATTTTGCGTTCAAAGACATGATGAAATTCAAACTTTTAAACCCGATCCATATTGGGTACTTCAAGTGACAATAAAAACAACAGAAGGACAAGAAATGCTTCTTAGCTGGTCAAGAAATCGTTCATTTGACAAAGAAATAGCAAATATATTTCTAAGTATCGTCAAAGAACACGCTCAAGCTTCGTAAGTTTGTCAATTTTTATATAAAATTAAAAAAAAAAAACATGAAAGAAAATGAATAATTTAATCAATTATTGGCTTTTACAGTGTTGTGGACATTCAAAGCACAGAGAAATACAAAACGCGTCCAATAGCATTGAACACTGTTGAATTGATGCGGGTATCGAGCTCTGGTCTTGGTATGGGCCCACATCATGCAATGCAAATCGCAGAACGTCTTTACATTCAAGGTTATATTAGTTATCCTCGCACAGAAACAACCTCTTACCCGGAAAATTTTGATCTTCTGTATGAACTTGATATACAATATTGATAATCCGATTTCATTATTATTTTCACTTTTTTCTTATTAAATCATCGCGTTTTTTTTTTCACACAGATCAACTTTACGACAACAACAAAATAGTTCAGATTGGGGTGATGAGGTAAGGAAAATATTATCTAATGGTATAAATCGACCAAAAAAAGGACATGATGCAGGCGATCATCCTCCAATTACACCAATGAAACCAGCATCACGTAATGAGCTTGATAACGACAGTTGGCGAGTTTATGACTATATTGCACGTCATTTTATCGCAACGGTAATAAATAATTTTCAATGTATAAATATTATAATTTCTGTTTTATATATTCATTTATAGTTTATCGAGTGAATTAATTATAAAAATTCCATCTTCCATTATTCAGCTGGCAAAAGATTGTAAATATCTAAGTACAACAATTAAATTTTCAATCGGAATTGAAACATTTACAATTACTACTCAATCATTGATAGATCCTGGATATACAAATTTATTAACTTGGCAATCAATCAGTGGAAATGATTGTCTTCCACGTTTTAATCCTGGGGATAAAGTTAATATTCACGAGGCAAAATTACAGGAATGTTTTACACAACCGCCAGATTATTTAACTGAATCTGAGTTGATCACATTAATGGAAAAACATGGAATTGGCACTGATGCATCTATTCCTGTACATATTAATAATATTTGTGTTAGGAATTATGTAACAGTAGCTGCTGGAAGAAAATTAGTTCCAACTTCTCTCGGTATTGTTCTCGTTCATGGATATCAAAAGGTTCATTGATTTTATTTTATATTGATTTGTAATTTTTTTATTAAATATTTAAATGAATTAATGAAGTTTTATTAACTTTTTACAACACAATTTTTTCAGATTGATCCAGAATTAGTTTTACCGACAATGAGATCAGCAGTTGAAGAGCAATTGAATTTGATTGCGTTAGGTCAAGCCGATTTTCATGCAGTGCTTCAGCACACAGTTGAAATATTTAAACAAAAATTTCATTATTATGTTCAAAGCATCGATGGAATGGATCAATTATTTGAAGTATCATTTTCACCGCTATCAGCTTCAGGCAAAGCTCTATCGCGATGTGGTAAATGTCGTCGTTATATGAAGTACATTCAAGCAAAACCACCGCGCCTTCATTGTTCTCATTGCAATGAAACGTATAATTTACCACAAAATGGCAACATTAGAATTTACAAAGAATTAAAATGTCCATTGGATGATTTTGAACTTTTATCATGGACAATGGGTTCACAGGGTAAAAGTTTTACATTTTGTCCATATTGCTTCAATAATCGACCGTTTCGTGATATGAAAAAAGGTGCTGGATGTAATTCATGTAGTCATCCAACGTGTCCACATGGATTGAATTCAAATGGTTTGTCAAGTTGTCCTGAATGTGGAAATGGAATTTTAGTTCTTGATTCATCGGCAGCACCCAAATGGAAATTGGGTTGTAATCGTTGCGATGTTATTATACACTTTTTTGAAAATGCACATAAAGTTTCAGTTGAAACGGAAATATGCGATTGTGGAGCACAGTTAATAAGTGTTGAATATAAACAAGATAAAAGTAAATTACCAAATGAACAAACAGAAATGACAGGTTGTATTTTTTGTACAAAAGCATTTTCGCGATTAGTTAAGAAACATCGAGCTGTTGCTTCTAAGCCAGTGATGACTCGAGGTCGGGGTCAGGCGAAAGGTCGTTCTCGAGGCAAGCCACGCCCGCCCAAGGGTAAAATGGAGCAATTAGCTGCGTACTTTTTGTGAAATAAATTTAGTCAATTTCAAGACATATGTCTCGTTTTCTTTTTATTTTGCTCTCACTTTCTATTTCTATCGATCTATTTATCACTTTCTTATTTCTTCTCTCATGTTCATGAATTATTTATAGTCAAAATAAAAAGAGCAAGAGAATTTTTTAGTAGAGAAAAAAAATTCATTCTGTGTCTTCATCAATCAACAATGTTGGATATTATTTTATTTTATTTTTTTCATTATATTCATGATGAGGAATCGATTGATACTTTTAAAGTCAATATAAAAATTATATACTATCAAATAGCTAGTAAACTATGATTATTTAAAAGGTAATAGATATTTTAAATAGATAATGAAATTGAATACACAAAAATCTAAACATAACCTAACTCTCAATTATTTATTATCGGAGTTGAAAATGGGATAAGTGAATTTTTATTTTCTTCAAATGTTCTTAAAACCATGAAGTAGAGATAAAAATTGATCGCGACCCATCAGGAGATTTCTTCCTCGTAATAATAGTAATACTTTTAGAATCATGTCCGATGCTTGAGATTCGCGCCATTGACACAATTTTGTTTTTTTTTTTTTTCATTTTTTATAATTTTTTTTTTATATCCCTGTGATTATGTAGAGCGGCGGGTACATAAGCAGAACGAATGGAAGCTTAAGATCTGTTGGTGACGAAAAAGAAAATTAAGTGATAAGAAAAGATATAATTTGAGTGAAAAACAAAAAAAACAAAAAATGGTATTTAAATAAAATTCTTTTGTGAAATTTTTGAATTGTAAAGTGTTGAAATTATTTCGTATATGAAATTTTATAATTTCCATATTTTATTATTGCTAATTTTTCCTTTATTCATCGGCTCAAATAAGATACAGTAATGACCTAAAACTATATGTTACCCTCGTACGAAAATAAAAGTAAAAAAAAAAAATTAAAATTTCGCATTAATTCAGTTATTCATTCACAGTTTATTTCACGCTATGAAGAATATTAGAGATTTACATAATATTTATGCACAATATCAGTGTAATGCAAATAAAATTGGATTTTAGCAAATTTATTATACAATCGTTGAAGCAAAAAAAAAAAAAAAACAAATACAAAATTGGTTTAGCATCAATTTACAATCGTTGCGTTTAAATATATGTATTAACCAGGTTCAATGTGGTGGTTGGAAAATCTCATTTGCTTATATTATATGCTTTGGAAGTATTTTTGATCCACTCATCTTATGTTTCTTGCCTTGTTTCACTTTTTTCTTTTTTCTCTGTCTCCCACCCTCTCATTTTATAAGCCTGTTATTTTTATGCCAACTGGATATTAATGTCATTAATGTCACAGTGCATACATCACCCAGAAGACAACAGCAAAAAATATAAAATTCTAAATATTCCATGAATTACATACACAAATATTAAATACACATTTTCAAATTCTAAAAGAATTCTTTACAATTTTTTTTCTACAATCTTCATATTATATACAATAGACTTTAATTATCTCGTACATAAAATAATTACCATTAAAACACACATCAGTATTTTGTATTATAATAATTACACAATAATTTAATAAATAATATTAATTATAAACATTTTAAAAATAAACATAAATTAATTTTAAATAAAAATACAAGTCTATGATTTTTGATGAGATGAAAGGGGAAAAAAATCTACAAAAAAAAAAAGAGCACATTGCAGATGGAAAGAAGAAAATGACGATGGAAATGAAAAACATTGAAGAAAGTGGGTGGAACAGGGAGGGAGAGAAAATATGAGAGAGAAGAGAGCGATCGATGACGTCACACACTGCACAAACGGAGCAAAAGCAGAGTTTGGCCTGGGGCAATTTGCCACCTCCATGAGGGCAACGCCACCACCACCACCACCACCACCACCACCTCCACCACTTCTATCGCCACAACGAACACTACCTTCTACTGCTTTTGCTACAACTCCCTAAGGCGTCGCGACATTTACAGCAGCATTTGGAGGGACCATACTAAAGCCTCCACTTGGACTTGGCGATCATCAAGTTACTGTTGATCGTGATTAATTATTATTCGTAGTGTATATCCACAATAAATTATTATTTTTCTTCTTTATTTATTTCATCATTATTAAGTGCCTTTATATTCATTGTGATTGGTGAAATGATACGTTGGTTTATAGATTATTAATTAATGAACCAAGAATGGGCGAAGAGATTACTTGATAATTATTAATAATATTGTGATTGATGATTGTAAATCAGGACATGAATTTATCAGGATGATGACGATGGCAAAAGTCTCTTTATGGTATCGAGATATTCAGATGCTAATATCATGTGGATTTTATTTAATTGATAATACAAAAATAAAATATAAATAAATAATTAAGGAATATAGTTAAAAGCATGTGTACAAAGTTATGTATCAGACATTTCATTGTTTATACTATTATAATCGGGATTTTTCGGGTTTTTGTTCAGTCTAGTGTTACCAAAAACATTGATGACAATTTACAATTAATTTGCGATGTTAATAATGATGGTAGGGATATTATTTGTCGTGGTTTGGGGCTCAAAACTGTTGATGAAGCTTTGATGACATCTGCCATCTCTTCTTTTATCTTCAATATCACAAAAATGTAAGTTAATTTTTATTTTCATTTGTATATTTTTATTTGTAATATATAAACATTTGTGTGTCTATTGATCCATTTAGTTATTTTATTTTATTAGTCAAATTAATAATGAAATGATTTTAATTATAATTAAAAAATTCTATTGATTAATTTATGTAAATTATAAATCACACGTAATTCGATTATACTTAATGAAGTATAATTAAATCTCATTAAATATCATTCACTGTCATACAATTTATTTCAATGATTTTTCATTTATAATTATTCAATTTTTATTTATAGATTTTCTGATAATAATTTCAAATAATTAATTCATTTATTCATGCTTTGGCCTTGACAGAATTAGAAATTGTTAATTATATTTAATATTCATTATGATAAGTGAGAGAAGTTGTTGCATTACTGTGAAGATAAAAGAAAATAAAATTCAAGTGGAGGGAAAAACCTTTGGTAGATGCAAGAGTCAATTTTCATGATTTATCGCACCAATTAAATTGCCCCTCACGTCGTGATTTCTTCCTCTCTCTCTCTCTTTTTTTTTTTCCTCTGTCACACATATACACACACTGAGAAATATTTACACATTCGCCCCTACCTCATAATGCACGATGTTATTATATCCTCCAATCTCAACCTCCTCTTTAACTCCAGAATACATTACACTAAAAATTTATTTATTTATATATATTCATTTGGATAATGTTATTGAATTTTTTTTTTTAATTAATACACCTCATGATATATTGAATATAAAATCAATTAACCCCTTATGAATATCAGAAATATTTTATTTTTTATTTGTGTAATTAATTTTATAAATTTTTTTTTATATTTGAAATAATGATAAAGATGAAAAGGAAATTTATATATTACTTTGATAAATTATATGATTGAGATATTTTATGTTTGATATGTCTGGAGAGTGTCATCAATGCTTCTACTAGATAATGGAATGATTGATGAGTTAGTGCAGAAGGGGAAAATATGTTTGCTTGGATATATAAGATGAAAAAAGGACTGGCATGGATCAACTTTTTCTGCCATTTATTAGTAGCAAAGTCTCATTCAAGACGTTCATACTTTTCTCCATTGTGTTCATGCACGAGTCCAGGATGTCATGATGGAAAAAAATGATGAGCAGGAAAATGGATTGCAAAAAGGGAGAGAAAAAAAAATGAGAAAAAAATAAAAAAGAAGATGTATTAAGTTTTTCACCATTTAGTTATTTTGTTTTCTTTTTTTTATCTTTTTATTTTCATCAATTTATTTTCGTTGGTTTTACTCAAATTATTTTCTATATTAATAGCAAAAAAATATATTATAAATATTAATTGATGTACATATGTAATAATGAGGAATAAAATAATTATGAATATATAAAATTATAATTTTATCGTTAATTATAATTGTGAAATTGAAATATTAATTGAAGTATTTATTTAATTACTTGATGTTTTTATTTTTTAAAAATAACACAGCGATTCTGATGTGGAAATATAGAAAATAAATTGATGAATTCAATCGATTTGAATGGGCGTTGTAACTAACTTGAAAAATCGTTGTTGTGAAATTAATTCAGGCCACCACATTATTTCATTGGGGAATTTTGTACACGTACGTGTACATACATCGTGCGATGTACGCCGGTGAAAGGTATCTCGTATGAGTTGCGTCTCTAAAAGTAGTGTTGTGTCTTATATACAATGCTACGTAACATAAAAATTGTCCGACGATGACGTTGAAATATAAAGAAATCAAATGGCTGGAGGTGTCGTTCCATTTTATAATATTATTTTTTATTTTATTCTTATGCAATAATTTTAATTCAATTTTTTTTGTGAGTTTAATTTTTTTTTTCAATTTGATTTTCTAGGATATATTTGTAACAATTGATTTTTTTTTTTTGATTTATGTATTTGTGTTATGAAAATCAATAGGGGAATATAATACATCTTGGATATTTGTTGAAATGAGAGTGTGAAAAAATATTGAATATCATTTTTTTTTATTTCATTTTGTTCCATTTATTTCTTATAATTTGATCGTTATCTCAAACATTAGGTAATGTTCTATATATAGGTATTAATTAATGAAAAATTCATCTTTTTGAAAATTTATACGATTTTATTTATTATTTTTTATTATTAATTTTGGAATTTAGTGTTGTAAATTGAATTTTAATAATTAATTTGGGAATTTCGTGCTGTAAATTAAATTCTAATTATTAATTTGGGAATTTTATGTTAGGAATCAAATTCATAAAATTAATTTGGGAATTTTATGTTGGAAATCAAATTCTTAAAATTAATTTGGGAATTTTATGCTGTAAATTAAATTCTAATTATTAATTTGAGAATTTTATGTTGTGAATCAAATTCTTAAAATTAATTTGGGAATTTTATGCTGGGAATTTAATTCTTATTATTAATTTGGGAATTTCGTACTGTAAAATAAATTCTAATTATTAATTTGGGAATTTTATGTTGGGAATCAAATTCTTGAAATTAATTTGGGAATTCTATGTTGGGAATTAAATTCATATTATTAATTTGGAAATTTTATGTTGGGAATTAAATTCATATTATTAATTTGGGAATTTTATGTTGGGAATTAAATTCATATTATTAATTTGGGAATTTTATGTTGGGAATTAAATTCTTATTATTAATTTGGGAATTTCGTACTCTAAAATAAATTCTAATTATTAATTTGGAAATTTTATGTTGGGAATCAAATTCTTAAAATTAATTTGGGAATTTGATGTTAGTATGTATATAATTTTTTTTTATTCCTTTTCGTTCCATTTATTTCTCATAATTTGATCGCTATCTCAAACATCAAGTAATCCCCTCTATACACATATATGAATTAATAAAAAATTCATCTCTTTAAGAATTCATCGTGACTTAATTATATTTGATAGTCGATATAGATCTTGAACACGCAACAAATAAGGAATTAATACACATAATCATAATGAAGAAATTGCAATAAATAAATACACATATTGTCAATTTATTCATCACTAACAAGTTTCCTGAAATAAACATAAATATGTTATTTTTTTTCTATCGACCTTATATCAATCATTTATTATAAAAATTATCGACAGATATTTTCTTGACCTTTCATCATTTTATAATATTAACAATAAAACATCAAGTATTCATCATTAAGATATAATTTTACATTTACCGTTTAACTTAATTTTATTTTATTTTATAGTCCTCATTTTTTTTTTTACGAGGTAAAAAGCACATTTATGTGCATGCAATTATTCACACATGCACACACACACACACAGACGTGTTTAATCGATACCATATTTTACCTCTTAATAATGAAAATAAATTTGATTAAATATATAATACAATATTATTTTTAATTTAATTAATTTTGAAAAATAAAAATTTTAGAAATTAATAATTAATAATTATTAGTATTTTTTATAATAATAATTAGTATTTTTCACTTTTTCATATTGGATTATTTCTAAGTGATTTATTTTATAATAAATAAAAACATGGGAATTTTGTTTTTTGAATTCCACAATCAGAGTTTTTTTATTTATGTTATTTATGTTGTATAAGAATTTTTCTTTTTTTTTTTTTCTTTATGGTATTTTACTCAATCGTGATTTCTACAAAATCAACCGTAAATGTACTTACATATATATAAGGTTTTTAGAAGAAAGAGATTTCGCAGTTTCATGAGATTTACTGCATTGTTCAGCGTGAGTCATAAATATCCGATCCGTTCAAAGACATCCCGTAGTTAATGTTATTATATTTTTGGAAGCATTTATTATTATACGATATAAATAAAACAGATAGAATAAATAAACCATGACCTACCTCTGTATTTTTATATTTTAACATCAATTATATAGTTTCAAGAATTTTTGTTTAAATTTTTTCAATACAAATTCAACGTGAAAATTATTTTGAAATAAACAATTTTATTCATGTGACGAGATTCAATTCCGATGATACGTGTTAAACATTCGAAATAAATTGAAAAATATCTTGACTCCAAATTTATTTAGTCTGAAAGACAAAAATTTATTGAGAAATTTGACATGAAATATTATTCATTTTACTTAAAATTATTTTATTATTGGGAATTTAATTTTTAGACTTAATTTTAAAATTTGATATTGCAAATTAAATTCTAATTATTAATTTGGGAATTTTATGTTGGGAATCAAATTCTTAAAATTAATTTGGGAATTTCGTACTGTAA
>JAQQBS010001424.1:7790800-7815365 GCA_030347275.1 Microctonus aethiopoides
TACTGTAAAATAAATTCTAATTATTAATTTGGGAATTTTATGTTGGGAATCAAATTCTTAAAATTCATTTGGGAATTTTATGTTGGGAATCAAATTTTTAAAATTAATTTGGGAATTTGATGTTAGTATATATATATTTTTGTTTTAAATTAATAAATTTGACATGAAATATTATTCATTTTACTTAAAATTATTTTTCTGCTTCAACATAAATTCTCGTTTTGAAAATTGATATAAAATCTACATTAATAATAATTGACACTAATTTTGAATGGACTTTTACAAAAAAATTTCCACTCACAATAAATTCATATACATAAAGTTAATAATCATAAGCATTTGTATTAATTTGTAATTCAATTAACTTGTCATGTTTGAGTATAAGTGTGGGCATACACATAGATAGAAACATTAAAGTGATACAATAAAGCACGTGAGAGGCTAAGAGATGTTAAAAATTCTATGACAAACAGATTGTGACAGAGAACTATAGTGTATATATATTCACCGAGGACAACCGCTAAAGGCGATGATGAATGTCCTGATAACAAAGTATAAAAGAAATAAAAAGATAATTAAACTGAATTTATAGCTAAGCTAACTTGGGGGTTTTTATGGTCACCATTAAGTTCGCCCCTAGCGACAAATAAATATTTCTAACGCACGACGAACTATACTTCAACCCTCAAGGCGAAACCAGAAACGAAATATAAATAAAAAAAAAAGTCGTACATGTTAGTTACATTATTTTTTTTTTTTTTTTTTTATATAAATGTGAGCAAACCAACAAAAATATTGAAGTGATAAGTTTGACTTCATTTTTCTTTTTCATACTTCTTTTTTTGGCCCATGCGGAGACTTACATTTCTATTTATAAAATGGCGCTCAATAAATAAATATATATATATATATATATATATATATATGTGTGTGTGTGTGTGTATTTTTCTTCATTTTCCGTCATAGTTGTTGGATCCTCTCGCACATGTCCGTGACAATTTATTTCCGGTTATTCAACGATGAAAGAATTTTTTTTTATTGTCTGACATTTATTTTGTTTATTACCGAGGGTGAATACTGATGCAAAAATTCATAGAGTAAATTCCCGTTAGAAACATCCTTATATAAAAAAAGAAAAAAAGAAAAAAAAAATTAATAAATGTATATAATGAATCCATTTATAAACATGTAGATGCATAGGTTAATGTTATATGAAAAATTTGTGATTTATAAAATTTATAAAATGATGGTGGTTACCGGATGGATTAGTTGACAATTTTGAAAGTTAATAAATTACGTCCGGAAATAAACTGTTGGCAAATAAAGAGGCTTTTGCACTCATCTGTGATTGCAGCTGTTTGTGGGTCCATAAAATTAGCATATTTAATATGAGCAAATGGAGAAGTTTTCATTCAGTTTTATAATTTTTATTCAATTCACTGCGAATGTATTAAAATTTTATTATCATTGATATTATTATTATTATTATTATTATTATTATTATTATTATTATTTTCATTAAGATTAATTATAAGATTTTGATTTTGATTTATACAGATTTTGATATAATATCGAGAATAATTTGATTAAATTTATTTATGCTTTGGTATGCTTGGAAAAAAAATTAGAAAATTAATTTTTAATTAATTTGGGAATTTGGTATTGTAAGCCAAATTCTTAAAATCAATTTGGGAATTTGATGTTGTGAATCGAATTCTTAAAATCAATTTGTGAATTTGGTGTTATAATTCGAATTTTTGTAATTAATTTGGGAATTTGGTATTGTGAATCAAATTCTTAAAATTAATTTGGGAATTCGGTCTTGTGAATTGAATTCTTAAAATTAACTTGGGAATTTGGTGTTGGAAATCAAATTCTTTAAATTAATTTGGGAATTTGGTGTTGTAATTCGAATTTTTGTAATTAATTTGGGAATTTGGTATTGTGAATCAAATTCTTAAAATTAATTTGGGAATTCGGTCTTGTGAATTGAATTCTTAAAATTAACTTGGGAATTTGGTGTTGGAAATCAAATTCTTTAAATCAATTTGGGAATTTGGTATTGTGAATCAAATTCTTAAAATTAATTTGGGAATTTGGTCCTGTGAATTGAATTCTTAAAATTAACTTGGGAATTTGGTGTTGGAAATCAAATTCTTTAAATCAATTTGGGAATTTGGTATTGTGAATCAAATTCTTAAAATTAATTTGGGAATTTGGTCTTGTGAATTGAATTCTTAAAATTAACTTGGGAATTTGGTGTTGCAAATCGAATTCTTAAAATTAATTTGGGAATTTGGTGTTGTAAATCAAATTTTTGTAATTAATTTGGGAATTTGGTATTGTGAATCAAATTCTTAAAATTAATTTGGGAATTTGATGTTGCAAATCAAACTTTTTAAATTAATTTAATTTATATTTTTCATATTTATATATTTGTTACAGAGATTTCACTAACAACAACATAACATACATTCCAACGAATGCTTTTCGTCGAGCACCAAATGTCGAAGTTTTGTGAGTGTATTTTATTCAAATAAATTTAATACATTTATATATTTTATTTATTCCAATAAATATATAATAAAAATTATAATATTCGGCAGATTTCTACGAAAAAATCACTTGGAAATTATTAATGACAGAGCATTCACAAATTTATCAAACCTACGAATATTGTATGTAATTTATGCATGGATTATTATTGATATAAAAAAATTTTGTAATATATTTATGTTTATAAGAAATAAATTACAGGGAACTCGATGATAATGATCTTACCGACATTCCTGAAGCAATTTTGCATCTCACCAATTTGGAGGATTTGTCAGTATTATTTTTCAACAATAAATAATTAAATGTTATTTTATATAAATTAAATTATTGGTTAAAAATAAAATTTTTGTCATTTCTAGATCTATTGCCAATAATAAAATTCAAATATTGCGCGCCGACTCACTGTGGGGAGTCCCCAATCTCATTTCATTGGATTTACGAGGCAATCCTATCAAACAAATTCACGCGCAAACATTCAAAAATCATCACAGACTTCGTAAGTTGTAAGTATTTTTTTTATTTTCACTTTTAAAATAATTCCTCATGATAAATTTAATTAATAAAAAGATTTTGATGTGAAGTAATTGAAATTATTAAATAAATTTAGGATTCTATCAAACGTCCGGGAACTTAGAGACTTTCCAAATTTGAATGGAACAACATCATTAGAGATTTTGAGACTGGATCGTGCCTCGGTGACAAAAATCCCTGCCAATTTCTGCAAACAATGTCCAAAATTAAAAAGCCTGTATGTAAAATTATTTTTATTCACTTAATATTTATTAATAAAATTTTTTATAATATTTTTCAGAGATATAAAATCCAATCTTCTTACGACAATGCCAAACTTGAAAGACTGCAAGGACCTTAGAGTATTGTAAATAAGTTTACCTAAATGTAAATAAATATTTTAAAGGTAAATAATTGATGGGACTTTTTTACCACTTATTTTTAGGAATTTAGCTAGCAATATGATATCATCATTGTCAGGTCAACCATTTTCTAATTTAAAATCTCTCCACGATCTTCTTCTTCCTCACAACAACATCAAGACAATCCCATCAGATGCTTTTACTGGATTAAGTCGCCTGCAAGTTTTGTAAGTTATCCAACAATTTTTATAAACGATAGATTATTTTTATCTATTTGTAGATATAATTTTTCAATTCAATTCAATGAATTTAATTTAATTTTGAAATTTAAACTGCTTTTAGAGATTTGGAGAGTAATGCTATTGAATTTATTCATCCTGATGCATTTCGAGAAATAAGACATGTTGAAGATTTGTAAGAATCAAATTTAATATTTTTTTCAAATTCTCAATTATTATCATTTATTTATTCATTCATTATTTTCTTTTTTTCTTTTTTTTAATTATCTTTATAGGAATTTGGGTAATAATATATTTCCAACTCTTCCGATAATCGGTCTTTCTAATTTAATTCATCTAAAAACATTCAACAATCCGGCACTGAGAGAATTCCCATCAGCCGAAAGATTTCCACGAGTACAAACAATGGTACTATCTTATGCCTACCATTGCTGTTCATTTTTATCAATTGAGCTTGAAAGTTCAACGATAAAAACGTCTGTTCAAGAATCTGTTTTCTTTCCTACTGATAATGAATTCGATATTTCATTGTGGAATTCAAGTTTAACCGACATCTGGCCACAATTACGTAAGCTTAATTAATTATTAAAAATAAATATTATTAAAACAAATAAATAAAATTAATGATAAAATAATTTTTTATTTTCATAGATAATTTGAGTAAAAAGTTTGGCTCACAGATGAATGAACTTTGGGATAATTTTGGATCCGATTTCACATATCCGGGCAACTTGCCCGCATATGTTGAAGATTATTTTGAAGATCAGATAGGAAAAATGACTTTACCATCAGCGCAAACATTGCCAACTCATGTTCAATGTCTTCCACAGCCAGGTTTGTAAATTGAATATAATTATATGAATATCAAAACTTAATATTAATTTATTATTAAATATTTAGGTCCATTCTTACCATGTCAAGATTTATTCGATTGGTGGACATTAAGATGCGGTGTATGGGTTGTTTTTTTATTGGCAATGCTTGGCAATGGCACAGTTGTATTTGTTATTGTATTTTCTCGAAGTAAAATGGATGTACCAAGATTTCTCGTATGCAATTTAGCTGCTGCAGATTTTTTTATGGGCATTTATTTAGGTATGTTGACATCAAGAAAAAAAAATAATTTTTTAAATAAATAAAAATTGACAATTATACATTTATGAATTTATTGCAGGTTTATTAGCAATAGTTGATGCTTCAACGCTTGGTGAATTTCGAAAATATGCAATTCCATGGCAAATGTCAATTGGCTGTCAACTTGCCGGATTTCTCGGAGTACTCAGCTCTGAATTAAGTGTTTATACATTAGCTGTCATAACATTGGAGCGAAATTATGCAATAACTCATGCAATGCATTTGAATAAACGTTTGAGTTTGAAACATGCCGGTTATATTATGACAATTGGTTGGGGATTTGCATTATCAATGGCAATATTGCCATTATTTGGTGTATCAGATTATCGTAAATTTGCAATATGTTTGCCATTTGAAATAACTGGTACAGCATCACTTACATACGTTGTATTTCTTATGCTTATCAATGGCGTAGCATTTTTAATTTTGATGGGTTGCTATTTAAAAATGTATTGTGCAATACGTGGCTCTCAAGCATGGAACTCAAATGACTCGAGAATTGCCAAACGAATGGCATTATTGGTATTTACTGATTTTCTCTGTTGGTCACCAATAGCATTTTTTTCACTCACTGCAACATTTGGATTACAATTGGTGTCATTGGAGCAAGCTAAAGTATTTGCTGTATTTGTATTACCATTAAATTCATGTTGCAATCCATTTCTCTATGCTATTTTAACAAAACAATTTAAGAAAGATTGTGTATTGATATGTAAAGCGATTGAGGAATCAAGAGTGACAAGAGGTATTGGTAGATGTCGACATAGTTCGAATTTTAGTAATCGTCAAACGCCAGCAAATACAAACAGTTTAGTTGATCGTTCATCGAGGGAAAATCAACCGACCTGTGCATGCAATACACGATTATTGGAGGCAGCTAATCAATGTCAAGAGCGATGGTGGGGTGCTAAAATACTTTGGCCATGCAGTGGCAAAGATCAACGACAACGTCACAATAGAAGTGATCAATATGCTTATCAAATTGCTGAAATACAACAAAAGCAACATAAACGTGCGTGTTCTGTATCGTCAAGCGAAAATTTTTCATCATCACGATCAGATTCATGGCGACAAGCCCATCATTGTGGTATACCATTGAGATTATTGGATCCTAAACGACGTGCGTCCTCTTGGCTAATAACACGTAAACCCTCGCAGGATTCAAATTTAAGTTCATCGAGAAATGATTCGTCTGGTTCGGCAACAACTGCAAGCACTAGCACATGGAGAATGTCAAAATCCAGCGCTTCATTGGATATTAATTCACGTACAACACCACGACCAGCACGATCTAAACCACGATTAACGAGACAATCGGCGATTCAAGAACCTGAACCACCTGGTAGTCCAGGTAGACTTGCAGTTAGATTACTTGCGACTATTCCGTCAGCTGCGGAAATGAGTGAACAATTGGACGATGACAGTATGAATCTAAAAGAAACTCAAATTACACATTCAGAAGTATCTTATCAGCAGCACCAAATAAAAGATTGCGAGAAGACAAGTTCAATAGCAAACAATTCAAATTCAAATCAAAATTAATTACAGTATAAATTATCAATATAATAAATATTGAAATATTTGATAATTTTGTTTAATGAAATAAGGTATAATGATTGGATGAAAAATTATAGAAACAAATTAATTAAACAGTTGAATTGGATTGTAAGTATTGATAAATCATAAGACTGAATCAATTATTTCTTCTTTGCTATTATACACTGTATAATGTTTATATCTTTTTAGTACATTAACCTAAAAGCTATATAAATTTACATTCAAAATACACACATGCATACATGCATTCATATGATATAAATATTTTTTTTTTTTTCAAAGTCAAACTAAAATTAAAGAGATGCAATCAAAATTAAATTAATCTATTATGTATATGGAGCATTCCTAAAGTTTTTTTTTTCTTTTCTTATGAATAACTAGTATTTATCACAATATAATTTATGTCCATATATGTATGTTTCACTAATAATATATATTTGTTTTAATGTGATATAAATAAATATATATTGTATGCGAATTATAAAAAAGCTCATAGGGTATAAGATTATTGAATAGTATAATAAAGTTTATTAATACTAATTAAATATATTAATAAATGTTCTTGCGATGTTAATCTCAGCTGTATTGTAAATTATATTAGTTGTATTAATATATAAACATATAAATAAAATATAATTAAATATTAAGTGTGGAGAATTTCTACAACGAATAAAGTCAATTTTGTTTCTTGTTTATTCTTTTATGAAATATAACAAAGAATAGAGAGAAAAAAAAAAAGATAAGAATGTATTGAATAATTAAATAACAAATTCTCACTGCCATATTATACGGTTAAAAAATTGTCACAGATTTTTAATATAAAAAAATAAAAAAAGTTTTTAATATTATTGAAATAATTATATTAATGCAATTGTACAAATTCAAAGTTGTCGAGTTAAAGCTCACATAAATACAAATTAAAAACGTTGCAATAAAGAAAATGTAAGAAAGTGAATTGTTTATTTGTTTTTTTTTTCACTAATGAATTGATGTACTGTAAACAAATGTAGATGAATAATAATTGAAGCTTTTAAAATATTGTGTACACATTGAAATTGAAAAATGAATTGTAATAAAATTTTAATTACACCACAAATTAATTGATTTAGTGCATTTAATTATTGCATTAAAATCTGTAATATAATTCACCTGATTATTAATTATAAATTACAATTAAATAATTTTTATTAAATCATCAACATTGATTGTACTTTTTATATAAATTGCAAAAATATAAATGAGTTGTAGAATATTTTTTTTTTTTCATCGTGACAATATTTACAAGTGCGTTTACTATTTTTAGCAACAGTTTAAAATAAAAAATAAATGTATTTGTTTATACATGAGACATGAATACTAAGTTTCAAGCCTTATTATAAACTCGATCAAGTCTTAATACTTGATTAATTTTGGTATTAAATATATTTTTACAATTATTTTCATGCGAAAAAACTTAAAGACATATCCAGATACAATTTAGTACAAATACATACAAAAATTTATCTTAACCTCAATACATAAATACATTTTTAATTTTTTTTTCTTCTATACTTCTATACTTTAATTAATTTAATATAGCATTAATCAATATTAATATTCTTCTCCATTCTGAATTATTTATACATCCCCACATAGCAAAAAGAAAAATAATATGTATACTGCACATATATAAATTTTCTTTCTTTAATAATAATTATTATCATCACATGATGCAATAAAAAAAGAAAGTAAATTCATCATTTACAATATCATGAATTATTTTCAATTAATAAACAAATATAAATTGATAAATTATCGAATCTATTTATTTTATTTGTTCGAAATACGTCTGCCTGTGTGTGTATGTGTGTTTCGAATATAATATTGAATAAATAAACGAAAGGAGCGAAGCAACTTTCTTTGAAAGTATGACAAACAAGTGGAGTTGGGCGAAAGTTCTGCGTACGAAATTAAGGAAGAATGTGAAAACTTAACACGCAATTTGTGTACCACTACATAAAAAATGAACTGCCAATAGGTGGAGACCATCAGTAAGAGGATGTAGAGAAAATACACTTCAATACAATATTGATATAATATTTTGCCAGTTGAATGCGCACTGTGATCACAACAACTGTACTCTCAGATAAATAAAAAATTGTTTGAGTTATAATTTAATCATGCAACTTGTGTATAAAACAGTAGATGGAAGTATTGGTGAAAAATTGGATCGTATGTTTGGGGTTAAGTCGAGTTTTCTTCGAGTTGAACCCAGTAATTGTTTATTACCACCAGAATTTGTATTATTGGGAACGAAAATTCGTGACATGAAAATTTATGATGACGATGTGTGGATGGTTTCATATCCTCGTACAGGTAAATATTATTATTTATTTTTTTTTTTTATTGTTTTTATTTGTGTATTATATTGTTGATGAATTTTTTTCTTTCTTCTTTGATGAATAAATATTCTGGCAATTGTTTAAGGCAGTCATTGGGCTCAAGAGATGGTTTGGTGTATTGGTAACAATTTTAATTATGAAGATGCAAAAGTTCCATTACTCCTGAGGAATCCATTGCTTGAGTGAGAGGAATTATTTTTGTTTATTGGAATTTGTTTTATATCTGGATTTAAATTTTGGAAATAAATATTTCAGAGGTTCAGCGCTGATGGTAACAGGAAAGTATGTGAAATTCTTTTCTCAACTTGGGAATTCAGTGGAAAATGTAGAGAAATCACCTCGTCCACGATATGTCAAAACTCATTTACCATGGGAATTATTACCTCGTGAAATGAATGAAATAAAACCTAAGGTGAAATAATAATGATTAGTTTAAAATTTAATGGAATAAATATAAATTATTATTTTATCAACAGATTATTTACGTTGCTAGAAATGCAAAAGATACTTGTGTTAGTTTTTACCATTATTGTAAACTGATGCATAACTTAGAGGGAACATTTGAAGAATTTGCTGAGCTTCTTTTAAATGATACTGGTAAATTAATTGAATTATTTCGTTTGATTTCTGTTTCAATTTTTTTTTTTTTTTTTTTCATTATAGAACAAATTTTAGATATTTATTATATTGGTTTATTATTTTTAGCACCCATGGGACCATTTTGGAAGCATGTACTTAGCTTTTGGAATCGTCGAAATGAAAAAAATATATTTTTTCTCACTTATGAGGAGATGAAAAAAAATCAACATGATGTTATTATTAAAATGGCAGAGTTTTTAGGAAAAACTGTGACAGAGGAACAAATTAAAGAGTTAGAGGCACATTTAGAATTTTCTAAAATGGCAGCGAATCCAGCAATAAATTTACAACAAATTTTGACTCAAGATAATGATGATGATCCAAATGTTAAATTCATTAGAAAAGGTAAAATAGGTGATTGGAGAAATTATATGGATGATGAACTATCTCGCAAGTTTGATGAATGGACAAACAAAAATTTAATGGAAACTGGACTTGTTTTCGATGATCACTAATACATATGATATTTTTATATTTTTATACAAACCTGAATCATCATTATTCTATAATTTTGTTACAAAATTATTAAATTACATGTTTTTGTTAATAAAATAACTATAAAAATTCTATTTATATATTTATTATTTTACATATTCCAATCCTACACACATAAAATAATTTACTGTATGGCACTTTGACAATCGGGTGAGTTTGAATTTCCCGCGTATATTTTATAAGCGAATTATTGGCTAATATACTCGGATAAATTCGCATCGTTGTGAGAAAAAATCCGATTGTCACCGAAGGTAATAGAAATAAATTGAACGTACAGTAATAACAGCAAGATGAATATCTATCTATATATATAGATATATATTTATACATATAACTCCATGTAAATACGAGAGTGAACGAGATGTAATAAGAGCAATTGAGTAAACCGCAGGCAAACTTGTCAATTTGGCAAGTTCGCAACAGTTTGCGAATGAAAAAGTTATTGCGAATGTTGCATTGGTTGGGCACACTTATGCTTAACCTAAAAATCAATGAAATTATAAATATAAGCAAGCGGCACTAGAATTATTATGAATATAACTGCATTTATTAATATACAATATTGAAACAATGACAAAAATAAAAAGTGATGAATCGACAAGTGGCAGATTGTGTTGGTTACGTGAACGTGAATTGGGAATAAAATTTTCGCTTGGTCATGTTGATCGTTTTCATAAAACATTGTATTCATCTACTCAGGCAGTTGATTCATGGAATCAAGGTGATGATATTAAGAAAACAAAATATGGTGGTGTCTTCAATTTGGAATATTCTCCCGATGGGTATTTCTATTGATTAATTTTATAATTTACATATTAATTTATTAAAAATATTCATGATAACAATAATGAATTATTCATATATTTTCAGATCATTATTGGTTGCAGCATGTGAGAAAAAAAGTATATTAATGTTTGATCCATTAAATAGACGTCTTATTCATGGAATAGATAGTGCACATGATGATTGTGTTAATTGTGTTAAATTTTTGGATCAACGTATGTTTGCAACATGTTCAGATGATAAAACTGTTGCACTGTGGGACGCAAGAAATTTAAAACAAAGCATACGAACACTACAAGGACATTCAAATTGGGTAAAAAATATTGAATACAGTCCAAGTGATGGATTATTACTAACTAGTGGATTTGATGGAACCATTTTTACATGGGATATTAATAGTTTTACGGAAAATAGTTTTTTATATAATCGTGTATTTCATACAAATGGATTAATGCGAACACGATTATCACCGGACGCAAGTAAAATGTTAATGTGCACTACGGCTGGTTATCTTATGGTTGTTCATAATTTAAGATTGAGTACATTGTCACATGATCTTGTTGAATTTAAACCAAATATGTATCGATTAATGCAATTGTCGCAAACAACTTTTCCATCAACTGCCAATTTTACACATTTATTTTCACATACACGTAAACATAATAGAGTTGAATTTTTAACTGATTTTCCACTGGGTGATGATGCTGAAGTTATATCAAGTTTACAAGTACATCCACAAGGCTGGTGTGCTCTATCTAGAAATGTCAGCAGTGGAGAAAAATCTGAATGGACATGCGTTCATGATATTCAAGAAAATAATGGTGAAATTGAAATTTCTGATGATGATTGTGAGTCAATATTACCAAAGCAACAACAACAGCAGCAGCAGCAGCTGCAATCACAATTAATTGAAACATCTAGAACATCAGAAATAAGGTATTCAATTTTGCTTGATAGTATTGCATCAAGAATGATGCAACAAGCATCACCAAATAATACAAGAGTAAATGATCAAAATGAACAATCATCACGAAATAATGATTGGCAGGAGATTCGACGCATTTCACGTTTATATTCTCAGGTACCATCTACACGTGGTCCACGTCCAAGTATTCTTCGTTCAAGTATAAGAAGTGTAAACTTATCGGATCAGGAAGAAATTAATTTTAATCCAACAAGAAGAAATGGCGATAGAAATATCACTGAAAATAATAATCGTTCAACGACAAATGTTGAATTACATGTGAATTCATCAGATATATGGGAAGCTCTTGTGGCAATCAGAGAAGCCAGAGATGCTGCACGTGAGAATGAAAGAGAATTGTATACATCACGAACGAATCCAAGAAATTGGTTATTGAGACGATCAACGAGAGGTAGTGGTGGAAGTGGCGGTGGAATTCTTGCAGGTGGCCAAAGTAGCATTAATAGCAGTAATGGTAACAGCGAGCATGAATTAGGTGGCGGTGCCGCAGGTATTAATGGTGATAATGAAAATGGTAGTTCACATACTGTTGTAATTGTTGGTGATCATGGCAGTACACCGATTCAAAATCGATCGGGAAATAAGCCAATGTATGCAATACCTAGAAATCATAAAGTACACCAAAATATATCGCGTTTAACGCATTATATTGAAGAACCAAATCTTGGTTCGGGTTATATTAAAGAGTTGTGTTTCTCAGCTGATGGTCGATTAATTTGTTCTCCATTTGGTAATGGCATACGTTTACTTTCATTCTCAAATAATTGTGAAGAATTATCCAATTGTGTTCCACCACCAAATACATCAGTACAATTACATGAATTGGCAACAAAAGTTAGTCATTCTAATATTGTTCTTAGTACTAAATTTTCCCCTAGACATTGTTTACTGGTTTCTGGATGTCTTGGAGGTAAAATTGTTTGGTATCAACCAGTAATTTAGAATAACAAATATATATATATATATTTAAATAAATTTGCTTTATAATCTTATATTGATATTTTTCACGTACTAATATTTATGAAATCTAAATATCTATTGCTCGATACATCCCAATATAATCAATGTGGTTGCTTTAATTATTATAAACGTTCAGATAATATTTCTCATAAATTCGATTCATTTGATAATGTATATTAATTATATAACCAAAATTTACTATTGTGTTGTGCTTGTAAATAATTTTTTATTTTATTTTCTGCTTGTTTTTTTTTTATTATAAATGATAAATTTAATTTTCATATATGCAATTATGGTCCTGTGATTAACTTCAGTGCCGTACTGCAAAGAGTACTTAATTTCTGTATGATAAATTAAACTATTTCTGACGTTTTATTATGAATATTGTTGATATTTTACAGATAATATTATTAATTAATTGAATCAATGCAATTGTTATCTTTAAAAAGACTTGTGTTTGCTGGAAACAAAAAAATCGTGGAATAAATATTTAAATCCAATCAAATGTTATAATCAATTTAAAAATAGTACATCATAATAATTTTGCCTGTACATTATTGCTACGTATATAATATGTTAGAAAATATGTTGGAAACAACAAAAAAAATGCAAAATTATATCGTAAAAAATTCAAAGAAAACAAATGTGATGAAATTTGTGCATATAGAAACATTTGAGATGTGAAAAAAAAAAAATGTACGCCATGTATAATTATAATAATAAATAAGATAGAAAAAAAAAATTATTACAATTGTGACAAATATGAAATCAGCCAAAACCATATTTGATCCATCTATTGATATTTATGTTTTTATTACATATACACTGACAAACATACATGTAAATGAAAATGAAAAAATAAAAATGATTTTTGTTTGTTTTATGAAATTATTGCGTATATACATAATTAATTTCTACGTATATAAATATGCATGATAATTATATAGTTTCTGCAACATTATACAGACAGTACACCTATATATGTCTGTAGCATACAATAAAAAAAAAAACATACATGTATAAACAAAACATATAATCTTTTAAGTGCAACTTTTATTTTTGCTGGATAGTAGATGGATATAAATAAAATTGGTATGCAATTAAATAGTTCAAGTCCTGTTAAATAGTCCCAAAAAATTAAACTATATATTATAAAAGTACATGTGCGAGTGTGTGTATAGTACACAGTACTGTGCATTTTTTCTTTTGAAAACCGAGAGCTGTATAATATAATAATGGAATTCAATGTCTTGCAGTAATTGAATAAATAATATTAAACGAATAATATTTAAATGGCAAAGTAATATATAATTGCAAGAATAAAATAATAATGTATATTAGTTGTAAGCATTTGACCATCACTTGGATAAATGCTATTATTGTTATCATCACCAAATATTAATGATGATGATCTTCGTGATCGATAAAGTTGAGAAGAATTTGTTATATTTTTTGGAATATTTATTGATAAATTGCTGATAAATTTCTTTAATTGCGATGCATTATTAATCAGCATATCTGATGACGATCTACCAGCATCAATATAATGTAATTTATCATCATCGTTATTGTTATTACGTCGATGTATTTTTGTCGTTTTTGCGCCTGAGAAATTATTTAAATCTTTAATATTCTTACCATCATGTGTAATTATTGTTGCAATATTCGTTGACCACTGTACGTTTCTTCTATTATTTATAATACCATCATCATTATTATTCATTGAAGTATTTGATATTGTTGAAGATGGAAAATATTTAATATCCAAATTATTTGCAGCCATTTCCATATCATCATTTAATTTTTCAAAAGCCATTTTGTTCGTTGCATTATAAATATTGTCATTATCATTACCATATCCACGAATTATTGGTTTAAATCCACCTTCAATGACAATTGAACTGGGATTAAAGCCAGTATTACGTGCCACATTTTCATATTTATTTGTATTCATATCTTTTCTATCGTTCATTGAATCACTTGACAAAGATATTTTAGACTCAATTTTTGGCAGGGACATTTGTTGTTCCCTCGATCGATAAATTAATTCATTATTAAATGACGATGGGACAACAACCTGTGACAATAATGATGGTGATTTTTTCATCATTAAACGAACATGCGGATTTGTTATTTGCATTATTTGACCGTTTCTCATATTATGAAAATACTGCTGTTGTTGCTGTTGTTGTTGTTGTTGTTGTTGTTGTTGTTGTTGTCGCTGTTGATGATTTGAATATTTCACTGATGCGATGTTGATATTAGGCCATGAATCTGTAATAAAGTTAGATTGCAAATTAGCGTCAACTGAAGGATTAATAATTGTTGATGCTGCTAGAGACATTTCATCAACATTTTCCTTTGGACTAATAGCTGATACAGGTAATTTCAGACGGTTCTGCTGCTGTTGCTGCTGATGATGATGATAATAATGATGATGAGGATGGACGACTGGAATTGTCGCACGCCGATGATAATAAGCATTATGAAGATGATGTTGCGCATTATGCATATTTAATAATTTATTACTATTATTATTATTATTATTATTATTACTATTATGATAATGTCGTTGTAATTGTTGTTGCTTAATTGCAGAAGCTGATGGCAGTAATGTTTGTGGTTTATATGAATCACGTAAAAAAGCACTGGTTAATTGAAGCGGAAAAGTTGATTTTGCTGGTTGCATATAATTGGAATAATAATTATTTTGATGAGAAGTTGGGTTATGTAATATGGCCGGCGAATATTGTTGCTGCTGAGAATGATACTGATGATAATAATGTGGATTTGAATATGGATGTTCCGTTGTTTGTATGTTGTGATAATTTTGATCAGGTATTACCTTATTGTTTGATACATGAATATTTTCATTATTTTCTGTATCTTGATGATGAAAATTTTCTGGTTTAGTATAAATTTCATGGCGTTCACTTGACGATGATTGTGGATTTTTTCTGTTTATATCACAACTATCAAGAACATTTATTTTCCAACCAAGATAACGATGAGAGAAACACTAAATAATAGTAATAATATAATATTAATTAATGTAAATTGAATTTTTTTTTATACTATGATTGGTTATATAGAATAAATAATTATAAAGAATCATGAAACTAACTTGATAGTAAACTGTATCGGGTGTGTTTTCATCAGGTGTCCATTGAACATTTCCCGGAAGTGAACCGGATTCACAAACTAAAGATAACGTTCTTTGATATGCGCCAAATGATGAAAAATCATCAGCATCATGATCGGGATGAGGTTGCCAATTGCAAAAGCGTCCAACACCAGTTGGACGTAAATCACCTGATCCATTTTGACGTTTAACACCAGCGAATATTTTAACTCTTGACTTTTCTTCTGGAGTTTTGTGTTCATAACCTCCAATTGGATCATCAGTTATATAAAATGGATGATAACGTGCAGGAATATCCACTGCATCACCACCCTCAACAATAAATGTATATGTTCTTCCTCTCACAACATTTATTTCAGGAATCAACAGCCCATTAATATACCAAGAAATTCCCCAACCAACATGACCTGAATTATAAATTAACCATTAAAGTATTCTCATAAAAATAAAAATCAAGAAACTCATTTTGTTAATTATTATCCATATATAGTAACATGGATAATTATTATAAATATTTAATGTATAATACGTGCTTGTGCATTTGTAAATTAATTTTATTTACCAGTTATTGCTGGATATCCATGTTTGCCACCAGTAGGACCCATTTGAGCATAAAAAACACCATCATCAGGCTCATCGCATTGAATTGGAGGAATTGTCCATGCATTTTTAGTTGATGTCGCTGCAGGAGGTGATGGTGGACGTGACGATAATGGTCTTCGAGTTGTTGGCATAGTAACAATCAATTGACGTTTATCAATATTATTATTATTAGCTTTATCAAGACCATTGCTATTTTTGGCATTTTCATTAGTATTAAATCGAGAGCTGCTATTTTTGGTTACGTTGACATTTAACTTATCATTTAATACATCAGAATCATAATGCTGTTCAACATCTGGCATTGGACAATTCCAAGTTGGTGGTCTTGCAAATTCAATCAATTTATTTGAACCCTTCAAATAATTACTATGAAAACTTACTTCATTTCTTTCATTTAATGGACCAATTGCCCAAATAATTGCTTGTGAATTATTTCTTATTATTGAAATGTCCAATTCATCAGTGGCAATTAATGGTCGTTGATATGTTACAATACTGTAGCCATTAACTAATGCAGCATTGAGCAATCTAATTGAGTCACTGTCATCCTAATTAATTTTAATCAATCAATTATCAAGATTATAATTATTCTATATTATTAAATAAAATTATTTTCATTGGTGTTGTTAGAATGCCTACCTGTATACGTGTGTCAGGACAACTTCCACGAGTTCCAGAGCATTGAGACTTTGCATCAAGTATATAATCCACTGCATAACCCTGAAGAGTTTGTTTATCTACCCAAGCTACAACGACATCACCACCAATCATTAAACTACGTTTAGGATCAGCAGACAAACCAAATGACATGTACTGATTGGCATCTGAAATTATGTAAATTTTATTTTGGAAATTAATTAATCTAGGCTGGAAGGAAAATTAATAAATTAATTAATAATAAATATAAATTAATTAATTAATTAATTAATTAATTAATAATTAAATTATATTTGTTATTATATTATGAATATAAATTATATTTAATATATAAAAATAAATAAATATAAATTATATAAATTAAATAAATATTGTAAAATGATGAAGTGTAAGATAATTATAAAATACTCACCAAGTTTACCAACGAGTTGTATTACGATACTGTCTCCAGCCACTGCCCATCTTACCTCAAACGCCAAATTATCTTCAAGAACTTCGCAATTAAGCTTGGACTGTAAACAATATTCTCCATATCAATTATTAATACACAAATATTACAAAAATTTAATTATTTATTACGTATTTATTTCAATTTCACCATATACTTCAATACAATATACAATAATATTATGTATATGTATAAATATAATTAATAACAATACATTTATACATGTTGAAAGACACTATAGTTATATTTATATTTATTATAGACAGTATTTATTTTTTACGAATAATTAATATGTGTTGTACATGTTAAAATATTATGCTATATACAAAATATAAAAAATAAAGATGTAAAAAAATAAAAAAATATAGAAGAAAAATGATAAATGATAGATTGGTTTAGTACATAAATTTAATAAAATTTGAATTAAAAAAAAAAAAGAAATATTAATAAATGTATAAAATTATATATAATGTATTTATACAATTGTTTATTTATTAACTAATATACCTGAGGTGAAATGCCAAGCATCTTTAAGGATGGTGGTACGTTGATATTTCGTGGTATTTGTATATGACCAAAATCAACAGTAAATGCTTCGCACCAAACACCAAAATGACCAATTTCATGCACAGTTAAATTTTCAGGCAATGTCAAAACAATTGTTTTTTTATTATAACGTCGTAATGGTGACATTTTTCCATTTTCATCCGGTACACGAATACCATCAGATGATGGACGACTTCCATAGCCAACCCAAAATTTCGCGTCTATAATTAATAAAAAATAATAAATTTATTAAATGAATTTTATTGGATATTTTAAATGTTGAAATTTTATCTTATAATTTTATTTCTTTTTTTATTTTTAATTCACCTGGTGCTTGGCCATCATATGAAAATGAGGGAAGTAAAAGTGTTTGTGCATCAACAATTACTATTGGTTCAGAATTAACACCATGGACACCATTTAATGGCATGATTTTTTGTGGTTTTGGATAATCAAATCCTCGTGGTATTCTCACATCACCAAAGTTAACCTAAAAATTTATTTTCATTATATTTTAATTATTATATATCATAAAAATATTAATAGATATTATTTTTATTTTAATATTATTCATGCAAAGGAATATAAAGAAAAATATATTCACTGAATAATCATCGCAGTAAACTGAAAACCATCGAATATTATTCAAAGATTTTCCATCTGGTAAACTTAACGTTATTCCTCTTCTATTATATTTTTTTAATGGTCCAAGTATTCCTTTCTCATCGCGAATTTTAAATCCATTAGCCACAGGCCCTCGCGAATTACCAGCATAAAAATATGCAGCTATAAAAAAATTATTTTATACAAAAAGAAAAAATGAAAATAAATAAATAAATAAATAAATAAATATTAACCTGGTCCTTCGCCATCATATGTAAAGTCCTTAATGAAAATAGTTTTACTGTCCACTGCATAAACTTGACCGCTAACTCCATGATGTAATTCCGACAATTTTCCAATTAATTTCCCATAATATTCTCCATTGCCAATTTCTAATAATACAAAATAAAACCCATAAATAAAATAGATAAAATAAAAAAATAATTCAGCCTAAAATTAAAAATAATTTTTCAATATAAAATCAATAAATATTCAACACATTTTTTAATTCTCCAAATATTAAACACACATAATTACTATTAAATCAAATCACATAAATACAATATGCACCCAGAATATTTTTCATATAATAAATTATAAAAAAAAAAAAATAAATAAAAAGAAACCAACAAAAATATTTTCATTTGTCTTTTACCCAAAACTTTTGTTTACCTATCGTTTATTATACAATATAACTAACTGTCTCAAGTTATATCCATAAAAGCATGCAGGTTACCTATACAATTTGCATATATATATATATTCCTTGTATATATAAATATATGTGCATATATATATCCCGTTAACCAACGAATCAATTTTAACGACATCCGGATGAACGCATTTTCTTAACGAGATCAAGTCGTTTGCCTCGAACGCCCTCGGAATTGAAATTTATGATGGTACACGAGTAAGTAGTGCTTCTCTAACTTTTCTCTATACCTCTATTATATCCATCAGCAAGCAACAGTATACAAAATAGAATATCTAATACATTTCTATGAATCCGTTGTTGTTCTTATTCTATATTACATACCTCAATCTCTCTTCATACAAACATTTACACACATCAATTGTTCTGTATATAAATAAATATCTATCGCTTCCACATAGAAATAATTCAAATCAACAAAACATATCCATACCTTATAAATAAATAAATAAATAAATTAATTAATTAATAATTAATTAATTAAATAAATATTTTTAATATAATATGTATGCTGGTATTAAAATTATAAACGTGTATTTTAATATTGCACATACAACTGAATCCTCTGACATTTTCAAGAGGAGAAAGCAAAAGAGACGTAGTATATATTTCGCAATTCAACACATGCTCTCATCATGTATATATGTGAGTTTATATAAAGGTAAGTAAAATTATATACATGTTGTTGTACCTTTACCATAATGAAATTGGAAATGATTTCGTCATTTGTAATTTGACTTGGTATAAGACAGAGCAAGAGAGATCTTTGGGAGAAATCAGCAATTTGTCGACGAAACAGACCGCACAATAAAGAGGTGCACGAGAGAACATACATACATATATATATATATAACTGATTTAATTAATGTATATATTAAAATAATTTTAATAAATATTTAAAAAATTTAAAATTGAATATTTCGAATTTTATTGTCAATATAAAATAATTTATTAATAGACAAAAATTAAAATAGAAAGTTTATATAAATTTTATTAATAAATAAATGTGATAAATATAAAAATAAAGAGAGTAATGAAATTATAAAATAGATAATATATTAAAAATAATATAAATAATTAAATAAATAATACTCACGTATTTTTAGTAAGAAGAGAAAAATTACGAAAATAAAATAATTGAGTTTGGATAATTTTGTTATTTTATATAATGATGTTGATGATGATGATGATGAGTTACAATTGCTCATCCTCTCCATGTTGTGTCTTGGTGATGACTACACTGTTGAAAGTGTTCAACTGTGCTTTTTGCCAATCCCACTCTATGGAAATAAATATACATAATTGTTGCTCTTTCTCTCTCTCCCTCCACTATTCAATTGCTCCAATCCTTGCTTCACTTCTTGTCGAACAGACTAACAATATCACCATATATATAAAAATACAATCAACATTTTGTTAGTATTATACCGTTCTCTTTTTATTTTATATATGGATAGATATATTTTTAATAATTATTTCTTGTAGTTGTTAAACACATACAAATATATATTAATACATATGTGTGTATTTATATGGATTTTAGATATATATTTCTTGATATAGACACTTATGTATATTTATTTTCCCATGTGGAATTTATTTTTTGCCATCATTCTTTCACTTAGCTCCAGCGACTGTGCTGCATCTTTCACATCGCACAATTTTATAAAAATAAATATGAAAATATAAATTGTGAGACGGGGGAAAATGAAGAAAAATAAGGAAAATGTGTTGACAATCCTTCAATTATATAATATAATAATATTAGATTTATTTTTATTGTTAGATATTAAAAGAAATTTTTATATTTTTTTATCATTGATGCATTACACATTTACCATGCATGTAAATATATATTTGTTACTTTCACTTCAATAATATCCTTGGATTATATTGTCTGTGTGTGCTTATTTATGTACTGCAGTGTGTGTGTGTGTGTACGTGTGAATGTGTGAATAATTTATTTCAAGTAATGTTAAGACAAATCTGTGTATAATTTTTCATATGAACTTTATTTTATTATTTTTATGTTGAATTGTAATTGTGAATTATCATTATTGATGGGCTGATATGATTGTTTAGATGACAAGAAAATTAATATTATATAGAAAAAAAAAAAAACTTGGATCATTTGTTTAAAACAATTGTGAATTTTTAATGTTTTTAATTTTTTAAAAATTAAATTTATTTCGTTATAAATTATAAATATTTTTGTATTTATATTCATTGATTTTTTATTGCAATACTTTTGTGTTTATTTATTATTAGTGATGAATTATTCAACTCTTTGATGTTTAATTGAAAGAATTTTTTAATGTTTAAACAAAATATTAAATCAAAATATTTTTAAACTTTAATTAAAATCTTAAAATTAATAAATATAATTAATTATTTTAATGAATTTATCATAAACTATTGAATTAATAATAACGAATACAAATTGATTTATATAGAACATATCCTTGATTAATTATTAAAATGTTCAATGACATTTCCACATGTAACAAATAATTATTAATAAGTTATTTAATTAATAATTCAGCAGCTATTATTGAAACATATTTTTAATTAAATTTTAATTTTCTCAATCTAAGCATTGAAAATATTCATATCTATAGTAAACTTTATTAAAACAAATTTATTAATTGTAATACTACACAAAATATAATAAAACATAATTGTTCATTCTAACTTTCAAACCATTTCAAATAAATTAATTAAATCAAAAAATATAATGTCTTTATTGTTATTAATTTTTCTCAATAAAACAATAATCATTCTCGATTCTATATTTAAAAATTCACCTCACAAGATGGCAAAAAATTTTGTAAGTAGCCAAAGGGTGATTACATCATTGATTAAAAATTAAAAATTAAAATTTTATCTCTTTGAATTCAACGACTATATTACTTTCCGCAATTGACCAAATACATACATACAAAATGAAACAATACTGTCTCGCTAAACACATATCAATATATCCTCAATGATAATATATCGTATTTTCCGTGACTTTTTTCGTTTTTATTCTACAAATTTGTAGAAAAAAACTCATATTATTCTGCACGTTTCAAATAAAAAGCATTGAAAAATAATTTTAATGAAATTATTGATCAATAATCGTAAAATTTTTATTTCGTAAAAATGTTAATGTTTTAGTAGAGAATACTCAATGAACCTCGCAAATAATATGATATTTTATGTTGTTGAGCCATTATTTTGTGATAACGTGTAAAAAATTGTGAAAGTGATCATATGTCATTTGAGGTTGAACTTTAACCTCGAATAACTTTTCAACGAGTTGACTTAGCGAAAAATCATATAGGACCTTTTTTGTAGATCACTTGATTTCCTATAAGAATATGTATTGATTTTTACAACATAAGAATTCGCTATAACGCAAAAAAATTCCAAAAAAAAAAAAAAAAATTTCCGTGTTATTTAAATGGGAAATCGAAAATCACGCTACGTCACCTCTTAATATTAAAATTAAGAGCTCCTCTTTTCACACGCTTATTTTTTGGTCATCTTGAACAGTATTTTCATTATAGTAAAAGAAAAAAAAAATTCAAAGTTTCATTTAGCCCACCCTAATATATACGTATTTTATTAGAATTCACGTATTAAATAGGATTCGTAATAGCGAGACTGGCAATTCTCTTTGCTTTTCTCTCATCCTGTACAGTATTATCTGCATATATTCATCTAACAATCTAATATAAAACACGGGAGTGGCAGAATGAGAAAGAAATAGGATATAAACCAACCTTTGAGAAAGAAAAAATGCAGAAATACGATATACATATGTGTGTGGCCCCACCCTCATATTCTAGTCGCCAAGCAGCGCCTCAATTCGCATTTTCTCGTTCTTTCTCACCCTCACACTCATTCTTCTCCTTCTTCCTCTCTCCACACACACACACACATAATATCTATATCTCTCTGCCTTTCTGTTCCAGCATTTCCAGCATCGTGCGACAACGTTCCACCAACCAACCCCCAAACTACCCTCACTACGGATCGATGGACGACGTCGCTGTTATGTTGGCCTCCGTGGCGCCACCAACGCCTTCATGGATGTACACTGTGTATATTCCCTCAGTCTCAATTCGAGTTCACTCAGTTTCCAATCGTTTACCACACGGGGTTTTGCGACATTTGATTAAAAGAAAAAAGAAAAAAAAATACAAGATAAAAAAAAAAAAAGAGAAAAAAAAAAAGAGTAATTTCTACAGATAATAAAAAAAAAATTATTTATTTTTTTTTTTTTTTTTTCATTTTGTTTAATGCCTGTGTATATAATATTAATATTGTCATTTTACATGTATGAAGTAACGAAAATATAATATAAAATAATATATAGGTATATATTTACATGTATAGCAGACGAAATAATTTTTGAAATAGAGTAAGTATTTTTTTTTTAATAATATATTATTTTTTATATACACGTTATGAACGATAATTTTCTTCATTTCATGCCTGTAAATACGTATCGATTTTCTTCTTCCCCTAGTAATGTATGTATATATATATAGTCACCGTAGAGCTTTTTCTATGCCAGTATACTATATATGTATAGTGTCGAGGTTATTCATTAAGAAAAGCCTGATAGCTTTTTGATTGAATTGACGGAAAATTGCTGTAAATATAAATGAAACTTGGGAAACTAATAAATTGATTGTCAATTTTCACGACGAATAATATTCTTCATTACACTTTAAACTCAAATTCATTCATTTATTTATTTATATGACACAATACAATCAATATTTACAGTAGTAAGTACATGAAATAAATGAAAATTTTTTTCAATTTCTTGTTTAAATATTTATTTTTATATTAATATAAGTATAAATATTAATATTTATAATGCATGTGTATATAATTGATTTGTGTAAAAATAGTATTTTTATTCTTAGAAATATTTTATTGACCGTACGGCATACGGCTGAATTTGTTACAGATATATGTATATATACTTATGTATATGTATAATATACATATGTAATAATTTGTATTTGAAATTGATTGAGGAAATTTTTTAAAACAATAATTTTAATTTATTTGAAATATTAAAGCATGTGATTTAGTGGCACTGATTAATTGCCTTAAAAACTATTTTATTATTATTGAATTATATTTATGAATAATATTATGATTATTCAGAATGACATAATAAGTTGATTTATAAATATAATTCAATAATAAAATGGTTTTTTAAGGCATTTAATTAGTGCCATTAAAATCACC
>JAQQBS010001424.1:7815703-7827566 GCA_030347275.1 Microctonus aethiopoides
CACATATATATTACATTAATCACAATGATAATAAGTTGATTCATAAATATAATTCAATAATAAAATGGTTTTTTAAGGAATTTAATTAGAACCACAAAATCACAAATTTTTACCACAAATATTTCAAATGATTCAAATTTATATTGATTTAAAAAATTTCACAATCAATTTCCAATATCTACATACACACATACATACATACATATATACATACATACATATATCGTCATATATATCAATGATGACTACATATATAGCACTTCCTATTGAGGGTTATCCTGGTCAATTAGTAATCAAGGACGTGTCAGTTGCATCACACCATTGAGTACATCCAAATGTCATCTATATCAGAACATATACATATTCATTAACGTCTCTACATCAACATATATATATATTAATATACAAGCACATAATACAGTGGAATGATATAAATATAATATTCATGCTTATATAAAAATATCCATGTATATTTTTATTCACGAAAAATATTGCTGAAAAAGGAAATTAAAAAAAAAATAAAAGAGATATAAATAAAATTGAATTAATATATATTCAACAATGAGAAAACCACATTAACCATTTACCTATAAATCAATACACTGCTATTACATATATCACATATATGTATATACATATGTACAAACTGATATAAATATAAAAATATATTTACACAAGTATTATAAATACAGATATTTTCATTAATGAACTATTCAACAAAATCTCTTGACAGAGATATTTCATGTCAACTTCTTCATGATTATATATATGTATATATATGTATACACTAGTAGTATATAGGATATATTTCCTTTTGGTCATTTAAATGCTTCATACCAGGATATTTCATTGTTTGAATTTCCATTGGTTTTACATGTCAGTGGCCACAATCTTCTCTCTATTATCCATATTTCAACCGCACATAATCACAAATACATTTATGTATATATGTGTATATACGTGTATGTATATATTGAGTATATATATTACATGACATGTAGAAATACACATGTGAAAATGTGACATTTAAAATTCCCCTTCAGAAAATAGAATTTCTCTCATCATATTCTTGTTCTCCATCGCATTACAAACCGCAGTTGACAAGTGATATATTTACAAGTTTATTAATATAATGTTATATGTAATTAATAACTTAATTATTATAAATTCAATGATGAATTAAAGTGTTATCACAATTTAATAATAAATAATTCAAGAGTATAAAAATTTATTTATTCATTCGGTTTATTTTTGTGAGGATAAATTTAATATTATTTATTTATAATACACTATTGGTAAAAGTGAAATCGAAATACTATCATTGACATTTTTATATAAATAATAAATTAAATAAATATATTATTGCTTAAAACTTGATTTATTTTTAGAAGAATTACAATTGTTTTTATTGATTTTTTTTTCCCCCATTTGGCGCCGTCTCTTTATTCAATATTATTTCTTTATATTTACATCATCGTGCCTTTCCACAATACACTTCTATTCAATAATATACCATATTTATATCTACCATCATTATCATCCCAATGTAGTTATTGTCAAAAAATAAACAATTGTAAAATCACAATTAATATTTAATAATAAATTTTTTAATATAATATAACATGCAATGGTAAACGTAAAAGAAATTAATATTTTCTATTCTATTATTTATTATTTACAGACTCACGCAAAAAGACTTTATTGTATACACATCAAATATTGTCCATAAACAACAGCAACAATGGCGGCGTTTGTGGCAAAACAAATGGTTGGCAATAAATTAAATGCAGTTAAAGGTAAGCACAATTTATTTTCACGTATTAATAAAATAGATACACAAATTTATATATTCCATAAATTATTTATAACATATCCGAATGATTTAATAATTATTCAACAATATTAAACAACGAATCAATTGAAATTATAAATATAAAAACATTGAAATGCAGAATTTAATAAAAAAATACGTCATAACCGCATTTTCTATTCTGATATCTTTCAAACGGAATATAATATATATTTATATTTATTTATATATATATGCGTGAGTAAGAGAAGAGAAATTGAATGTGCTGAATGTTCATTTACCATGGTATAGTGCAGTTTGCTGTAGGCAATCTATTTTTCTTTTTTTTTTATCTGCAGTTTTTCTCACACTTTTATTTATTTCATTTTTTTTTTTTTTTTTCCTTCACCCTCGCTTTCTATTTCACTTCTCTTCGGCCGTTTAACGAGATGGAATCCTTAATATAGTCTATGGGAATAGGATGAGAATGACATTCCTTGCGACTCACGACGTTAAATTACGCCCTCGGGTATGCGGTTGAATAGGGATGATGGAACGCAATCTATGTTCCAAATGGAGAAAGAGAATAAAAAATGAAGAATTCGTTTGGCGCGACAAGCGACCGCTGTTAAAGAACGTGACACTATGCATTATATGTATTATGTATAGTGTGAGATATGTAATTTATTATTGCGTTGTGAATATAACTGCATATATCAATAGTTTTATAATTTTATTTTGAGTTTTAATATGAGGAAAAAAATAAAATTATAAAAGAGACATATTGGTAGTATAAAGTTTACTAATTTAACTTTGGAGGAAAATATATATTTATATGCAAGGTAAAAATGAAGCATGCATGTCGTAAGAATAATAATGAATTCAATTTATTATTATAATGAAAAAATAAGACAAAAAAAAAATGTGTCGATGTTGGATGTTGAGAAAAAAAAAAAGTCGTGTACGTGCTTCAACTGTGATAAAAGCACTTTTGCATCATCAAGTTTTTTAAGTCCATCCCTATATAAAAATATGTGTATATAAAATCGTGTCACATTATTTTTCTTTTTTTTTTTTATATGAGTTATTCATTTTTTATTTATATAAATTTTTTTTTTATTTTTTCTCATGAAAATTCAATATGATTTCTAAGTTTATCAAAACTTTCATCGAAATTTCAATTTGATCTTCGGTTGGGAATGAATGAGAATAATAAAAATCAAGGATGAAAAAAAATGTGTGTATAAATATGCTGATGTTTATCTCAAAGAAATTACATTTGAAATTGTAATTTTCACTTTTTTTTTTCTTTTATTTTATCGCCTGGATCTAATACAATTTTATCCATTTCACTTACTAGGATTAACCAACTAACGCAAAAAGAATTCATCATTTGAGTGAAATTCATTGAGCATGAAAATATATATAAATATAATTCTGTATAAAAAATTGGAATGAATTTTTTTGAGAAATATTTAGAATAATTTACAATAGTTATAATTTATAAATAATTAATTCAAAGTAATGTTCTATTATTCCAATGGTGCACTCGTATATATATATTAAGATTTGTAATACTTTACCGCACGTCCTGTCTTTGCGGTTAAAGAGCACTCAGAAAGAATTACCGTCAACGCGACTTGACTTCTCTGAGAACGTGCGTGTCTCGTGAAATCTCTCAAGTGAAAAATTGGAAATCGCAGAATGCTTTTATACAATTCAAGTGCCAGCGAAATTTAACAAAGTGACTTCGATCGCCCCATACATAAACTCTCATATATATATATATATATACCTAGACAGTAAAAAAATATTTGTAAAAGTCCACTCAAAATTTGTGTTGAAATTTTTCCAACCTGGAAATTATTTTGAAACAAACAATTTTATTCATGTGACAAGATTCAATTTTTTTCTGCCTATAAATATTATTACCCAGCTTATATAGTAAATATATTTGTTTATTACAATAGTCAATGTATTTTTTTATATTTCGCGTGAATAAAAATTAATATTAAATCAAATTATTTCTAGTGGAAAATAAGGATTAAAATTTTCCATTTTACACACATTTATTTGTGAGTTTATTCTGTATAGATATTAATATGTTTATACTCCCTGATTTTTTAAAGAACACATATATGGATATATTTATAACGTGAAGAAGTATATACCACCTACTATCACGTTTCCACAAGGATGAACCGAAACTTATTTACAATGTATAGTCATGTGACTGTTAAAACCCGATAAAAATGATGCGGATATCTCAAGCGGAAAGAAAATCTGACGGGGAAAAAAATTGGCATTACATATAAAAAATTTTTATTGAATATATAAAAATAATAAACAAATAAATAAATAAATAAATCAATTTATACGCTTCATAAAGTATAAGAGCCCCTGTACTCAATCATCTCTAAATATACTTGATCAGTTCTAATATCAAATAAATTTAAAAAAAAAATTCTATAATAAAATTATTTTTTATTTAAAATTAATATTTTATAAAAAAATTATTTTGTCGTCCATTTTGTTTTCAACGTTTGTTCACTAGAATTTTTCTCGTGATCCAGTGCTAATACTATCAATCTTTCCCTTCAAAATATTAATTCTAATAATTAACCAATAAACAATCCAAATGATTTTTATCAATCCACTAAAAAAAAAAAAAAAAAAAAAAACCCCTGAAAAAAAATTCTACATTCAATACCAGTTAATTAATTTTTAGAAGCCTCTCAAAAGTCTTGCACAAATAAAAAGCGAGCAAGTACCAAAAAGCTTTTACCTCAAAATAATAAAATTAAAAAAAAAACACTACGTATTATAAATTTTTTTACAAATAATATTATCTTGTAGCAAACGTACGTTAGAGATTGCGTACTGAAAATCCTCTCTCTACATCCATATATCCATCTCATTTCTCAATACATATAGTACACTGCGACTAGACGACTCTCTGTGGAAAACGCCCACAGCGAATAAACGTTTACATATAGATATAGATAGTTGTATAAAGGAGAAGAGAGTGGGAAGCCGCACAACGGTCGGCGCGGCAGTGTCGTTACTTTGGGAGTCTGACCGATACGGTGCCAGTACTACTGTCGGCACCAACACGATCGCGACAGGCACAAGACACTATGGACATACTGGGTATGTCCCTAAAGTCTAAAACCACTCATACAATATAGAAAAAAAAAAAAATACCACGCTTTTTTTTTCTTTCATACATATACAATATTTCTCCCAACTATAAAAATAAATAATTCAAAAAGTTTTTGTGTACAAGCATAGTTATTTATTAAATAACATTTTACTATTAACTATTTTGATTTATATCAAATAGTTTTTTGTGTGTACTATTTTTATTTATTTAAAAGTACTACTACTATTATTAATACTGATTACTATTATTACTATTACTACTATTATCACTACTATTATTACTATTATCACTATTATTATTACTATTATTACGGATATTACAATTATTATTACAATTACTATCACTACTATTACTATTTACTATTACTATTACTACTATTACTACACGACAACAATTACTACAGCTACTACTGCAACTACGAAGATAATGAAATATTGTTAAAAGTGGTTACAGTCATATTATTATCAATGGTGTGCAATTTATTTATTAATTTAATTATTATTAATTCTCAAACAAAATTAAAATAAAATTAATATATCATTAATTTTCTCCCTGAATTTTTCAGGAAGACTTTATAATTTTTTTTTTTTTTTTTTTTACTTGTATATAAATTATTTCTAGCTTTATCTGCAAGTGGATGTGCGTGTGTGTATGTGTATATGTATGCAGTATATTTATTTTAAACAAAGTATAAGAAGTATAAATTAAATTAAAAATTAAATAAGATTTTATTTTAAATCTGCTTCAGATATTTATTTTTTTATTTTTCCCTTTTTTTTTTACTTTTTTTTCTATCGACCAAGAAACCTCCTTACGCGGCAGTGCATCCGCGCAAGTCCAACCACCACGTCATTTAGCATTGCTCTTTCTCTCTCTTTCTTTCTCTCACGCTCTCGCTCTCTCTCGCTCTCTGTGTGGCTGCAACGATCGATCTCATGACTGATGGCAGAGACGTTCATTCTGTACATGCTGCACAATGAGATTACTAAATATAGAAATGTAAAAACAAGAAAAAAAAAAATATTGTTCAGTATAATGATTTTTTTTTTTTTTTTTACATTTTAACATTTGTAATGTTACAAAAAAAATCTGGATATGTAATTATAAGTCATGATGAATGAATAATAGATGTAGTGTAATGCAATTTGAAGTAAAATAATAATTGAAAGAAAAATTATTGAGAAAAAAATTAAATAAAAAGTTAAAAATTTTATTTCATGTTTTATTTCAATTTATTTAATCTTTGTTATTAATATAGATAAATAATAGTCATTCAATGAATAAAACGATGAAGCAGTGATGAAAGATATATAAAGGATAGAATTGTAATAACGCAAATAGCTTATAGTTACTAATTAGAAACTTGGATACAGTTGATAAAGTGAATATTAAGTGAGAGAGGGCGCACGAGAATAAGGAAACAATTACGGCAAGGTTGAACGTTGCGAGTGTTGGGGATGGTTGAATATAGATAGAAGTAAACTTATCTTCAACATCAATTACTCGAGTAAATACATACTGAATGAATGGTGCTAATGAAATACAATGCAATCATTGAACCTATAAAAATAATGAAAACTTTACATTTATTAATTTGTACCTAATTGAATTAATTATTTTACTTTTGAATATTAATATTTATTTTATTCACATGATTTCCTTAGGAGCTGTCGGTGGTGAAGGTGGCGATGAAGATGACAAGGAGAAGGAAGAAGAGGCAGAAAGAGAAAGACAAGAGGCAATCAAAGAAGCCGAGGAAAGGAGAAAGGAAAAGCATCGTAAAATGGAAGAAGAACGTGAAAAAATGCGACAAGAAATTAGAGATAAGGTGAGATATAAATATTACTAAATATTTTACATATTACATTGTACTATTTTTATTCTCCTAATATATTTTCCTCACAACATTCTCTCTCACACATCCCTTTATTTCATTTGATAACTTTGATCGCCCTTCCCCTTTAACATTTTATTAAGAGTTTAATTTCATTGGCTTTGATCATTATAACTCAGTACGACATCCCTTTGACATTTTCACTCTCATGCAACACTCAACGAATTTCAACTCGAGTTTCTTTGATACTTTGATATTTTGTGACAGAGCAAACGCAAACAAAATTTCCAACACAACTAAAATAATAATTTATCTGTATATTATATCATGCAATATTATATCGCTCAAGTATTTTATATTAACTAAACTGATAACAAATAAAATAAAAACTAAAGCGACAAGTGATGGATAGATATTGATTCAAAAAAAAAAAAAATAAATAAATAAACAGATAAAAAAACTTAATAAATAAATAAAACACGATGATACATCGTGCATACACTATTATATAGTGTTATATAAATATATACATACATATGTACATATATATATTGACATGCAAAAGTGGGGATATTATCCGCAGTGCGGCACACGTTAAAAAAAAACTTTTGAGCGAAATTTAAAAATATTTACCAATGAGTATATAAATATTATATATTATTAAAATATTTAATATTAATAAATTATGGCATTAAACATATAATGCAGTGGATATGTATGTATGGATGTATAAGTTTAATTTGAATGTTTTATTAATAGTGAACAAGGCATTTTTCAAGATGGATTTAAACGTGAAGACATGGAAAATGAAGAAAGAAGATTAAACTTAACTGGGGTCAAATTGACTCTAGTAGGGAGTCCCTGCGTTCAATATGGCGACTTCCTAATAGAGTCAGGCTGACTCCTTTTAAGACGCTCACCATATATACCTATACATAAATAAATGTATACATATATATGTTTATAATTATAAAGAAAATTATTTTGTGTTTTAATAGAGATATTTTCGTGTTGAAAGTTGACAGATAATTTTAGTGGACTTTTACAAATATTTTTTTACTGTGTATATGAATATATAAATATGTGTATAAATGTATTTTAAATTTTATTGTTACATTTTTTTGAAGAATAAAATAATTATTGTGAGATTAAAAAAAAAAATTTTTTCTTTTTTTTTTTTTTTTTTCGATGTTTGGGTTTAAATAAAAATTTTTACTCTCCAGTATATATAAACACATGAACACGCATTGTATGTAATTGTTTAGTCATCTATAAATGCGTGTGTTGAAGTAATGTGATTAAAATAATTTTAATAAAAGTAAACAAATGATTTTTTTATAATATTTATATTCTTATATATTTAATGAATTGTTGTATATTTAATCATTATGTTATCATTATGAATATTATTTCAGTACAATATAAAAAAACGTGAAGAAATACAAGAAATACCACAAGAAGAGCCTAATCCATTGATGCGTAAAAAAAAAACTCCAGAAGAACTTGCGGCTGAAGCTGAATTTGAAGAACAGGATGAATTTACGAGTAAGTTTTATTTCCAAATGGAATTATTTATTTAAATATTAATATTTATATTAAAAATAGAAAATTAAAAAAATAAAATATAATAAAACAATAAAAGAAAAAACAATGCGGGTGTATGTGTGTTTTAGAATTAAAACAAACGCTGGAGACACATGTAACAGAACTCAAGACGCAGCTTGAAAACAAGTGTAGCTTGCAATGAGCCTGTTCAAATTATCCAGTTCATGATCAATAGTACAGTTGGGGGTTGCTATTGATTATTTTTGGTTGAGAGTATCCCTGGCAACCATAGTTAAATGTCATCACAATAACATCGTTAATAAAAACAATCCGAGACAATGTGAATAATGAAAATCACGCAGAGAGAAAAAGATAAATGAAAAATGAATAAAGAAATGTTGAAAGATAAATAAAAAAAATAAAAAAAGAAACATGTAAAATAAAAACATTTACATTTGTAAAGCGGAAAAAAATTGTTATTTAATGGATTGGAAATATTTCATGACTGTGTAGTAAAGAAAAAAATAATCCATTAATTGTGCTGATGTGATATTATACATGAAGTTTGTATAAAGAAGAAATAGAGGAAGAAAAATATAACGGTGCAAAAGATGAATGGAAGAAGAGAAAGCAGAGTTATTCGGCCGTCAGTCAGGGAAGGGACCAATTACTCTGCAGGCTCAAAGCGTTATTTCCAAATTCACACTTTTTTCAAGAATATTTGATTATGATAGTAAAAAAAAAAACAGTAAAATAAAAATAAGCAACAGGAACAAAAAAATAATAAATGTAATGGAACAATTTGAAGTAGAAGAGGACAAAATGGATGAAAAATAAAACAGAAATTTTGAATTGATTAAATTCAAAATTCTGTTGACAATTTTCATTGTTGAAATTTGGAAAAAAAAAATTGGGAACAATTTCTTGTTCCATCATCAATTTTTACTCCTTTTTGTCCTCTTCTTTGTTGTGTTTTTTTTTTTTATTAATTTTTTTGGTTTATATTAAATTGTTGAGGGTATTACAAAACTAAATAAAAAATAACTACAAAGTTCGAAATTTTCGAAACAAGGGATGAAAGAAAAATAATCTATTTTAAAAACTTCAATCTGATAAGTAGGAAATATAACCATATTTCCTACTTTTCTACATTTTGATTCACGTCTTTTCAAACGTAAAAAACCGTAACCAAAAATATTTTGAAATTTGAAAAAACAAAAAAAGGGGGAAAATTTAAATTTAAATTTAAACGATTGATGATATGCTTCCAAGGAGTTCATTGCAAATATTGTTGTTTTGTATTCGGCATCAAGAATTTAAAAAAAAAAATCCATTTCCTCGATACTGAAAAAAGACAACGAGGAGGAAAAAAAAATGAAAAAAAAAAAAAAAAAAAAAAAAAAAAAAAAAAGTATTGAAATTATAAGTTTACAGTTATATTATTACGAATAGACATTCAATAAATGATAGAAAAGTTATGTAGTTGTTAAAAAAAAAAAAAAAAAACCGTTTCACGGCTGTTTGAATATTAACATTTGACAAATTATTAATTAGAAAATAATTGACGATAAAAAAAAATTAAAAAAAAAATATATAAAAAAAAAAAACAATTGAATAAAGCGAATGAGTTAAAAAAAAATTAGTTAGGCATTAGTTCAGGGCCACATGAGAAACAAAAACCAAAAAAACATCAAGTTGAAATAAAAAAAAAAAATTTGGATAAATCCATTTTTTTTTTATAACAACAATTTAAAATAAAAAAAAAATTATTAAGTGGTCCCTGCCCATAATTAATAGTTGACGCGCGTATCGAGGCACTTGTTAAAGTTATTATAAATAGTTTCATGTTGAAAATTGGTGATGTGCGTTATCTTCCATTGTAAAAGAGGAAGAAACACCGACCACTAAACGGCGGATGATGCATGCCTTATATATATCTACAAAAAATATATAAAATACATGTACATATATGTTTATATGCATATATACGTATAAACATATATAGATATGTTAATAGTATAAATATCAGATGAAGTATGTATGAAATGCGCTAAATAATATGGGCAAAATGTCGAATATTATTTATTTGGAAAATTAAAAAAAAAAATTGCTATGATAAAGAAATTATAGAAAGAAAAAAAAAAGCTGTTAAATTATCGAAAATTACGATAAGATATTAAAAAATCAAAGGCTTACACTGTAAAAAATTTTGTATAAAATGTCCACTAATAATTTGTATCAAAAATTAATTTAAAAATACAAATTAAAAATAATTTCATGTTTAATTAATAATACTTTTATAAATTAAATTAAACTCAAAATTTTTTGTTTGTATCAAATCTTTGTGTTATTTAGTATACAAAATATAATTTGTGTTTCGAATCACATAAATATTGAATTTAGCATAAATTTTGAGTAAAAATTTTGTAAAAAAAAATTTTCAACACAAATTTTTAGTAAACTCTTATACAAAATTTTTTACTATGTATACATGAGTGTGAGTAAATATAAAAATACCAATGTGTAAATGTATGTACGACTTCGTGTTTGTATGAATGAAAATCAAAAAAATGACTCAAAGTTATATTAGAAGCAATGTTTGCAATGGTAATTTTTTATTATTTTTTTATATCATTTCCATTCCAACCTCAATGATATATAAATCATTATCATCATCATAATCATTGTAATTCATCGATGAATATTTCATTAGTAAATTAAATGAATTAAAAATTCATCATGAAAAACGCCATTGTTCTCGTTTGGGCGAAAGGATAACCTCGAATCGACGTGTCCCTTTTGAAAAAAAAAAAAAAAAAAAACAATTCAATTCCATAAACATCAACACATAAATATTTTACAAATAATTTTTTTATTTGCCGTGTCACTTTCTTCTAGTCCCTCTCTATTTTCCTTTCTCTTTCCATGCACTATCTCTTCATTGTTCAGTCAATGTTGCATGTAATCTTGTTAAATAAATTCTTGATTATCTATATTAATGTCACTGCATTGGCTTCTGCTTTCTATAACTCAATACCATATCACACAAATCTATAACATTATATTTATAGCTCGTATATATCTATTAAATGTCTAATATTCTTCTATACATAACTTACCTTTTGCCCTCGTTGTCTTTTCTTCCGATCCATTATTATATTTTTAACTAAAAAAAAAAAAAATAATAGTCTTCAACAATTACAAATATCCAACTGTGTATATATATTTTTATATATATACATAGTTCATGCAAAAATCTTTTTCTCTATCTTTATTCGCAATATTGTTAATGCTTATTCGTGCATGGCTGTTATAAACAAATAATTATCTATATTTATTATAGAAAATCAAGTCGAGTCCAACTTTAAAGCAATATTTCAAGGAAATTTTATATTTTAGCTTTATGCTAAAATTCAAATTTGACACATTGAAAGTCTTGGCATATTTAATAGTATATAAAAACCGATTAACAAAAATATCTGAAAAAAAACAATGATAAATAAATAATTGATATAACAAAAAAAAAAAAAAA
>JAQQBS010001424.1:7828059-7874526 GCA_030347275.1 Microctonus aethiopoides
AAAAAAAAAAAAAAAAAAAAAAAATACGTTTGGGGCCAGATACGAGTCTGTCTGTGAATAAAAATTCTCACGAGGCAAATAAACAAAATTTAACTATATAAATAATATTACATAGACATATTTAATGACACCACGATTCGAGATTCAATAGCCCCGTTCTAAACAAATTCAATTGTGGCCTATTTATATACGCCAATTAATTCAATAATTTACTCATGCATCTTTCTGCATGACAACACAACACAACACAACAAATAATTACCAAAAACTCAATTAAATAAATTAATAAAAAAAAATTAATAAATAAATAAATAAATAAATGCTACCCTCTAAGCCTTTACTGAGGCATTGTGGCACGTGATATAAAAAAAAAATAATAAATCCATTGTTTAATTACAAAAAAAAAATTAATTCATCTCCGCCATCTGTTACACTTGATGTTTTTAGTAATTTCCACAATATTAAATATATACGTCCTGCACTAGTGACGATAAGAAAACAATAGTGTAATTTTTTGTTTATATTATTATTATTATTATTATTATTATTACTTATTATTACTTATTACTTATTATTATTATTGTAGTAGTATTTAGTAACAAGTCACTTGATGAGAATAAAAAAATTAAAGTGACATCTGCAATATGGAATAGTTTATTTTGCACTTTAATAATGAGTAAAATAAAAATTTATTCTCAATTAAAATCCTATAAATGAATTAAACAACAAATGGAATGGAATAATAAATAAAACGTGCAGAAGAAAAAATGTTTTTTAATACCAAAATTATTTATTGAAAGAATAATAATGAGTATGTAGTTGAAATAAAATGAAAAAAAAAAAAAAAAAAATGAAAAAAAAAAAACCTGTTAAGTTTTGAATCCGTAGTAACATTTGTATATGTGTGCTTGATGTGATTGTGGTGTGTTTGTGTATTTCCCTTATGGTTCATGGAAATTGAAAGCTTGTAATTTTAATTGATATTTTTGAGTGATGAAAATTATTTTTGCTGCTTTATTGTGCCCTTTTTTAATTGCATTTAGTTTAGATGATGAATTATTTTATTTCGGAATGAGGTAGATATTAAAGAAGATGTAAGTGAAAGTTAATGTTGAATGCTGTGTTTAAATAAGTTAAATAATGCAGGATTTCGGGTTAAACAATTATTGGTTTAAAATTTGTATAGAAAAATGACATGAAAATGACTATTCAGAGACAACGACACAACGCATTATAAAGTAATAACATAATAAGTGATAACCTTATAAATTCTATGTAGCATTATTAATTAGTTGATTACTATTGTAATTGATTAAAGATGGAAATGAAAAAAAAATAATAATAATAATATATATACGATAAAAAATAAAAAAGCAAAACAATACAAAATAAATAAAAAAGCCAACACAAATACATTAATGGAACGTTAATAATGTGAGTGATGATCATTATTACACGTGTATGAGTAAATATAAAATTAAACCAGTAGTGAGATGAAATACAATGTAGATGTTAAGGTTCGAATTGAATTGTTGTATTAAAAAATTAACAAAAAAAAAAAAAAAAAAAAAAAAAAAAAAAAAAAAAAAAAAAACAAAACAAAAATGAAGAAAAATTACAAAAAAAATAAATCATAAAATAAAAAACGTGTAAGAAAAGAGCAACAATCCGCACCCCACAGAATAAAATCAAGGTTCAAGCTTCATACGTTGAAATATCATAAATGAATTGAACAAAAAAAAAAAAATAAAAACAAAAATTAACAATACAAATAAAATTCACAATCCGATAATAATTAAAACGAAACGAAAAAGCAATATTATTCATGTCTGTATAATAATAATAATTATTATTATTATATAAGCACAGTATAGTTTGCAAAATAATCGCAATAATAAAGATTTGTACACTACATCCAATCAACCAATAATGCAAATTCAATTATAAATTTAATAGTCAAATATATTTATATGTATGCTTGTCGCAAATTTGCGAATATAATTTCATGTTATACAATGTCTTTCAAATTTTCATTCGAGCTTTCCTCACCTCTATACATATATACTGTGTGCATATCCTCCATATTATTTTCAATGTGCAATATAAACAAAAATGTACATGTTACCATGACAAAACATTTATCATAACAAAAAAAAAACAATAGAAAAAAAAAATAGATACATACAACTATCTAAATAATAAACTCTGTCGTATTCTCGCAATAAATATGCACTAATTCAGCCGAAAAAATTGATACGTCAACAATTTTCAAGAGTGCATAATAATAAAAGGATGAAAAAAAACAACCAAAAGAAAAAAAAAATGCGTTTGCGAATTTGTTGTTAATGATAGTTTTACTAATTACTTATAATTGTAAGAATAAAAAAACCAAAATATCGATGATGATGATGATAATATTATATTGTTGTCAGTTATATAAACACATATATACGACAGTTATATGTATAAAAAAAAAAATGAGGAATTATAAATTAAAACTGTAAAATCCCATTACGAAAATACACAACAGAACGAGTTTGCTATGCAGCAAATAATAATTATACACGTGAATAAGATTTCGTATAGAAAATAAACGTTGCTCTTATTTATTTTAAGAGAATAATAAATCGTTGTGGACGCGTCCCCGAATTGTTGCTCATCGAATATCATAACAAATAATAAAGAAGAAAAATAAAAATAAAATTTCGAAGAATTATTTTGAAACAAAAAATAAAAAATATATAAGAAAGAAATAATTTTCTCTATACCAAAAATTAAATTCAAATTCTTCACAAGGTAAAATTGAGAATGTTTACTTTAATTTTTTCAACACAAACGAAGATATAAATAAAAATAATTAATCATTAATTTATTTAAAGTTAGTGTATACAAAGCTGATTTTCAATTCGGGGTTATAAATAAAAAAAAAAAAAAACATCAATCATAGATATATATACATCACATAACTGAATAAAAATCAACATATATGCGTTTATGTTATTTAGTTATAATTATATCGAAGAGTCAGAGAAAAAAAAAATAATACGTAATAATAAAAATCAATGATGTTACTGAATTTTGATTTAATTAATGCATTATCAAACTCCCTAATTGTGGAAATAATTTATTCCAGTGATTTATATAATAATAATAATAATATAAATAATATAAATATACTTATCTTATTTAATACATGCTAATTTAATTAAATAATCAACACGTAAAATTTCGATAAAACTTGTTAGATCAAGACACTTATTTAGGAATTTTATTAAGTTTAAATTGTTTTAAATAATTATTAGTTTTAACTTTGAATTTTTCTAAATGTATTTTTTTTCTTCCTTTAATTATTATTTTAATTATTCTCACATTGTCTCTGTCAAACTCAGCATACATTAAATTACAAATATTCCTTAAAAACAAGATAAATAAATTAACATCAATAATATATACACACTAATTTAAAAATCGATAAAATTAAAATAACAAAATCACTAAAAAAAACTACAATAAACTATTAAATTTTCTTTCCTCAACTGCAATATAATACACATCAATTACTAAATTTATCATATAAATACATCAAAAGCTTAAATTCAATAATTAATCTCCAATTGAATAAACAAATAAATTTATTTCTCACAAGTCGAAAATATATAAATGAAATTATCACCAAATCAAGTCGATAAATGCATGAACCATTTTTATCTATATATAAATATAATATATATATATATATATATATATATATACTTATACTCAGATGATAAAAGGGCCTTTCTCCTTTAGAACTAAAAAATAAAAAAGAATATAAAATAAAAATTAAAAAAGAAGCAATGAAAAATAAATGATGCATCAGCAATTCAATGAGATGAGAGGGGACTGAAACTTTGCAACACGCACAACATCATGAAGAAGAATATTACATGCGAGTGTAGAAATACTAAAAACTCAGCAAGTCGCTTGGAAAGTCAAGGTGATCTCGTCTTCTCCTCATCTACAAGAGAGAAACCTGCTACATATACATATGATATATCACATTGGAGTTTGTGGCATGCTGTGGTTTTATTTTATCGTATCTTATTCTTATGTTGGTTCCTAGCTACCTATATCAAGCGTAGTTTGAGCAATTTAGACATACACAAAATGCATTCAGTTATTTATTTAAACAAATGACAAACATTATTAAAAATGACAATAAAATAATTTATTTATCTACAAATGTAATAGTAATACAATAATTATTTTCTTTTGTACATTTATTGTGTATACATTATACAAAAGTGTATATTATTTTATTTATAATTGTAATTAATTTATTTTTTCTATTTAATATAAAATATTTTATTATTTCATCACAATGTTTTAGTTATTAATTAATTTTTCATCAAAAATTCATTCAGTATTATAATATTTTAATAAACAATATTATAAATGTTGTTCTATAATTTCATTCAATCAACAAATTTAATATTTATTTATAGTTTTAGTGTCAGTATATGAAATTAAAATTCTTTGAAGCTTTAGAAAATTATTTTACTTCAATTCAACAATTTTTAATTTGCAAGTAACATTCAATAAAAAAACAAATGATGTGCCATTTTAGGCCACTTTCCTCTACATATACACATAATGTTAGCCTGGTAGGAATAGTTGGTTTTTATTTATTATTTACATGAAAAAAAAAAAAAAAGATTCAAGTTCACAAAGGAAAAAAAAAAAATTGTGGCAGCGATTATCATTGAAATGATCTACATGTATTTTGTTTTGTCGGGGAAAAAAAAAACGTTGGATCCTTGTTCGAAACAACATAAATTATACTCTCGTTTCGTATGGTTAAATTATAATCTTATTTTGTATACAGCTTAGTTTCACTTCTGTTGATGTAGTGTATTCCAAACAATCATGGAGCCAGATCGGTTTTACTGTTAGATAATACATAGGGATACTCGATGAAATGTTAAATCATGGTAATGCACTTATTATCTTTATTGTCAAAGTATACATAATAAATATACGTCTACTACCAATAAAATTTTTACTTTACAAATTATCTAATACTTATCACATAATTGATATTCACAATTGTATTTATAAAAAACAATATTATTTGTTCATGTTATGTTTTTAGGTTATGTTTTTAGGTTATGTTTTTTTATATTAATTATAAACGATGTAATTTATTATAGCAATAAAAGAAGATTATTTATTGGCAAAGATTATTAAATAAACTATATAACAAAAGTTGTAATAATTAATTATTGTTAAGTAACAGAGAGGAAAAAATTATCTGCATTTTTAATTCACATACAAATAAAAAATAGAGCTATTTACGTGAGCCTGATTTAATAATTAATTATCTATTCAATAATTAATTATTTTAACTGTATGGTATATAAATGTATATAATTTAATTGATTATAAAACAAATAGAAATAATAATAATAAATTCAAATTTATATAGTTTAAGAAATAAAAATTATCTTTCTACAAATCCTTGAGTTGGAAAATAATAAAAAATCAGTTGACACAAATGTCAAGTGGACTTTTACAAATATATTTTTGCTGCGTATTATGACATACGAGTGGATTGTATCAGCTACGTAACTGTGGATTACAAAGATTTATATCAGTTCCTAATATTTTATTCACCACATAAATGTCCTTATTGATTGATCACGACAGCCCCGAGTCTGAAAACTTTTTTTCTACACCCATATAGTTTTTATCGCTCATCTGCCAATGGCACGATGGAGACTTAAAGATTTCTCACAAAATATATACAATATATAAATAGATATTTATGTGATTTCCAATATATAATATATACAACAGCTGATTTTATACATTTATTTACACGCATATAAATAATACTTTGTATCATGAAAAATAGACGCAAATTTTACCATCATTAAAAATTAAAGGGATTCAAATCGTTTAATGTTTAATATACTTGAAGATTATTCAAAGAATTGTCAGAAGAAATTTTAAATATTTATAAAATATAAAGTGTTTAGATAATTCATTTTGAATATCATATAAAATATAATCAACCTTTAATCCATGTAATCTTATTCAGTTTTATGTTCATGACGTAATCTGATTATTAATAATTTATGACATAAAAAAATAAAACCAAATCGTTTCGAACCATGAGGTATTATTTATGATGAATTTTTGTTTTCAATTCTATAAAAGATTATTTTTTTTTTTTTTTCATGAATAATAAACTAAAAATACGATTGTGTATTTGAATCTCGTCGTTATATTTGAAAGAAGCACAAGCAAGAATACATATAAATCTAAACGTATCGTGAATATTTATCTAAACTATTGGCATCTCATTAGCTAAATTTCATTACCATTAAATGCTTTATAGTTAATCATTTATTCACATACCTCATGGGTCTTTGTTTTTTCGTCTGATTATTTTTATAATGACGAATATATAGTTAAATAATACTATGTAAAGCTTGCATTAGAATTAAGGTTTCGCCTGTTGAATAAATAATTAATCACATGTTTGCTTTAATGACAAGTTTTATTTTTAAATTTTCAACGAAGAATTCATTTATTATAGAAATCTTTTAAACTGATAAGGGATGGTTTTACGGTAAGGTTGGTTTCTTATACCTGGTAAAAAATATTTTTCTATTCCATTCGACTCTGTGATGTAGATAAAAAAATTCTATTGGTTTTTAAATTGTTTCCCTTTTTTTTTTTTTTTTTTTTTTTTTTTTTTTACTATTGTTTTTAAATTTGTGTTATCTTTTGTGTGTGACTAATTGGACTTTTTCACTAGAAGATTAAATATTAAATAAAATCAAGTGACTGATGAGTTATACTGATTTTTTACACTGGGTTCTTGGAAAAAGGAAAAGTTAGAAAAATTGCCAGAGTCTTAACAAAACTTGGAATTTTAAATTTAAATCTAAAATTAAAATACAAAAAAATAATTACATAAACTATTTTATAAATATATTATTCAAAACAAATGTCATTTTGTTTATTTATATTTGTTGTGCAGTAAAAAAGTCCACATAGAATTTGTATTAAAATTTTTTTAAACATAAATATTATTAATTTTATTCAAAATTATTTTTCTGCTTCAACACAAATTTTGAGTAGACTTTTACAAAAATTTTTTTACTGTATAGATTTAATAACATAAAATATTATTAATTCCATGCTGAATTAATGTTCAGCTTCAAAATAAATTTTCAAATTGGAAATTAATACAATCTGTTTTATCTGAGTTAAAAATATTTAACACAAATTTTGAATAGACTTTTACAAAAATTTTTCACTGTGTGTAATATCGTCGCAAAATATATTGTATCCGTCACTTAATTTCTTCTCCTTCATTCGACTATCACGCACTCTGGTTGAATTTACGTGTAAAACATTTGGAACGAAATATCTCTCGACTCGAGTTCTCCCATAATGGACCCAGGGGCCAGGGCTTAAGAATTTTATCGGAGCAAGGGGTAGTACCGCATATATATTCAAAACAACAGGACGGTCCCTCCATTTGCACTTGGACAATCGAAAAGTCATGACATAGTTGTCAGTCAATAAATATCTATGAAATTTTTCCAAATTTTTTTTCATTATTCATCAACAAGTAAATTATTTTTTAGTTTACTATTCAGTGTCAAATATTCAATAATATATTATTTAATTATTAATAAAATGATAGAATGGTGTGTGTTATTGCTTTTTAGCATAACTTGTTGGCTCGCATTTTTTTGGAAAATTAACTACGTTAAAGTAAGTCGAAATTTATTTAGATTATAATTTATTAAAAATAATCAAATATAATAATTCAAAGTATTATTTGTGTATATGATTGTAAAATAGGGTTTGAAAAATAATGGCAATTTACAAAGTGATGGTGTGCATTTACGAAATCGAAAAATTGGTGAAATACCGCCAGTTTATCCAAATGGTTGGTTTTGTCTTCTTGAAAGTTCGCAATTAAAAAAAGGTCAAGTGAAACACGTGGCTGCACTCGGCGAAAATTTTGCAGTTTTCAGGTGATTATAAATAAAAATTTTTTGAGGAATGTTAAAATTAATACAAAGATTTATAAATTATAATTTAATAAATGTTGATGAAGTGATCACAAAGATAGAAATGTTTTTTCGTAAATACAAATTTAAATTAGGTGGAAATTATATTTTTGATTCTATTACAAATTTTAATTTATTTTTCAATTTTTGTTTAAATTTTTATTTTGAATTTTCCTCAATTGTTTTTAATTGATATAAATATTACTATTATGCCAAACAAAAGAAAAGACAGCTTAGTTTTTTCTTCCTAATAAATTACAATTTAGGAATATTTTTAAACTTTTTTAATTAATCCTGAATGTATTTAATAACCTTTAATTAATGAAATTAAATTATTATTCAAAATTTATGATTTTAATAATAATTATCGCTATGACTTTCAAATAATATCATTGATATATATTTTTGACACATGGATTTTTTAATATTAAATAATACATATACTTTTTCCTTGCTTTTTTAGCTCATGTCATAACGATAAATCGTAAATTTCAAAATATTATGAAATTTTATTAATTACTACAGGTTACTGAATTCATTTGACCTTCGTCGTTGGGATCCACACGTCGAAGGTCATCACTTTAAAATTAATGTAAAAACTTTCTTAATTCATCATACAATGAAGCAAAATCTTCCGGAAAATAACTCTCAAAATTTGTAAATTTTTCTCTTATAAAAAAATGAAACAATTAAACATATTTTTAATTTTTTGTTACTATTCGAACGAAACAATAGTAACAAATAATTCAAAATTAATTATTACAATCATTCAATATAATGATAAATAATACACAAATTTATTAAAATGTATTCAACATTTTTATTGATAGAACAAAAGAGGGAAATGTTAATATAATTGATGCTTACTGTCCCCATCTTGGAGCAAATATGGCTGAGGGTGGAAAAGTACTTGATGACGGTTGTTTAGAGTGTCCTTTTCATAACTGGACATTTCGTGGCGATGGTCAATGTCAAAATATTCCATACATAAAAAAAGGTATTTATAATTTTCATCAAATAATTTTAATATTATAATTATTTTACTATAATTATATCAATAATATTTTATTTCCACATGTAGTACCACCAACAATGAAAACTAAATCATGGAGTTGTTGTGAAGTAAATCAATTAATTTTCGTTTGGTATCATGCGGAATCAATGAGTCCAGAGTGGTACATAGAACCTATATTACAAATATCAAGAGATAAATGGCAATATCAGGGTCGTAATGAATTTCTAATAAACTGTCACATACAAGTAAATATAAATATATTAAATTTAAATAAATATTTTTTTTTTCTTCTTGCACATTGATGTAAACATATAATTGGCAATATTTATACAGGAAATTCCAGAGAATGGTGCTGATTGGGCACATCTTAATCCAGTTCATGGACGTGGAATGTTTGGTAATGAAATATTACCCAATTTATCACATCATTTATGGTCGGCTGCCTCATGGACATCGAAACAGTCATCGAGTAATTCAAATATATACAATGATAATGATTATAAATGTAAAAATAAATTAACCAACGAAAAGACTGAAACAAATGATAATGATGAAATTAAAAATAATAAACATCGTGCGATTGTTAATTTACAACACGATCTTATTGTGTGTGGTAAATTTTCAATTATACATCTGGATATTAAAGCAGAACAAATAGGACCAGGTTATGTTGAACTTCATTTAAATTGTGCTCTTGGTCCAATGTATATACTTCAAACTGTTACACCAATTAAACCGTTAATACAGCGTGTAACACATACTTTCTTTGCACCATTAATTATCAGTCCTTATGCAAAAATAGTATTTATAGCTGAATGTTATATGTTTGAACGTGATATTGCAATTTGGAATCATAAGAAATTCCAAAAAAATCCATGTTTAGTTAAAGAAGATCGTAGTATATTGGAATATAGACGATGGTATTCACAATTTTATTCATCATCTAGCCTAAAATATAGTGATTCAATTAAATCACTTGATTGGTAATTATCAAATATTGATATTATATTTAGATTTTAATAATTTTTTTATAGAATTACGAATCAACGTTTAATATCACTGCCAAAATAATGAATATAAATTAACCAACGAACTGAAAACATAAATAATGAATTAAACTAGAAAATAAATTGTTGAAATTGTTATTTTAACTAGCAATCTCATTTTAAAATTAAATTTTATAACATTGTTTCATACTTTTTCAATTTATGACAAATAAATCTACAAGCAGATGTGAACATTTATAAGCATTTATAAATCTGTATATTTTATTCAATACTCTATTTAATAACCGTTCGTAATTATCATTAATATTTAGTGAACAGAATGTGCAATGAAAAAATAAATAAATAAATAAATAAATAAAGCCAGCACAAGTCCAAGCCCATAAATCATTCAATTCAAATTCTTATAAATGAATACACGACTTACAAAATATTAAAATGATGACATAAACTCACCTGATTGACGTTTCTAAAAGATAGCATCATCCATCCCAATTTAAGATTTATTATAAATTCTTGACAATTAAATTATCAGTTGAGGAATGATGTGAAATTTATCTCTACTTGATGAAGAATTACTAAAAAAAATAATCAATTTTCTCTATTATTGAAATTAAAATGCACCAAACAAAAAACAGGTATGTCAGCATTCAAAAATTTGATTACTGAATAGGTACTTTCATTTATAACAATATTAATATTCATTAGTCTCTTCTTTATTTATTTAAACTCGTAAATTTTTAAATAACCTACATGTATTTTATCACCGTTAGTGATAGCAATAATTATCAAATAATCTTGCATAAATTTTACACGTGTACTCATGCACTTGACCAGTTATACAGATACAAAATATATAACGTTAATATTATTCATATGTATTATTTATATTTGTATAATAATCCGATGCTATTATTTTTTTTTTTTTTTTCACTACATACTATACACATATTCATGTCTTACGTATCTCTTGTACAAGATGTAATAACGTATATTTGTGTAAATTATCACAGAATATGCTTGCTGCACCGAATAACGTACACAATACATTATAATATAATATAATATAATTAAAGATTTCAAATACTATACATATGTAATTGTCAACGGCTTCAAATTTTATCAAGCTGCCGCAATTTTTTTTTGGTTTAATTTTTTTTCCACCTCTTCTGTTCATAATTAGTCGGGATTCATTATACGGTTCAATGCATATTATACCAATGAATATCATTGAAGAATAAAATTTTTATAGCCCCGAATCGCACGTAATTTTTTCCGAAGTGATGCAACTAAATCAGTTGGTTGAACAACAATTGAAATATCACGACCAATTGCACTCAATCGTTCATTAGCACAACCATCAAATATATTCAACGGTCGCCCATTAACTTCAGTTAATGTCCATGTTGTGTTTGAACCAACTGAAACAGTTGGATCAGTTGCTTCAGCCAATGGTGATAAACCCGAGATCAAAGCAATACCATTAACTCCAGACAATTCATTGCCATTCACTTCCAAACCAAAATCATCATTGTCTGATGGCTTAGTTAATATCATTGCACGTGCAAACGGTAAGCGTCGTACAATAACTTCGATCTGTAAGAAAGAAAAAGACAAAATGATAAATCATTGATCGTATTTTTATTTTTTATTAAATTATTAATCCACATGAAAATTTATTTGTCAAATTTGTTGGAAGAAAATAAATACCCGTGGTGTAGTTATTCCCTTGATGATATCTTTAATAGCATTAGCATTTGTTGGTGTTGTACCTGCGACACTTATAATCATATCACCAACGTGAAGAACATTGTACAGAAGTGGATGCTCTCGACACTTCCATCCAGCCACCCTAAGTATATATATTTTTTATTATATATACAGTGAATATATTTATACAGTAATTATATGGAATACACTATAATTTTCCTGATAAAAATACATGGTAGATAAGATGATCATATTTTACAAATAATGTTTCATTTTCAGTTGTTAATTTTTTTTCTAGGTTATATATTAGTATATAAATTTGTAAATACTAACCAAATTGATCCGAAAGTATCGACAAAAGCAATACCATCTTTACAATCACGTCGTCCAAGATGCAATCTTACGCCCGCAAAATGACTCATTTCACGTTTAAGTTGCAATACTTGTTTTTCTCGCAATGTTAATTGTCTAATTGGTGGAGCGCTGTTGAAGATTGTATTTGTTTGTTCTGATCCACTTGATGTTGTTGTTGCTGTTGTTATTGTTGTTGTTGTTGTTGTTGTTATTGTTATTGTTGATGGTGTTGTTGTTGTTGTTATTGGTGGTGTGCTAGTGGTCATTGGTAGACTGCGGTTGTCTGTTATTGAACGCGATAAAACTTGACCAGCTAAATTGCCATCGGATATCCCAGAACTTCTATATTCGATTAAAGCAGCGTATTGATCATTGGACGGTTCCATTTGACTACCAACAATTGAAAGCGATTCATCCACAGATGATGATGATGATGAAGCCAAAAAAATACTCTCATATCTCGTATCATCGGATGTTTCATTATTAGATGATGATGTCATTGCCGTTGTTGCAATATGTGGATTTGGCATTGAAACAGGCGTCGATCTATTTCTCGTTGATATTTCACTCTGATTCGATACGCGGTCATCATCGATAACAACATCTTGGAATGTAAATATCATTGCGGCAGTTTGATTATTAATATCTTCACGATCAGGAAAATTCGACGGTGTGTCCGTAATAATCACTGATGGTGAATCAAGATTATTTGGTCGTGTTGGCTCCGGATTCCATAATCTTTATAAAAATATATTAAGATTAAGATGGAAATATATTACTTAAGGAACATATTTATATAAAATTGACGTTAATATATTAATATTACCCAATGGAGAGTGGTGGCGGTGGTGGAAGTGGACTTGTTGGATCTCTGGTGGCTATTCTTTCAGGACCTCGTGAATAAACATTTTCTTTTGGTCGAAGAATTTTCATTTCAGTTAATTTCCTGGTGATTATATGCACCCAATCCAACATTCCTTGATAAGTCGGTGCTGCAAGTCTAATAACTCTATCATCGTGAAAATTAATACAAAATTCATAATCATGACGTGATGTAGCACAAAGTGTTGGTGATAAATGCTGAATGCCACGCAATGAATTTGACCAAAATGGTAGATGGGTTGCTGCTTGTTTTTGATCTGAAAATCCTTCTAATTTTGGTTCCATATCATCATGAACACAAAATGCAACCCAGAAACGACTCAATTCTTTATCAGTTTTGTCTGTTTTTCTTAACCATCCATTTTTGTACATTTCTCGAAATTGAACAGAATTTTCAGCTGACAAATTTTGTCGCGATGTGTTCATTGTATCTTCACTGTCGCGACGATAATCGACAGGTCTGCTGGTAAGTTCCGTTAATAAACGAACAGCCTGAAGCATTTTTCTCTACATGTATGTTGAATCATACATATAAAAATCCAAACTAACCAAATGAATCTTTAATAAAGAGAAACTTTTAGCAACATGCTCATGTACTTTTCTCAACCACTTTCTCGATCCTGCACATCATATAATCATATAGCAATTAATAAATTTATATTTACTACAGTTATGATCAATAAATTTATGTTATAGCAATTTATAAATTTACACCACAAACTATATTGATCAAGGAACATAATTAAAGAATAAAATTAAACTTTGTTCTTGATAATAATTATTAATATTATTAATACTCACTGTAGTAAATTTATTCTTTATCATTGATTAAATTATTATTACAATAACTAATGTATGATTACGTGCGAAAATTCAGTCAGTTTAATTATTAATATTCTATTTTATTATCAGTACTGCATAATGGTACATTGAATGATCGCAGAATATTGTACATAGATACATACTATATGTAATAACTGTTGACAATGGCAATAGACAATTATATCCCCAATCAGACTATTGTCATGACAAACTTCATTTTGGTACAATAATCGTATGTATAATATTTTCATATAGTATGTAACACTCAATATGTATATCTTTTTTATGTATATAAATGTATAGCAGCTCTGTGTTCAAGTCAAAGAATTGTTTTCGGATGAACTCGATTCAGTATATATTTTTTTTTCTTCATATTTTAAAGACATATGTATGTGCTATTTATGTATGTATTTTTTCTGTTTTAGACATCCGTTTTCCCAAACTTTAGGTACTAAATTTTACGCCTATATTTTTTTTCTTTTCAAACAAGATTCTGAGCTTTCATAATTTGCCTACAGGGGCCAGTACCATCGATTCGCATATATCCTATTCGAAGTAACTATGCTGTAAAACAAAAATTATTGAGGTTATGTACTTTGCCCACTGCTGCTGCTTGCATACGATATCTACGAACAGCGATGTGATTGGAGCATCCATGACGCATGCGTAGTAGCAATGTTCAAATATCCAATCGAGACTCTTTCCTTTTGGTGGTTAATTGTAGCTATTTCTATATTGCCAACTGTTGGAATTTTGTTAAAAAATACCAACCACTCTCTACTTTAACGATAATTTATACTACCCCATTAGCCAAGTGCGCGCACCGATCGTGCACCGTGCGTGCACCTAGTGCATTTTCATGTAAATCCCTGTATAGCCTTTGGTGGAGTGCACCAAATGCTATTGGGGTACTTTTTGTTGAGCGGGATTCATACCAATTGCCAATTGCATCATGTTACAAGCACGTGCTGATGCAGTCAACCAATTCAGCAGAACTGAACAATGTTAATACCTTTAATATTAAATTATTGATATAATTTACAATGAATGTTATTAGTAATAAGCAAAACTTTTTGCTATAAAATATTTAGTGAAATTAATATTTAATTCGTATTATTGTAATCATTGTGATTCAACTATAATTTATTATCAAATAAATTTTGCATCTGTACTACAATTATTTATGTTAATTTAATATAATAAAAAAGATGCATCACAATGAAAATTCGATGGAGATATCAGGATCAACAAAAAATTTATTTTTCTCGTCCATGATTGTGAGTTTTGCATTATGTAAATTATGAATATTATTATTAAAGTATAAGAATTGACTGAAAAATTAGAAAATTTTATTTTATTGATAGTCTGGAGCTGCATCTGGTCTTGTTTGTGATTTCATATTTTTTCCTATGGACACAGTCAAAACACGATTGCAAAGTCAACATGGATTTATTAAATCTGGAGGTTTCAAACAACTTTATCATGGTCTTGGACCAGTTATCGCTGGATCTGCACCAACAGGTAATAATCATTTGTTTGAAACATATCATAATATGAATATCCTGAAAATATACACATAATTACTAATAAACTATTTATATTTTCAGCATCATTATTTTTCGTGACTTATGAAGGATTCAAACAATTTGTACAACCTCATGTTGAAGAAAAAAATCATACATTTGTTCATATGGGAGCGGCTTGCGCTGCTGAATTGGTAATTCCATGTATATTTTAAAGTAAAAATTGATAAGGAAATTTCTGTTTTAATGGCAATTTATTAGGTATCGTGTTTGATTAAAGTTCCTGTTGAAGTTTTGAAACAACGACGACAAGCTCTTTTAGCAAATTCACATCCAATAGCTCTTGGAATACGAACATTATATAGAGGTTATGGCAGTACACTTCTCAGAGATTTACCATTTGGTTTTTTCCAAATGCCATTATGGGAATATTTAAAATTATGTTGGAAACGACGAATGTCAAGAGATTGTACTCCATTTGAAGGTGCAATTGCTGGCGCATTATCAGGTGACTGTGATTCTTTTACAAAATAAAAAAATTATAATTATAATCCTTTTTTTTTTTTTAGATTTTTTTAACCATCTTAACCAAATATTTAATGTAAAAATTATTTCATTTCTTATTTTTAGTTACAATATCTGCAGCTGTGACTACACCACTTGATGTAATTAAAACAAGAATAATGCTCGCGCAAGCCTCACAAAAAAAAGTTAAAATATTGTTGACAATGAAAGAGGTTTATAGAGAAAAAGGAATTAGAGGGTAAAAAAATTATTGAAAATTATCTTTTCATATTACTTTCCTGTATTTGGTATAATATGGATTTTTTTTATAGGTTATTCACGGGGTGCACATTAAGAGCGGTTGGATTTACTGTTGGAGGATTTGTTTTTTTCGGTATTTATGAGCAATCAAGACATCTTTGTTCAACAATTATATTTCCTAATTCATCTTCAACCTAATGTTCAAAGGAAACATCTGACGAAAACTTGATAATAGTTAAACAACTTTTTTTGTACATTTCCCTAGTCAAAAATTGTTTTAGAAAAAAGAAATAAAAAATTTCATCATTTTATTAATATTATCATAAGTGTATATCATTTTTTTTTCCATTCTCTACTATTTTTATACATATAGTAGTAACGACGGATAAATAATTTACTCAAAATACAATCGTTTATAATATTTTTTTTCTTACGTATAAATATAATTACACAATAAAAAATATCAAATTTATATTTAAATACTTAAAAAAGTTTATATAAAATAAATCTTGTCAACGGTTATGCAAAAAGGCACAGCAATTCCTCTTATTATCCATTTCTTGTGTCAAATTAACAACGTCTTCAGGTGTTATTGTATTTTTTGAATCTTGTATAAAATCTTTTACGATTTCTTGGAATAATTCATCTAAAATTATTATATAATTACAATTAAATCACAAATATTAACAATAAAATTATTCAAATTTCGCATTCTGTGAAAAAATACTTACAAACATTGGTGCCAGTTTTACTCGAAGTAACAAAAAATTTTGACTGTATTCCATTAGCGTAATCTTTAACAGTATCTAGATGAGGCACTGGTTGCTTTTCTTTTTCAATAGTATCACATTTTGTAGCACAGAAATAAATTTTACATCCTTCCTCTTGACTTCTCAACTCCCTCACCCAACTTTTAGCACGATTAAATGACAATTGATCGCATATATCATAACAAATAATTGCTGCTTTTGCTCCTCGATAATAAACTCTTACCATAGTTCTATATCTATAATAAATAATCATAAATTTTATTGATTAAAAGAAAAAAATATCTAGATATAAATTATTTTACCGTTCACTTCCAGCAGTGTCCCATAGTCCCAACACAATTTGTTTACCATTAACGTCAATCTTTTTCGCTGCAAAACCTGTGGCAATTGTCTGTAAAAAGAAATTCATTTTTCAATTAGTCTCTTCAACTTTACACGAGACTTGTTAAATATATATTTATAATAAAAATATTAAATTATATGCTTACAATTTGATAGTCCATACTTTCATTAAATCTTTCATTCACATAACGCTCAAGGAGACTTGTTTTTCCTACAGCTTCATGACCCAGCAATACAACTTTTAAATCAACTCGATTCATATTTATTTTATTCCAAAAATTTATTTGAAATCTTCATTTATATAAAAATATTAATCCATTACTGGACGATACTTTGATCATTTATCTCTATTTCTCAGGTATGATTTAGTGCGTCATGCATTTCTAGGTTAAGCTATACGATAAATTTGCCTTTGTCCCTCAACAACCAGTCGATTTCGTTTTCATTTCAAGGTCCAACAACCATTAATAATTCTTTGTTTTTCATTATATAAACACAAAAGAATTTCTAATAGTTTTGAATAAAAGTGAAAAAGAAATGAACAATTATGATGAGGATAAAACTGAATATAAACGATATAATAGAATTTAACTTGAAAGTTAGTGTTCATTTGCATGATTTCACTGCAATGGTATGCAGACCATTTGATAACAATATGTTGACATATGAGAAAATATGTAATATGATATATTTTTAAAGACCTATTCATTTACAATGGAGGAAAGTATAATCAATAATGATAAAATTCTTGATAAAAAATATAAATATTCAGAATGCAGTTTTATTATAAAATAAGAATTAAAAATAAAAAAAAAAAAAACAAATTGGTTTTCTAGATGAAGTTTATTATTAGCATCAGTTGTACACTTTAATTAATAATGCCTAATATTTAATATTTCACAAAATGGGATCATTATCATAATGACTTTACGCTGTATGAAACCATAAAGTTTACTATCCAAATAATATACATGTCAAACTGGATTATTTAAAATTCAGTGTCTATGAATTATACTTACAATTTGACATTAAGATTTTTTTCAGCGTATAATAAATTATTGGAGTACAGGCATAATTTAAATTAATTTAATGTTCATTTAACTTTGCCCTGAGCTGCAACTGCAGCCATTGCAGCTTTAACAGTTTCTTCATCACCTAAAAATTTCATTGATACAACTGGCTTGAAATTTTCATCCAATTCGTAAACAAAAGGAATTCCAGTAGGCAAATTCAATTCCATAATTTGTTCATTGCTCAATTCTACAATAAATAAACGAAAATATTATTATCAGTAAATTTATCTTTGAAATATATTAATTATTATCAAATAGGTAATAATAATCTTTTTAAATTTTCTATACACATTTGTAATGATACGTACGATCAAGATGCTTGACGATTCCTCGCAAACTATTACCATGAGCGGCAATAATTATTTTTTTGCCTTCTTTAAGATGTGGAATAATAACATCATTCCAATATGGCAAAGTTCTATCAATAGTTAATTTAAGTGATTCAAACTTTGGGAATTCATCTGGATTTGGACCATCTTTGTAGCGTGCGTCTTTGACAATTGTTTCGTAATACTTATGATCAGGTTCCATAGGTGGTGGTGGAGTATCAAACGATCTCCTCCAAATTTGAACTTGTTTCTCGCCGTATTTCGCTGCTGTTTCTGCTTTATTCATTCCAGTTAATCCACCATAGTGACGTTCATTAAGACGCCAAGTTTTATGCACGGGAATGTTCTCTTGACCAATTTCTTTAAGGATCGACTGTAAAGTAACTTGAGCACGAGTAAGAACTGATGTATGAGCTTCATCAAATGTATATCCAGAATCCTTGAGAGCTTTGCCAGCAGCAAGAGCCTCATTTTTTCCTAAAAAAAAAATATATTAATTCATTTTCTCTACATAAAATTCATAATAATCTAAAAATATCTAAATTATTATTTTCAAAGATTATTGAATTTTTATCTCATTTTTTCAATGTCAATTACTACCACTAGTATAGCTACGACCTTTTTGCCCTTGAAGGATATCACCTTGGACCTGACATTCGCAACTCACCTTTCTCTGATAATCCAGCATCAAACCAACCGCAAAATAGATTCAACTGATTCCATTCGCTCTCGCCATGGCGAACCATTACAATTCTGTATTTTGCCATTGCTCGATTATTTTTGTTATTATCTAGAAGAAATAAATCTGCCGAATTTTACAACTAATTCACGCACGTCGAACACACTCAATTATGAACACGAGTTTCCGACAATGATATATGTTGAGCCAGTTGAGGGTTAATGTTGGCGCGCACGCGCGGTGTACACTAAAAATCCCCTACAACAGCGCCGTAAAGTTTCAGTGCGCATGCGCTGGCATTCTGTATACCTATATGTATATTATGTATAGTATGAACTATGATGAGGATCGATTTTTCGATTAATCGAAGGAGAAATCTCTATTTTTTTTCGATAATCGTTTTTGAATAATGTGACCTTCACTCCAATCCAGCTTTAAAAGCCAAAACTAGGCTGTGTAATGTGCGTTCGACCGTTATTTTATTATTTTTATTTCATAATAGGATAAATAAATGAGGTAATATTTGCATTTTCAGGAGTGAGTAAAGTGAAATGGATTTTCTTGTTACTTTATTATCATCGTTATATAGTTCAATCAAAATTTATATGATTCATAATTAATTTATAAACTAAAAGATAAGTGTTGTTAATAAGTCAGTATAAAAATTAACAATTTTTTGCTGACAATGGGTACATTGAATGCCAATGATGATCTTCCAATGCCAATGGAAAAAATGCCAGATTCTTGGTTTAAAGATGATCAAATGAACGCCATGTTTGCTGAATTCCGAAATCGTTCAGTTAATCCACAAGACTGGGATTCAAAATATAATTTTTGGGTTGATTTAATTACAAATTGGTTAAGTCACAATAAACAATGTAGTTTCTCAATATTAAATCTGACTTCGATTTTTAAACGAAAAGGACGTACTCCACTTTGTCTACCTACAGTCATCAATGAACTCTATAAGTATGTATAAATCCATAACGATATTAAAATTAAGTTGTTACTATACAATGTAATAAATAATGTAATTTATTTAGAGAATTAATTTAATGTTATAATTTATTGTTACAGAAAAGGCGAGATAATGATAGAGGATCAGTTTTTAAATGACAATATGACAACATGGACATCGTGGGCAGTAAATACAATGGTGAAGAGACCTGTGATATGGTCATTTTCAAAGTTAAAGAATTATTTAATTCCCAATGTAACGTTTAATCATGATTTGAAATATATACACTTGAAAACTGTTGAAGAATTAGCAAATATTATTTTAAGTTTGAATGACAATGGGAAAGAATTAATTTTATCGTTGCGACAAATAACAATTCGATGTAATGAAAAATTAGGATGCAAGAATATTACTGAGGATAGTGTTAAATTGGCATTATTATGGATTGGAAGATTAAAGAATAATGGATTTAGTTCTATTCGAAATCATCGAGGAAAAAATTTGGATTGTCTATTCAAAATTCATGCAAATGGAATGGAAGAATTATCAGAAGCAGATGAAAATTTATTCAAGTTGAAGGAAAGTGAACGAAATCTTCTGGAAAAAATTGAAGCATTAGAAATTGAACGAAATGAACTTACTATTAAAGCGAAATCATCATTGAGCTGCGGACTTCGTGAAGTTGCAAAAACTCATGTGAGACAAAAGCGAGAATTGGATAAAAGAATTGAAAAATATGCATCAACATTGCAAAATCTTCATATAATAATATCAAATATTCACGATGCACATTCAAATACTGAAGTTCTTGCAGCATATAAAAGAGGTAGTACCATTTTAAAAAGTTTTGAGAAAGAAGGATTGAATGAATTCACAGTGAGAGACACAATGGATGATATAACAGAGGTAAGAAATCTATTCTAGAATTATTTTGATACCGAAAATATACAATATGAATATTTTTTTTTTGATTACATTTATTTGAAAAAATTTTTAGATCCTTAGTGACATGACGGAGATCCAGACTGCATTCACTCAAACACTTAATATTAATGATTCTGATTTAGAATTGGAAGAGGAATTGAATGAACTTTTGAATAATCATTTGGATGATAAACCTTTGCCCTCTGTGCCTGATTCGAAACTTTCGGATCTTGAGAAAGAGATTAGAACATTGGATATGATAGGTTTGAGAATATGTTTTTATTTATTTATTTATTTATTTATTTTATTGCCGATTCATTTGTTTAATGGATTTTATTAATTTTTATTCAGATCCGCCGCAGCTACCAAAACCATTGCGCCAATCGTCTGATTATCCAAAAAAATTAGTAATAAAAAATCCATTGTAAAAATGATCCAGTTTATTTTTTTTATAATTGAAGTTTTTCAAGTTTTAACAATTGTCTTGTAAATTATTCATTTATATAAGAATCATTTTTCAATTTATTACATCATATATTCGTTTATCTGCCGGTCAGAGATTGAACTAGTGAATAAAATAAGGAAAATTGTAAGTCAAAATTGTCAAACGTAAAAATATTCAGTCGCGCGATCCGATTTGACTAGATTGCATCAAAAACAAAAAACAAAATATCTTAATGTGAAGTTGAATGACAATGAGGAATAATTCTGCCTGTATTAATTTTAAAAATGATATCTTGAATCCACGTTATATGACTTGAAATTTTTGTATAAAGAGAATAAAGATGACTGTCGCATGTACGCGATCCGCCAGATAATTTTGTACCGATTCCAACGCTGACAATTCCACGAAGATACCAAAGACCCTGATCACTAAATGCTAAGCCACCGCCGCTGTCACCATCACAAACCGATGTGCCTGTAAAAATTATTCAATTTCAACAATATCATTTTAAATAAATCCGATCATTAAAACTATAATTAATAATTTTTCAAGTATTATAAATTACCATTTGTATAGCCAGCACAAAATTTATCAATTGTAATAAATTTCTCTGCTTCAGCAGAGACACTGGCTGATTTACAATGACTCAAAGGAACAACTGGTAATGTAATTGATTGGAGAATACCACTAGATGGACCTGTTTCTGTTCGTCCAAATCCAGCAACGATTCCCATTTTTCCCACATCAATTGCTGTTTGATCATTCGTAGTTCTATCAAGACATATTGGCACCAGAAAAGAAGTGAACACGAAAGGTTTGTCAACATGTAAAATTGCAATATCACGAGCGTAATTTCCATCAAATCCCAAATAATTGCAGCTAATATAAATCTTTTTGATCTACAGAACAAAAATGCATGAAAATAAATAATTGTGAAGATTACAAAAATGATTGAAAAATAAAAAAGATTTTATTAATATTATTTGAATACTAACGTTGCGTTTGTGTACAATGTGCGAATCATGTAGTGGACTATCATAATCACGAAATATATTTCCCGTAGCAACAGCAAAAGTTTCTGCATTGCCCACACGTTTAATATCTTCATCATAGACACAATGTGCCGCAGTTATTAATAAATCATTTGATATTATTGTTGCTCCGCAAATAAATATTTTTTCATCTCCATTGGATTGCGATCGGTATAGTGTTGCGTGCCATGGAAACTCAGTAATATTTGGTTGTTTGCCATTGACAATCAATGGTATCAAACTGGTCTGAGCTCTCACACCACACTCTTTGTAATTCACGCGTATATGTAAAAAAATAATCATCCATCAAATATTATTTCAAGAATAATAGAAAGTAAAAATTAATTATTATTAATCCTTTAATACTGGGCTATTATATTAGAGGGAAAAAAAAAATATTATTTCTACATAGGAAGTGAAAGGGGTGAAGAGAGATTGAGACATTTTTTTTTTTCGTTTTGTCTGGTTAATGGAAAGAATTCTTTTTTTAACGTTTATTCTATTTTTTTTTTGAGAGAAAAAATGACAACGAAGAATTTACGACATGATATTTTAATGTTGATGATTAATTAAAGGATTAATAATTTGATTCATCACAATGTTTTTCTACTTCATTTTAGTAGCCTCTATTAGCAAAATGAAGTTTAAAAATTGCCGTAATTATACAATAAAGAGAATTAAAAATAAACATCTCTAAATATATATTATTATCCTTTCGCGAATCTCACATCTATTTGTGGATGATCATTTGCTTGTTGAATTTCAGTATAAATAGTGACTTTATCTTTTAATATTTCTATTATTTTCGATACTTTACAACTATCATCAACATCGTTAATCCCACCAATATCAATATTCAATACTGTGTCATTTGTAAATATGTTGATAATAAGCGGACCTGGAACACATTCTATTGGTGCAGGTTCCCATTCTCCTTTTGAATTACATCGTACATTATCACGTTGCAAACCTAGCGGTGCAATATCTTGGCGAAAACTAACACGGCATGATAATTTAGCTTCTGTTCTTGGTGGTACTGGCATCTCACAAGATATCCATTGATCATCAAAAGTGCATTCGGCAATTCTTGAAGCAGAACTTAAACTCTTACACCGAATTTCTGTTAAAAGAATACGATTATAAAATTAAAATCTAATTTATTTTATTTTTTTATTAAAAAATCTACAATATCAATCAACATACCAGTACAAATGGGTTGCTTGGACCACTTGCCACCAGGACCACAATACACATCACCGGATCCATCAAATTTATATCCCTCATTGCATTGATACACTAAATATGATCCAGGTTCTAAAGTCATGTTATCATGCGCGTCACAATGCGAATCGCCTTGACATTGCGATTTATGTAACATCCAACGTCCATTACTTGGTTGTGGTGGTGGTGGACATGGCTGTCGTGGCCACGATGATGATTCAGTAGTTGTATATGATGTTCTAGTTATAGGAACTCGTTGAATTGTCGATTGAGTATTTGCATTAACTTGACCATCGCAAAGAATATATTCTTCATCTGAGCCATCCGCGCAATTTCTCACTCCATTGCATTTTTTATCGCCGTCAATGCATCCACCATATGCACACCGAAAAGTAAATGGCAGACATCTAATACAAATAAATTAATATTAAATAATTCTCCCAATACACAATGGAATATTTCTAGTAATAATAAATAATACAAAAGTAATAGTTAAATTTGATCTTTTAATTTATTTATTCTCACTGGGTAGATTCGCAAGTTTTTGATGTCTCGTCTGATCTGTCGGTGCACTCAGTTGAGCCATCACACACGGTTATATCATCGATACACTGGCCATTATCACATCGAAATTGATTATCGCCACAGGTTGATTGATTTATTGATGTATTAGTTTGATTTCGATCGTGGCATTTAGATGATTTTTCATCACTTTTGTCCATACAATCATTGATTCCATTGCATACGGCATCACCATCAACACAAGCTCCATAATCGCAACGAAATGCGTACTCCGGACATATTATTTCTGGTTTCAGGCATTCTGTTCTTGTTTCATCTGTACCATCAGTACAATGCTTTCTTCCATCGCAGAGAAATTCACTCGCTATGCATTTGCCATTTGAACAACGAAACTGATCGAGTCTGCAATGATTTTCTCAAGTTTCTTTCTTTCTGCCATGAATAACTTGTTGAGATTTGATTGTTTATATTTTATATGAAAAATATTATCGACTTACCCACAGCTATTAGGCGTGCTGTTTGGGAATTGTAATGAAATCGAAACTCCGAAAATAACTGAATCAAAATTGAATTAATTTATCGTAAATAATTAATGTACATGATAGTATTTTTTTGAATAAATTATTTTTTATATTGCGCTTTATTTTATAAAGTATTATGAAATTAAGAGAAATAGATATCTTGATAATAAACAGCATGTGCCAAAGGTTATGCCTGGGTCATCAATGAAATAAAAAAAAGTGAATGTTTTATTCTAAAAATTATTTTTCAATTATTATGAACGAGTTTGATTAATTGAATGAATTTCGTGAGAATATTTTTGTTCTGCAATTGACTATTATGAAACTTATTAATATTTATACGATGAGCAAGAGTTAGATATTTGGGTTCAAGGACATAAGATGAGTATGCAGATGTATAATTTTATATAAATTCCTATACATACAACCGGTTTCTTACACGACTGAACAGCTCAATTTATTTAAAAAAAATTTTTTTTATTTATTACGTTTTATTTTTATCCATGATACTTTGTTATTTTATTCTTTAAAATAGTTTTGACTTTTTTTCCTTTATAAAATCCACTTTTTGACCTGATGACTTATGTGTTATCTGATGTTCTCGGAAATGATTACACATTCAATATACGCACACGAATATTTTAATCATTACTGTGGTCAAAACTTTATTTTTCATTTACCACAATCGAAAAATAATATATGTACTTCAATAAATAATGCTAAATAATTGTTTTTGACTCACCGAAATTTATTAAAAGACAGGCAGCTTTGATAGATGAAATTACCATTATTGAGAATTAAAGTTGCAAGAGATTTTAACTGTTAACTCCTCGCGCGTTTACAACTAAAACATCACTGATTTAATTTAGCTAAAATATACTTGAAGACTCGAGCGGTATAAAAAAAAAACACATAACATCATTATGTGTTGTAGAGTTAATGCTCCCCACTCACATATACTGTAGAAACATTCTGGGTTACAAAAGGTTTTCCCCATTTCACATTAATTCCTTATAACAAATGATGAATTGAATAATCGTTTTTTTTTTCTAGCAATCTATTGAAAAATAATTGTGCTTCTTAAATTATAGTTTTCTACTATTAATCAAATATTAATTGATTGAATCATTCATATAATTATTAATATGAATAAGCAATGTAATGTGATACAAGATATTTCTAATGTTTATTTTTTCGTCGTTCTTCATGCACAAGTAATTGAATAAATGTCAATTACTAAAATATTAAACATCAGTTGTAATTTTCAAGTTTTTCTCTTCGTTATCGACATCTCCCTCGTCCCGTCGAGTTTCATCTCGTTTACTAAATGAGTGACGGGCAAGATCAGCAAGCCACAACAACATTCTGTCCAAAAATGTCAAGGATAAATAATTTTAATGAAATTTAATAGCAAAATGAATGAACATAAATCTGTTCAATGAAATAATAAGATGAATAAAGGATACGATCTTTTTTCGATTTCCGTTTCTTCAATATGTCGTAATATAAATTCTTGATGAAATTTTTGAACCTTTTCATCGCAATCGGACCACTCCATTGTTTCATGTATACCATCCGATCCATATCTCTTGTTATAATTGTCATAATGTACCTAAACAAGTCAATCGAATGCATGAAATATATTTATATACAAATTTTATATAAATATGATTATTTATTTTATAAAATTCCATTATTGATATTAATATAACTTACATGATTAAGAACTAAACCTAAACTTGGCGCTATTGGAATTTCCATTTTGTCTGGTTTAAATGATTCTTCAATAATTTCTTCAGGTACCAAATTTCTTATGACACCAATTGCTAGAGCCATCATTTTTCGTATTTGATGAAGCATAAAACTCTGTCCTTTAATTAATATCGTTGCAAATTCAATGTTTTGAGATATATGAGTGTTCAAACAATGGCACTTCATCATGTATCGCATTGCACTTGGATCAAAAGGTCTCCTAAACATGTAAATAATGAAAAATTTTTTAGATTCAAGTAATTATCTATTATTATATCAAAATTTTTGAAGTTTGATCGTACAATAACGTACACTTTCGCTGTGAAATTATGAAAATTGTGAGTGCCCTCATATAATTTAAATACAGAATTCACTTTATCAAGCAACTCTGGCGACATTCGAAATTTAGTAAAAGGTTTTCCGTCAATAATCGATAATTCCTTTACTCTTGCCTCAATATCTTCTTCCGATGGAATCCTCGAAATAATACTGGGATCATCTGGTGCAAATGCAAATGTTGGTAACGTGTATGTATATGTTCTTGCATTACATTGAGATTTACTATTAAATCCCTTTGTTACACGTTTCAATCCAAATGCCCGAATTTGTTTGGGTAAATATTCATTTATAATATCAATATTTGCATGATCAGCTAAAAATAAAATTATTATTTTTAATCATTAATTATTTTTTTTTTTTTTTTCATCTGGATAAATAGATTAAATCTTTAACGTACGTAATTTAACAGAACAAATTTGTCGAGTTGCAGAAACTCCTTTATCTGTTCTTGCTGCTCGTTGAAAATTTATACATTGTATTGTATCAAATGCCTCTTCATCAATTAAATGCGCTTTAAATAATGCATTTATTAAATCCTCTTCAATTGTTCGCATTTGTGGATTTCTTTGCATTCCAAAGTAATCTTTACCCAAGTAACCTAACATCAAAGCAAAATTTCGTTTTTTTATCCGTTCCATTTTTTGCATTTTTTCATTTTGACATTCATTCACATTATCATCAAGTGGTCTTTTTTTATTCTCATTTTCTGTTGTATCTACTTTCTCAATCGTTGACATATTGCTTTGTTGAAATTTGACTGCAACAAAAACAAATGAACAGTTATATTATTATTAGCTTATTTCCAATATAAATATGTACAGAATTTATGAATATCCTTACCAAATGAAGGTAGATTATTAGTTAGTCGATATTGTTTGAATATACGAAGCATTGATCTAGATAGGTATACAAATATTATTTCAACTCAACTAAATCTTAATTATTCTGAATTGATAAATCTTCTACAAAAAACACATAATTCGTTCTATTTGCATCGATATATAAATATAAACGTGCATAAACAACCATGTGCTATTCTCGGTTGAGTTACTAACCTCAAAAATAATCACACGACAACATTGTTAGTCAAAAAGTTAGGTTAGGTGTTTTATTCATGTAAACGCTTGATGGTAGCGCCGCGATAGGCGATTTTTGCCACATCAAAAAACGATCTGATTCTAGGTTATGTATTATTGGAATACGATCATTACGGTTCGTTAATTTTGTTTGTGTACATATATACATTGGCGCTACAAACTAATTAGTTTTTAATTTGTGTATAAACAATAAAATATTTTATATATTTATGTATATGAATAAATTGTAAATAATGTGCACATCAACGGACGAATCTTATAGCATAGCTATAAGATATCGGACTGTTAGAAAACGATTAGATAATTTAGGTTATAGAGAGGCATTATCACTAGATGCACTGCCGCTTACTGAGAAATTACTTGCTGATTTAATTCAAACAACTGAAAGTCTAAAACACTTCAAAGCAATAGCAGATAATAATATTGAGGTAATGTTATTTAGAATTTGTTGAGTTATATCGATTTGCACATAAATTCACACTATATAGATTATTTAATTGGTTAGTTTTTGAGTATCCGTAAGCAAATATTAATTAATTGATTGGAAATATATTTACATTGTGTATATTTTTTTATAGAGCTGCAGACAATCATCACTATCTATTGATCCACATAATTATGATAATACTAAGCTTGTTCAAGAGTGTAATGAATTGCACAATCAATTGCTTGAAATAAAACAAAATAATTTAATACAAACTAAAGATTTAAAACGAAAAATTCAGAGATTAGAAAGTGAATGTAGTGATTTACAATTAGCATCATCACGAAATCTTAAAAGAATAAAAGATCTTGAATTAGAATCATCAAATAAATCCAAAAAAATCCAAGAATTATTGGGAAAATGTTGTAAACCTACAATAAGCAATGCTGGACTTGGTACATCAAACTTTTTTTTTGTTAATTTTATTACCATTTTTTTTTCACTATTTTTACCAATTTATATTTGTGATTTATTTTATCTATTTATTTACAGCGTCAAAAAAACGTTCTGCTTATCCATTGAGAAAGCCAGTAATAGAGAGTGAGCCGTTACTAACGGAAATTAATGGCATTATTCAGTATCCGAATTTGACTAAAATTAATCCACAAATTGTTGATTTAGTTTCAATGGCAGATCGAAAAATTAGTTCGCTCAATCATGAGGTAATAAAATTAAAAGATGAACTATCACTGCAAACAGATAATGTTGACACACTGAAAACACAGGTATATTTTTAATAAAAATATGTATAGTTAAATAACTAACTCTCTACAAAATATTGAATCCATCATCGGATGCCACTCCTGTATTTCCAGTTATTTACTTTTGTTATTTAAGATTTATTCATTATTTAAAGTACACTTTTATAAGAAATGATTCATTTATTTAGCTAGCAATGAAAGAAAAGGAGATTAATCGTTTGAAAAAGTTACATGATAGTGGCCGGTCATACAATGTAACACTGAAAGAATGCAGTTGTCATAAAAATGAGCCGTGTTGTGGACAATGCAATTTTATAAATCGTCGAACTACTGGCAATTATTCACAATCAGTTTGTAACAAACTGGAAGAGATAAGTGAAGTAAAAGTATTGCAACAAGCTAAATTAAATTTAGAACAACAGTTACGCGATGCACTTGATAAACAACACGATGCGATGTCACAGGCGATGAAATTGGCAGAGAGGAACGAAGAATTAGAAAAAGAACTTCGTGATATTGATCATGTTGCATTGGCAGTTGAGGCTGATTGCAATTCAACAGTGAAACAAAATAATAAACGTGTCAGTCAATTAAAGGTAAATTCAGTACAAAATGAAACAGGCATTATTTAATTATTTCAATGCGGTGAATTTTAATTTAATAATTTATTATTTGAGTACAGGAAAAATTAGACAATGCAATGCAAAAAGTTCGTGATTTGGAGAATAGTCTATTGGTAGAAAAGAGACTTTCGCAAGAATTGCGTGCAGATTTAGAGGGTTGTAAATTAGAAAAAAGAAGTATTCAACGTACCTTGGACAATTCTCTTGAGGAGAGAAAACGTTTGACTGATAGAATCAATGAATTGACAATAATTGGTAAGAACTTTATTTAATACTCTTTAAATAAATTTACAATATCTTTCTTAATGTTTCATGCACATTTTACTAATAATTGCTTTATTTTTCTATTTATTCATCTCTGTTATTTTGTATTGCATTGTATTTTCCTTTCCTTTTTTCGAATGCATGCGACCACAAAATATTCCATCGCAGAAAATGGTTTAAATGACGAGATTGGTAGGCTGTCAAAGCATGTTGAGACACAGATATACGCACTTGCTGAATTGAAATTAGCTAATGATGAATTGATAAAGCAAACACATGAGAGAATTTTAACAGAAAATGCAGAGAAAAAAAATGTTACGTATTCTGCCAAAGATAAAATTAAGAAAAAAAATAATGTTGCAGTTTCAAATGATCAGAAACATTCATTGTCATCAGTTAACAATAATAACGCTAATAATATGAACAGTAATGGAAATAATGGACATGGCGAGATGTCTGATGGTACAACAAATAAAGGAATAAAAAAGATGACTGATGATTCACGAAAATTAATCGAACAATTGGAACGTGATCGCGACTATTATAAAGATCAGTGGAATAAATTGAATGAAAAATTGGATAAGGCTTCAGATACGGAAAATGTCAGTATAATATAAATATAAAAAGAAAAAATAAACATTATTTAAACGTCAATTTTGTTTAATTTTATTTAATTACTAAAATTATATAAATTTCTGGATATTTAGGTGGAACTTTGGTCAAAAATATGTGATTTAAAGCATCAATTGAATGAAAAGGAAGCACAAATAGCTGAATTACAGCGTGATAAACGTGGTTTGAGCCGTGAGAAATTTAATCTTGAAAATCGAGTTCAAATGACAAAACCGCATTCGCGAAGTCCGTGCAATTATTGTAAAGTTTGTCGATCTATGAATGCTTGCATTTGTCCATCTTCTGTGCGAATTACTGATGAAACTAGCTCTGGACCAAAGGTATAAATAAAAAAATTTATAATCAACTTTCAAAAAAATTGAAAAAAAAAAAAAAAAAAAATCTCAATTGTGATTTAAAAATTGTGCAGATTATGTTGACACGTTTAGAACACGAGCGTGATACTGCTCGTGCTGATGTCGAACGATTGACAGAGGAACGAGATATTTTACATCAAAGACTTGAGGTATAATCAGAAAAAAATATTTTTATATATTTTAATAATACTTTTCTTTATTTTTATTTCCTCAAATATTAACAAATTAAACAAATATAATTGAATACGATATAATTATTTTAATTGCTTAGTGATACATTTCTAATGAACTAAATTACTTTTAATTATAAAATAATAACTAATATAATTAAATGACTAATTGGCGAAATAAAAATATAAATTTGGAATTCAGTTGGCTACAGAGGCACACACGAATGAACAACGTCGATTGCGAGATAGACTACGCGAATTAGAAACAAAATTGGATGAAGCAAAAGCGGAAAAGCAGAATTTTTTAATTAGTCAGGGAAATCGACAGTCAACATTAAGTTCACTTGAAGATGAACTGAAGGACGCTAGAAATGAATTACGAATGGTGAAACAAGAATTGGCAGCACAACGAACACAATATTTCCAACTCCGGTAATATGAAAAGATAATTCAAAGAAGGAATATAAATGAAAAATGAATTGAGTTCATTTGTTTACATGGTTTTCCCTCAATTCTATCATTTCAGAGCATTGCAAGATCAAACTGATCAAGCACTTGGAGATGTTCAAAGTCAACTAGCCCAAGCGGAATCTGAATTGACAAGGGCATTAGATCGAAACAAAAATTTAGATCAGCAACAATTACAAATGGATAATCAAATAATAGAACTAAAGCAAGAGATTAATACTCTTCGAACAAATATGGCACGTTTGGATTATGAAAAAGATCAATTGCTGGTGAAATATATCAAATATTAATTTTTTTTTTTAAATATAAACTTCATAAGCTTACTAAGATTTCATTCTTTTTTATTTGTAACAAAATGTTTAGATAAATTTGGACGAAAAGACAGAACGAATTGCTGCTCTAGAACGTGAAGTGATGGTAAAAGAGCAACAAACAATAGGTGTGGATCAACAACTACGCGATGTTCAGCATAAAAATCAGTGAGTATAAGAATTATGTCACTAGCCCAAAAAATAACTAGAACAATTGAAAACAATACACTTCCTCAAAATAATTAACAATAATCTCAGAATTTCTAACAAATATATTTTCATTCAACGCAACAGCCTCAATAAATAAAAGTGTGTTTGTGCTAAAGTTACAAAAAAAAGTTTGAAATAATCAAACTGCATAAAAAAATGCTTATCTCTAATTACATAACATCACAATGAATTTAATAATTAACAGCGTTGATATGATCGTTCAATAATTTAGCTAAAGTCACAGACGGTGGTTGACATTTGCCTAAAGTAACAATACTATTATTTACAATATTTACGTCAATATTTGAACGTTCGGAAATTCTTTTATAACCTGGACGACATTCACAACGCACTTTAGCACGCGAAGACTTGTCATGATCTTGCCACAATGTTATTTTATCATTATTGTTATCAATATTACGACTTCGAGGTTGTCGTTGAGCAACCAACCACTCGCCATTACCACAAGGACCTTGTGTATACAATTTATAACACTTATTATCAACAACAAACATACCCGGCATGTTTTCACATGACGAATTAATTTCGACGTTGCATTTTTCTCCAAATTCTAATGTATTTGTGCATCCACAAATACCATTGTAACTTACACCATCAATTGACGGACGCACATTCTTATCATAAAGTACAATTTGTCCATTTGCACATGGACCACGTGAACCAGCTTTATAACAAGTTTTTTCACGTGGAAAATAAAGTCTGCCTCGTTTACATGGCACTTGGACACAAGTTGTTGAATTGATTAACATCTCACCGACATCACATGGGCCACGTGTATAAATTCTATAACATACATTGTCTTTAAATAGCACATGATCAGGTTTACAAATACATTTTCCATGAATTTCTTCGTTTTCATTATTTTCTTCATTGCCAATAATAAAATGATGACCCCGACGACACGGTCCAATGCTACCCAATGGATAACACATATTAGTTGATGAATGATAATGTGGTAAACGACGATGGCAACCACAAATTCCGCCGGGTAAAAATATTTCACCTAATTCAGTGCAAGGACCTTTAGAGTAATGTTCATGACAACCAGGTATTTCACCTTGCCAATAATATGCACCTAATTCACCATCGGATGAACATGCGCAAACAGCAAAATTATCATTATCAAGTGTTAATAATTGTCCCATTGGACATGGACCACGTGTCAATTTGTCGTAGCATTTTCCTGTGCGTGGCCAAAATATTTTTCCACGCTCAGAGCACGACTCGGGTTCTCTGCAAACTCCCCATCGTCTTTTAGATCTAAAAATAATTTGGATTTATTTTTATAAGTAAATGATGAATTTTCTACACTTTCAATAATTACCCATGGCTGTTTGGTGCGTCAGGAACTGGTGAAAAATATTGACCTCGTGGACATGATGCTTTGGTAAATATTTGATGACATAAAGCGTCACGTGGTGATTGGGCAGTGCCTGGTGGACATCGACATTCAGCAACGACACCACCATTCATTGCTGATGGTCCGAATTCCATTGTGTCAGGACACGGCGATCCAATCTATATCCCACATATATTTATAATGATTAGGAATATAATTTTGTCAAATTGACTAAATATTCACTTAAAATTTGTGGATACCACAAATATTTTTATTCTTGGTTTTTTTCTCACCTGAAATATTTTGTAACATTTTCCATCGTCTGGCCAATAGAGCAATTGCCAGCCACGGGGTTGCACGGCGCATGGATTATGAACTGGATTAGCCCATGGTGGTGGTATAATTGCAGTTTTAGCGTCGGCAACAAATAACAGACATAAAAAACATCCAAATAATATTTGCATTGCGCTGAAACAAATAATCAAATGAGTTTTTTTTTTTCATTTTCAAAACTATAAATCATTAAATATTTTATTTGTTCATTTCTCACTAATATATATTTATATATATACTGCTATTATTTCGCTATGGTGATGGTATTGTCTCAGGAAATGGAGATTATTCATATTAAAAATAATTAAAATTCAAAATAAAAATAATCGGAAGAACAATGATGACGAAATTTGTATCTTTTTTTGTATCAAAAAAATTAACTTATTTTTTATTCATTTATCATATGAATAATTAATTCATAATTACATAAAAAAATTAATTAATTAATTAATTAATAGATAGGATACAAAAGTATAGAGGTAATATGAAATTGCATGTATGTAAAAAATGAATAAATCGACTGAGTATTTGGCCTTCATAATAAAGTGAAGGTCATTGAGAGTGAAAGTGCAAATTGTTGATTCGGAATTAGTACAACGGAATTTGAATTATTTCATCGCGTCCAATACATAACGATTGCGTATGACGAAACGTAACAGGAATAAGAATTGAATAATAAAAAAAAAATTTCAATACCTTTGATGGGAATTTAACGAAAATGTACATAAAAATAGTTTTTCATTACGATTTAAATTGAAATTAATGAAAAATAAATTAATCAACGTATAGTTCAGAATGAGTTTTAAATTATGAATGGAAGCAATATTTTATTCATCAATTTAATTGATACTTTACATTACATTATAATTACAACAATGAAATTATTCATTTTATATATAATTCTTCTTTGCTTTTTTTTTTCTCTCTCTTTTAATAACCTATTTCTCAATTTTGACGTTTTTACTTTTACTGCCTGGCGAAATGGCCCATTGCGATCGCACGCATGATTTTTTCATGACGTTTATGTCAAAATTTTCAGTTTTTGTGTATGAATAATTACAATCATGAAAAAAATGTCTACGATATTTTCGTTTTCACGTATTTATTAGATATAATATTGAATAAATTATGTCATCGTGTTATTCAATTTGCCCTAACTGCTGTCTTCCCTACGGCGATGATATTAAACTGAGGTAAATACATTAATAAATCAATTAATTTTAATAAAAATCGTTATGAAAAAAAATTCTACACATAAAATTTCACAATTCTTTCATGGAAAATCGATATCATCTCGTAACTGATTTAAAATAATATTACGCAATAAATATTATATACAAACATGAATTTGGAAAGCTACATAATTATTATATACATAGTGCTCTCACAACAATTATGTATAATAAATCCATTGAAAATATAACAGCGTAATTAAATTATTAATCAATTGTGTTATGTGAAAATGAAAATAATAACATAACTATACAACAATTTATAATTTATTTACAATGAATAATATACTTTAACTCACCAACTATCGACCATCGTGAAATCCTTTAATCATCAAAATCCATAACGTCATCTAAACGAATTGAAAAAAAAAAAAATAAAAAAATAAAAAATAAATAGTTGAAATTTTTTAAAAGACGATATAAATGTTACCGGTTTGCGACTCACAACCAGACTGAAGTATATACCTTCGAACAGCTACACACGTTGTACTACTACTATACACGTTATATACAACGTTACCTAACACTTCTCGTTCCGAAAGTCCTCACAGAATATTTCGAGAGACATCAACTCTCGTTTCGTGTGTAACTATACCACTCATAATGTAACGAGGGATTTTTTTTTTACCATTTATGATCCGTTGTTGGTTCATGTATTTTATTTACTTCTTTTTTTTCTCTCTCTCTCTCTCTCTCTGTCTCTCTCTATTCATCTAGAACACAATTTTATTATTAAATATACAGGTGATATACATTTACATCATCATAATTCTTTGAAATAGTTTGAAATCCGGATTTCATATGATTCAAATTATGACAAATTCAATAGGGATTTCCCATGGTATATCACTTTCAAAACTGAGAAATAAAATTGCATCATAAGTAATTTCAGTTTAATTTTATGCGTCATAAATTATGTATCAATATAGTAAATAAATAAATAAATAAATAAATAAATAAATAACAAGACAAGATACTAGACATGAAATTCTTTTTGATTACTTTTATTAATTAATTTAAATGATTAACTTTTGATATCAAATCATTCACTGGTTTTAATTTGATTGCACATATAGTTTTATAACAGTATGAAGATGATGAAGAGGATGTAGAAGTCATGTTGAATTATTTCTATATTCTTTCGAGTTGGGAGTTTGTGATGAAATCGTGAGGAGACGAATAATAAAGCGATTGGGGGATGATGCTCGGGGCAATGCACTCTATTATATGACTCATGCAGAATAAAAGTTCATATATGTATATTTTTCCTTGTCCTTTTATATGTATAGATTCGTTTAGCTTTCATAGAATTTAAATAAATACTACTATTCTAGATTTTTTCTTTGAAAAAATTTATTTGGCTTTTTGATTTTTTTTTTTTTGTATGCTTTTAAATTAATGTTAGGTATTTAGAGAATATTTTATCAATTTTTTAAAGTAATCTTTGAGTTATAATAAAAATTATATAAGAATTCATAGCGAAACTCTAGAGTTTAGATGATACAAAAAACTTTGAAATTTCTATCATTTTATTTTCTCACTTTCGAATTATCGACTTTTATTTTTTTTTTTGCTTAATATCAAATTACATATGCTATTGAGACTATACATTCTAAAAATTTTGGAAAGGATTTCGACTTGTCAGGCCAGGAATTATAACAGTTTGTAGGTAAAGTGTGCACCCAAAGTTGGAGGATAAAGTCAAATACTTTTTTCATCAATACAAGACTTGAGAAGCTTTCAAAGATTAGTTAATTCATCAAACATATAATTTTTTCATAATTTATAATTATTACCCATCGTTTTATTGAATACTTAATTAATCAAAATTGTGATAATTGTTTATTAATGAATAATTAATATTGATTTTTCTAGCACTGGATGACAAGAAAAATTCTATTGAATGAACGTTAAAGAAAAAATGGACAACGCAAAAAAGCTGTTTGGAATATTCATAAATTTTTCATAAAATACATTTATTTCAAATAATCAAGTCTGTGTCAACTACGAAAACATTTTTTTTATATGTAGTTATTTTTTCATATAAAAAATGTAAAAATTCATTTATGAGCAGAATTTTTATTTCGTTAATTGATTTTTAACAAATTCAAACATTTTTTTTTTGATTCGATAAATCCAATAAAAATGTCAATTTCGAGTAGAAATATGTATAGTTCTTTATCATTATGAACATATAAATTATACTTGTATTTGCGCATTATTTATATACATGTACATTCAAAACGCGACTAGAGTTTTCACTTTCATACTTATATTCATTATCATACGATGAGGATGATTATGATCATTATCATCGCCATTGCGTTACGAACGTCATGTGTTTCAACTTTTTTTTATTCTCATACTCTCCTTCTCATCGCTCTAGTTGTTTTATTGATGAGTCAACAGCGACGGGAAGTTTTTTATATTTTTTTTCATAAGGTAACGGAGAAAGTGTGTTTGAGTGTGCCAGAGAAGGTACTACCTACCTTCCTCCAATGGTCACGTTCTTATTTATTCTTGCTTCCTCTTTTTTTTTTTTTTTTCATCTCAAATGAAATCCTGTTATAATTCATCAAACCCATTATACAATTCTCGAGACTCATCCGTACATAATATTATCAACACAATGAAATATTTAAAATAAATTCTTTTGTTATAAAGAATTTATAAAGACTAAAATACACAAGCGAAATGAGAAGTAGAAATTATATACACATTGTAATTAAATAATTGATATGTAAGTATATTATTTAACTTATGAAATGATAGATGTGATTTTATGAAAAATCTGCATGAGAAGAAGATAAAAGAAGTTAAATAAACAGAAGGTGAGAGTAAATCAAACTCAGAAGTTTTTAGTTGCAAAAAACGCAGAATAAATGATTTCCTGTTATAGGATTGCAAGAAAATTCCGCGTCTGGACCACAAAATACATTTCCTTTTCCGCTGTCCGTACAAATGTGCTATGACTTGCATGTCTTATAAATCATCATGTAGTAAAACTTTCTCATAATTAATTCCGCAATATTTATATACACACGTATATATTTATATTTTTGCCAATAAATTGAATTGAAGACAATATGTATTCAAATCGATAATTCAGTTGCAATAATAAATGGTCGCAGCTTTGTTCTCAATATTTATTGATATATTACATTGTTAAAACACAAATAAACAAAATAGAATTTCTATGAAAAAAAAAAAAAAAAATATGCAATGAAGACAAATGTTTAATTCTTGTTTTGATATTATTTTTTCTTTTATTTTGTGACAGAATACATTTAGAGCAGAGTGCAGAGCAAGAGAGACAGCTTCGGAATATGCAAATAGAAATGGAGAATTATCAACGACAATTAAATGCAGCGGTTGTTGATCGTGAACATGCAATACGTGAAAATAAACGATTACAAAATGATTTAGCTGCAGTGACATGCGAGACGAGAACGTTACAACGTGAATTACAAGCATCACACGCTGAATCATTTGATCTGAAGAGACAATTGCAGACTTATGTGAGCGAAGTTCGACGTGCTGAAGAATTACTCAATAAAAAGGTTTGGAAAAAATAAATAAATGTGAAAGCCAAAAATTTTAATTGATTTATAGAAATCTAATTTCAAATATTATTTAATTATGTGTATAAATGTTAATAATTTGTGAATTTTTTTTTTTTTTTTAAAGGAAAATGAAAGAACAGAAATGTTAAATCATTTTCGAAGTCTCAGTTTAGAGGCGTCTGTTTTGGAAAACAACAATCAAAGTTTAGAATCTGAAGCAGCTGAAGCTAAAGGAGCATTGCAGTCAACAAGAGATCGTCTTATAGATTTAGAAGGACAATTAGCTGATAAAGAATGTCAAATAAGACGCTATGAGAATCAGGTAATACTTTCATTTATTTTATTATCGAAATGAAAATAATGAATACAAATGTTAAATGAATGTATGAAATATTGAACATTTATGAATTTCTTTCTGTGAATAGATAAAAGAATTGAGTGAAAATGTCGCAAGCTTAGAAGTACAAATGCGTCAGCAAATTGAACTCAGAGATGGAATAGAATTAGATTTAAATGCTTTACGTGATCTGTGTGTAAAATTGGATGCGCAAAAAGATTCATTGCAAGAAGAATTAAATAATTGTGCCGCAATGAAAATATTATACGAGGCTCAAATAAACAAATTAGAAAACGAACAAAAGGCTGCAAGTGATCAGAGAAATCGTGACCGTGCAGAAGTTGATAGTTTTGAAAAATTATTAGAACAAGAAACGCGGAATTCAATGGAGTGTCGTCGACTGAATCAAGAATTACAAAATGAAATTAGTAGACTCAAAGAACGAGTTTCAGATTTACAAAATAAACTGTAAGGAATTTAAAAAAAAAAACATGGAAATTACCAATATATGAAACTGTTCAATGAAGAATTCTTTTTATTTTTTTATTTAGATCCGCAGAATCGGCTAAGTTGAGGAGTTGTCAAAATCAAGCTGCGGAATATGACAAACAAATTGCTGATTTGCGACGTAAAGTAACGGATGAAAAATTTAATCGAGTGCAAGTAGAGGAGGAACGTCGAAGGTAAATGAAACAAATTTAGATTCAAAGAATAATTATTTTTCTTTTTAACCCATAAAAATTAACAAACGGCAGACAATAAATTAATTTAATTATTAAATTTCTATAATGGAAGAGTCAATCAATATAATGGTGAAAAGAGTATAAAGCCTACCGAATATAATATGGGTGAACCGGTAAAAGGAACATCGCAAATAGTCACATTCGGTACCACCAATGCCAATGAAGAGCTGTCGCATGGTTCTCTTAGGTATTCGATTATTTTGTTACTGTTTAATTGGCCATTAATCCAACTTCTTCTTTCGATAACAAGTACTATTGTACAATTTTTGAATGGTATTCTCGGTTTTTCAGTATTATATTAAGACTAAATTATTTAGTGCCAAATCATATGGGATAGTTAAGCAATTAACCTTAAATAAATAGTACTCTATAATTGATACAACTAACAGAAGAATAAGAATTAATTGAATTTTTTTCAATAAAAATTCTTAATGTAGTTTTTAATTTCGATAAAAATTTCATGCTTTTAATCTTTTTACCATAGATTTAACTGGATTACGGTATTAGTTCTTGTTGCCGCATGAAATATACAGTACGCATTCATTTTTGATTCTATATAAACTAGTAGTGGACTTAAGCATTGCCCTGAAATTCACCTTAATTTTAATTTAAAAAGTTTCAAATTCAATTTTTAATTATTTGAGAATACAATTTAATTGAATATTAAAATTTGCTTCTTGCAGATCACCACCATCAGATTGTTTAAATTTAGATTTTAACATCATAATTTAGTAATTGAATGATAATAATAGAAATTATTTGAAAAAAAAAAAAAACAAAACATTTTTCTAATATATTAGACCTCTCCAAGTATTAATGGGGCACAAAGAAGCAACACGGCCAATCCATGCCATACATGAGGCTGAAACAACAAACAGATTTGAGCCGGGAATTGGATTGTACAAAGGTTTGCCATTTTGCGAATGTATTGAGGAAAGCCACCGTATAATATATAAAAATACATTGGAAGTGGCGCTAATTAAATAAATATAATTATATTAATGCAATATGTTATTAAAATGATAATCTCAGATAAACATATGAAAGTCAATGAGCCTAAAGTTGCATTTTCCCATGTTCCGGGGGTCGGTGAACCGGTACAATCAATTGGTGGTATGCCGGGTTCTGGTCCAATAAGTGTCAAAACAATAGTCGAAGAGGATGCAAATCATAAAGATATTAGATTGCAAATAACTGAGCAGCCGATAATGAATAAACGAGCTTTATATACTGATGATGGACCAACAAAAAATGAGCGATCAAATTCAACAAATTGTAAGGGTAAATTTTATTTATATTAATTTAAACAAATTTATTTATTCCTTGAATTTGAAAGAAGCTGCTCGCAAGATGACTGCAAAATCATATCCTCCAATGGAGGCTCTGGAGCACTATATTAATTTAGTCTCGGATGAAAAGAAAACAGAAGAAAAAAAAGATGTAATACCAAATGCGGATCAAATTGAAAATGATGTTTTGTTGAAGTCAAATACAACTGGCGAGAAAAAATTAATTTTAGAGAAAATTCCATCAAAATTTAGTTTTCATAATTTATTGACAGCTCAAAATATGTCAAATACAATTTTAAAAAATGAAAAACAACCCAGGGTTGCTGTTGATAATAATACGATTAATGAAGAAGATAGAGCAGAGCAACAAATGGAAAATAAACAAAAAGACGCAAAAACACAAGTGTTTGAAAGGAAAAAACGAAAAGAAAATTGCGGATGTTATATTAATAATCCATTATCGAATTGTAAGGCACGTAATCACAAAGAAAAAGCACATGTCGAGTTTGAATTCGATGCTAACGATAAGTATGACGATGACGAAGGTTACAATACAGCAAGATTATCGAAATCGGTTGGAACATCGATTAATATCAAAAATATTCCATCAAAAGATAATTTTTCACTGGATAAACAAAATGCCTCGACAAAGAAAGTTTCTGAATCTTCACAAACATCAGCGCCGAAATTTCCAGTATCAATGACTGTTAATTATGCAGATTCTACACCAGTGAAAATGAATTTAAAAGACAGTGAAGTTATCATTCCAACGATAGAATTAAATTCGGTAGATATGAATAATAATTTAATGGACGTCAAAAAAATGGCTACTATTATGCAAAATCGATTGGCATTACTGAATAATTTGAAATCCAAATATACATTTGATAACAACAGTAATAATAAAAAAAATGGCAGCAATAATGAAAAACAAAAAAATAAAGTTCATATAGAGAACAGTAATTTGGTTGAATTTACATCACCGAAAATGTCTACATCACTTAAATTACAATCTGGAGATAGGAGTAACAAACAGCAAGGACTATCCAAAAGATTATCACTTCAACCTAACGTTGCAAATGATAATGAACATCACATGCCAATGCGCCATAAAAATACAACAGAAAATGTATCATCAGTTCCAGATAAAAAATTGCGTACAAATGAGACAGAAGAAACGGATCGAGGATCAAAGTCGTTGCAAAATAGATTTAAAGATGTTAATAGTGAAGAAAAAAATAATAATGATGAGAATCTTCGTAATTGTAAAATGAATAAATGTCGACGTTGTCCTTTAGGAAAGAAAATTTCATCACGAACATCATCTCGTCGATCAATGAATGCTGAAACACAGTCATCACAAACACAAGTTGAAGCAGGTACATCATATTCATACGTTGATGCCATTCAATCATCACCACGCAAACGTCGACAAAAAAATAAAACACAATCACCTGAAAGTTCGCATTCACCGCATAAAGATCAGTCAACGCGATCTAAATTTAATAATGAAATTACAAATCGTCCAGCAGCTAAAGGTTTTCTCGTGTCGTCATCATCATTTGAGGAGATTAATGATGAATTATCTGCCAGACATATAAACTCTAAAAGTGCCGAAAATACACAAAATTCAAATAAACAATATCAATCTCATTCTCGACCAAGTACTCGTGAACGTGTCATTCAACAATCACAATCGTTATTCGTGAAATCTACAACACCTGTTCTTACTCGCGATAAGTATCATGAAAAATTTGAATGTTAAATTTGATGGCTAATTTACATATTTACAATAAACATTGGGTAAAAGTTGATTAAATTACAATAATTTTAAATACATAAAAAATATAGAAATTTAAGTAATATTTGTAACTCATGCTTGTTGTATATGATCAAAAATTTTGTATTCATATTGTGTTTTTACTCATGATATAAGATATAAGATAAAAGAGAAAAAGACTTTTTTTTTTTTTTTTTTACATGCTAAAATCAAAATGAAACAATAAAAAAAAATACGTACATTATCGTTTGTCTCATTTCTAAACACTTGATAGTTAATATTCAATTTTGTTTTAATTATTTATTACATGAACTGCATCTGACGCTTCTACATTTTTAATCAATTTTCTTTTTCTTATTTCCTATATGATGTACATTGCCATGTATTTTTTTTCTATAGCGTTATAAAATCGCGCATAATTTGAATATCTTTCAGGTATTACGTATGAAAATTATCCAACAATAAAATGACAAATTAATCAGCTATAAATAATAAAAATAAAAAGCCTCTTGCACAATGTACCAATAATTGTCAAAAATGATAAACGGAAAATCTTTTTTATGCTAATATTAAACTTGTTTTTATACATATGGATACATATGTAATATATATTTATATATAAAACACATAAACGAGACGCGCAGTGGGGATGCCATTGTCGTATTTTTAAATATTAGTATTCAATTTTTTTTTTCCAATTATTATCCTTTATTTTCTTTTCTGAACTCTCTTTCACAGACCTGATCAAAATTGCAAGCATGTAGCCATGCGCAATCTTAACATTCTTATTTATTTTATACTTTTAAATAATTACAAAAAATCTTTCATATCATTGACACACACAGTTTTCGTCGTTAAGCCTAATATGATACAGAAATTTTCAAATTAATATTCTTACTCTCGCTTTTCTATGCGCACTTTTTAATTACTTATTTCCATATATTTATCAATAAGTTGCTCACAAAAAAATGACGACTGTCAGAGCAATTTTCACTTATATATATTTGCGTGAATAAAATACAGAGGAAGTTAGAATTATGTACAAATATGTATAGAATATTCAAATCGTGCTTACAATCATTAGTATTTTATCATACTGTCTCTTCATTTCATCTGTTAATGATCTCGAATGAAAATGAATCCCATCAATAAAATCATCATATAAATGCAATCTATTTTAATTTTATCTTTTGTTTTTTGTGTTTCATTTTTTATACGATTCATAATATAATCGACAAGGAAAAACATAATCAAAATTAAATTTGTATAAAGAAATGTGTACATTATAGAGAATAATATGAATGTATTTAAAAAATAAATTCAATATTGTCTCGTTGCATTATGACAAGAAATTTCATATTTATTATTAAGCGTAAAAAATATTACGTGAATGAAAAAAAAAAAATGTTTTAAATTTCTCTGTTTTATGAATAGTGATCTGCACAAATATGTTTACAATGAGCATTTTGATTAAACAAAATTGTCGTTTATATATGCAATGCAAAAAAAAAAAAGATAACAATCAAAAAAAGTGTTTGTTGTGCTACATATTGTTGTTATAATTTGACAAATATACACCTTGAAATATTTATTGTTGTTCTGTTTCTTTTTTCTCGTCAAGTTTTTTTAATTTAATTCGTTGCTTTTTTTGCAAGAAAACTCGGGATTAATTGTGATATTTTAACTAATATGTTATTAATTAAATTTCAGCGCAGTAACATACAATTTTACCACTTCTTGTTTTTTTATCTCACTTTCAACCTTCAGTATTTTGGTTTAATACACTGATTTATCATGTCAATATTATACATAATCGCAAACAAACAGAAGAAAGGACAAATAAATAGATCAACAATGCATCTTGATAAAAATATGGTTTCCTTTTGCGACGCAAATCCGATCATACAAACAGAAAAAAAAAAACAAAAAGCGAGAAGAAAATACAATACAGCTTTGATAATTAATTGATAATTAATTGAACCTTATGTATTTTATGATTCACTGTTACACCGATTAATATTCGTGAAATATTTGCCATTGATGATTTTTTTTCAGAAAGTAGTATTAATAAAAGTATATTTCTCTAATAACTCCTCGTATTTTTGTTTGTTTTTGTGATAAAATAAATATTAATATTAAATCAAACACGAGTTTTTCGCTTTTTGCTTTCCTTTTTTTTTCAACATTTTGTTTTATCACTGAATATTCTTTTTTCTTTCTTGACATTTCACACAGTTCACATTATCATTTATTTTTTCTCACTAACACTATGTTTTTTTTCTATTTTACCATTATCTGCTATCCATATATTTCTTTTTGTCCTTCAACCACACTTTAATTTTGTTCGTAGATATTTTAATTCTAAATTGGCATTTAATATATTGCCTGAAGTAAGTTTATAGGCCTCATTTTGTATTTTAAACATTGCTGGATTTTGCTTCGGTATTATTTTTCATAATTTGCCGTATTTATTCAACAATTCATTTCACGTATAGTTCATGCGCGAGTTCAATAGCGCACATGTGATTGATTCATTCTTCGGCATTATACATTTACGAATCGTATAGAGCAACGGCAACTTTCACATTAATAATTTCCCAAGAAAGCGATACGATTACAATTGTTATTGATAATTCTTCTTTTCAATTTCTTCACACAATTTTTTTTTACTTTTCACTTCAATTATTCCAATTTGTCTGTATGGAATAATATATACATATACATATCATGTATATATACCTCTCAGTTGGAATATTGATCGCTGCTGAATTAAATTGGAAGCGAAATTGTGTTGCTATTGTTAAATTGTTTTATCTCTTAGAGGCCTGACTCGAAAGGTCACCTATGATTACTGTTACTTTGATCATTCATATCATAAAGCACTTGAGCAATTGTCCTTGATGACTCAACGTTGCTCAAAGCTACACCGGCCAAATGTGGTTCATATGCTCGAAGATGTCTGTAAAATTATAATTGATTGAAAAAAATGTTAATTTATTTTATAATTCAGTCCAATAATGGAAAAAGAAAATATGTAATTGTTTTATTTTCTTACCGTCTTCCATGTGCAGAGTATATGACTAGGTTTCGGAGAATTAGAGCTGCAGTCAAGCGAATACTTTTCGTTACAGGACCCTCATTGTCGTCCTGTAAGGAGAGATACATGTAGTATTTATACAAGTTTTTACATTGAATACAAGTTAATATACAGTGATTACATGAAAATAAAAAAACTTTAGCACGAAAATCAATGAATTTTACTTGTTTTTTTTTTTTTTTTGTGGTTTCCTCCAAATATTCTATGATAAAACACACAATAATACGTGCAAAAAATGTACGCTATAAATAATATTTATTTGAATTTGAGATTAGTTATGTGAAGCATGCTTATTATTATAGGTCAAAATGTTTAACAAATGTGGATGAATGGAAAAAAAAAATTGATGTTTCGTTTTTTTTT
>JAQQBS010001424.1:7874724-7944693 GCA_030347275.1 Microctonus aethiopoides
TTTTTCAAAGCTGAAAAAAAAAAAAAATAAAATAAAATATAATGCTGATGATTATTAAAAAATTTTTCGGTAGTGAGACGAAGTATTTTGAACTGTAAAATTCGCTATTTGCTGAGAGAAAAACTTTGAGATTAAACATTTTTTTAAATAAATATTTGTTTTTTGCAATTTTATATATCATTTAAAATGTAAAATACAATTTCCCACTATCAAATCCCTCCTTACAATTTACATGGGCATACAAATATTTATAATGTAGTGATAAGAAAGCAGTGACAATAAAAAAAGAACAATTATTATTATTAAAACATGCAAAAGCAATTGTAAGTTAAAATAATCAAAGGAAAATGGGAAGTTCATGCAATGCATGATGAAGCTAATACGACACTGATAATATACACTGAAAACGACACAATCCTCTACGTTTTTTTTTTTTTTTGTGACTCGTACAGCGTTTACCTGTTCTGACGGAGGATTTTGACCAGACCGGACAGAAGAAGAACTCGCGATAACGGCAGCCGGCTTGCTTGGCCTTTGCTGCATTACCAAAAGAACAAGAACAACATTCTAGATTACGTTTTTTTTTTAATTTTTACTGTTTTTTCGCCTTTCATAAAGGTCAAACAAATAAACGACCAATAATTATTTATTGGAAATGTGTATCAAAGTTGGGTCATTATTGGGATTAATATAGGATATTTTCAGCAACATTCCAGTAAATTAATCAATTACCGCATGTTTACATTTAAATTAGGTGATCATAGTAATAATATCAATAATAGTAATAATGTTAGCTTTGTTTTCGATTTTGTATAATAAATATACTGAAGAAATGAAAATATAAAAATAAATTATTTGAAAAACTTGACATCACAACCGGCAAGCGTAAGGTCCTATTCCATGTTTTTAATCCTGAGATAACATGTATATAAAGTGAAGAGAAATTAAGTTATAAATATAAATATCAGTTAAACTTCAATTAGTTTCATTACTTTTAGTGGTTTAAATATAAAAAAACAAAAACTTACCATTAACTCTTTAGGATTTACAAATTCGAGTGCGTGTCTCTTTATTGCATGAAAAGCTGCATTGGGTGCATAACCAGGATGATGAGGTGGTGTGGGCGCTGTAGAAGTTGATATTTCAGATTTTCCCGTGCTTGTTAATTGTTTCCTTCTTATTGCCATACTCTACATAGAATAAAAAAAAAAAAAACAAAATAGAACAAGTTATTAGAATAATTGCTATAATTTCGTTCTCAGTTATCATTAAAACTATTTGAGAATGCGTAAAAATTTGAAAATCATTTATAGTTATGAATCAATTTTTTTTCTAGCTTTATTTATAATATTAAAATTATCTAAAAAAATAAAAAAATAATACTTACGTCAGCGTGACAGTGTCGATCATAAAGGTGGGTCATAAGTGAAAATCTACGTCGTTTAAGCCCGTCACAGCTTGCCCAAAGACACAAAATTTCATCGGGTCCCGTTGGACAATGCGCCTCACAAACATGAAGATATACTTCGTGAGCAGTTTTAAATTGTTTCAAACAACCACGCCATTCACACAAGTACGAATTTGGATCAATTTTAATAGTAATAGTCTTGTTTTCTGTTCCTTGCTGTTGTTGTTGATTACTCGTTGATGGTTTGCTATCATTTTCGGTTGATGCAAACGTTGTCGATGTTGAATTGGAATTTTTCACAATTTTAACTGACGCCTGTTTAACCGCAACCGGCGCAACTGCATGTGATGTTACTGTAACTTGATGAGGGGTCGTTGGTCGAGTGGGCGGTGGAGTTGACGCTGGTGTCGGTGTAATTACACGTGATGGCACGCTATTAATAGAATTCTGGCACTGTTGTGTAACCGCAGGAATAGTAACAGTAACAGTATTTGTATTTGTTTGTGCTATCGAACTGTTAACAATAATAGATGCTTGTGGGATTGCTGCGGAGGTCGGCACTAACGGTGGTGGGATATTTCCTAATGCTGAACTCTGTATAATTGGCCGTGGTACTTGTGTTACAACAACTTGTTGTCCTTGTGGTGTCATCGCAACTACTTTCTGTGTACTTTGTTGTGCTGTTGATTGTGGTTGAAGAATAATAATTGTTTTAGCACCGGTGCCTTGTTGTTGTGTTGTTTGCGCTACTAATACAGTTTGAGGCTGGCCTTGAACCAATGCCGTTTGCGATTGTGCCAACACATAATTTTGTCCTGGTACACCGCCCGATACAACATATTGCAATTGTCCCCCAGCACCTTGTTGCAATAAAACTTGAGGTTGCGACGTGTTTGTACGTTTCACTTGACCTGGAATGATTACTTGATTGTTCGTTTGTATCGCTTGTTGAACAACTATTTGTCTTGGAGCCGCAACAATTAATTGTTGGGGTTGAGGCTGCATTTGAATTTGTTGTTGAGTTTGCATCTGCGGTTGCTGCTGCAGCTGCTGTTGTGGTTGTTGTTGTTGTTGATTATTAAATGTTTCGGTTTGATTAATGAATCGTGATTCTTCTTTTATTAGTGGCAAACATTCCTGTTTTATGGGTTCGTCAACAATATCAATATCATCTTCGATACAATCTGCAGCCAATGCTGCATAAAGATTGGCTGCCGTTGATGATACTGTTGCTTTTTCACCATCTTTATCTTCATCTGGCTCCTCTGATTTTATACTCGATAACGCTGACTCAAAAGTTGTACCATCAATACTTGCTTCTGGTGACGTTGTGCCATTTGAATATTTTGGCTTTTTTTCTGGGCCATTTTCTTCTGAATCCGACAAACTTCTTTTTATTCCTCTTGGTGCCTCTATTAATGCATCATCCGATGTTACTTCAGCTTGTAAAATATTATCCTCATTTATTTCCGTTTTGATTTTTATATCAGTGGATTCTTTCAGGACTTTTTTAATATGATTTTCCATCAAATCAATACCTTTATCATTAATTGAATTTTTTAATAACATACCATTCATCATTAATTCTTTATCAACTTTACGCTCTAATAAATCGGCGAGCATCAAGCTTTGCAGTGGCTTTTCCTTTGAACTTAAACTTGATGAATCTTTGGATGAATTATCATCTTGTGCATCCAATTCGATACTACTTGGTGCGCCACCATTTAGCAATATACCTTCGAAGCTTGTTAATGAATTTTCTTCCTCTACACCGACTCCGGAACAATCTCGACTACCGCCAATTCCACTGCTTGACGCCAATGAGTTATTTGTTGAATCAGAGTCCTCTGCCATTGGTGTTGATATTGAACGGGATGTTAATTTATTCATTAATGTTGTTGATATTGGTGGCCGACATATTTTTTGATTTGTATTTATATGATTTTCCGTTATTGTCGATACTGCTGCATTTTGATTATTTGTATCATTTTCATTTACTTCAGTCTGTAATAAAACAAGACAAAACAAAAATTAATTGAATAATATTTCCTGAAAGACGTTTTTGAATTTATTTTATAATTAAAAAATTTAAAAGACTATACCTTCACATCACAATTATTAGTTACTATTATTTTAGCCCCATTGAGCCTTTGGACTTTTTTAACGGGCACGACAGATGATGTTATCATCTTTGATTTGGCATTTGTGGGGGCTTTCAATGCAATATTTGGCAATTGTGTCGCTGGTGTTGCTGTCGGTGCTGCAGGTTGACCAATCCCCGACAATTGTTGCTGGAGTAACCTTTGTTGTTGTTGACGTTGCGCGACCTATCAAGCGTAACATTAAACAGAATTAATTAACACATATAAAAATAATTAAAATCATAAACAGTTAATCGTTCAAATGGCTGATATTTGGTTCTTCATATTCGTGCTGCTTTGTTAGTATTGGTATCTTGTATTTTTCATTATATTAGTGATGTCGAGATTCCCCTTTAATGCGGATGATAAATCTTTCATCACACTTCACTCCGCTAAATGAATATACAAATGCTGTATAAACTACGTCTACAAACAGGATTCAATTTTTGCTTTTGTAAAATTATAGAAAAATCAATAAAGGAGATTTCGGATTGAAATAAATATTTATTACAGATTTATTAAGAAGAGTGTCAAAAGATAGGCAGGACATCAATAAATTAAAAATGAAATAAGAACTCAAATGAAAAGAATTAAAAGAACTAAAAAATTAAACAATAAAACTCTTGCACAAAAATTCATAACTTCAATAAAAAACAAATTAAAAAAAAGACGAGAAAACAAATAAAATGAATAGCACTAATTTCTTCGTCCATATTGTGATTAATAGATAATTAATAAAAAAATTTCAGGACAATATTCACACAGGCAGCACTCACATTTGGGAGAGTGCAAAATAAATCACAAAAAAAAAAAACACTGCTCTCAAATAAAATTATATAAATCATGCTCAAATTATTTCCACTCACTTTCATCGTGATGAAAAAATTATATGCTTTGTTTTTTTTTTTTAAATCTCAATCTATAATAGATATAAAGTTGTACAAATTGATGATTTGAAAATTATGTTATTACATAACAACAATACCTGATTGTTTGTTATTAGTTGATTGACACTGATGCTAGATGCGATGCTAGTAGTATTTGTTACGCAGGCATTTTGGGTAGACACACAAGTCGCAGCGGCACTGGGCATGCAGTCGCCGCTGATTGTTACCTTCGTAGCCAGTAGGCTTTTTATAATTGAACTTGATGTTGCACCAACACGACTATCACTATCCTTATTGGCTATTTGGTTTGTTGACTGTTGCTGCTGTTGTTGAGAGCCACTTGCAAGCAACGCTTGACTCAAGTGCGGATGTGCCACTGATACCTAATCCACATTCCAGTCACACGAAACAAACAGAAAAAAAATAAATAAAATATGCAATGCTTAACAATTAACCAAGAGACAAAATAAAAAACATAAATATTACTTTGGATCTATTTAAATGACACTAATTCTCATATTTCCACTTTTCATTACCTAGTAATTTTATTTTATGCAATCGTACTGCAAATAAAATCAGTAATATAGTTATGATAATTTAAGATCAAAGAAAAATTAGTTTTTTTTTTTTTTTTTTTTTTTTTTTTTTTTTTGATTTTAATAGTAATTTAAATAATCATTCATGAATTTAATGATAAATATATCGAAAATCAATACTGATAAACTAAAAAAGTGAACCTAATATAACAAAAAAAGTATATATTAATGATAAAATATAAATAAATAAAAGTATAACAAGCAAGAGCAGTGTAAATATGAATGGAAAAAAATGCATCACATTACATTGCTAACAATAATTGAGGATGAGTGATATGATTAAGAATCAAGGACAATCATTGATGGTATTGAAACGAGAAAAAGGTGAAAAAAAAAAAAAAATACAGAGAAAAAGCTCGTGTGAGAGTTAGGATTTGGACCCACCTGACTTTTAGAATCAACCTTGGTGACTGTATTCTGAGGTTGATTCTGAAGGGTATTTGAGGATTGTTTAGGTGGGGCTGACAAGTGGGCCTTTAATATAGGAGATGCAGGTGTTACAACATTTTTGGATGTGTTATCTAGGGCCGTGCTATCAGGAATTGAATTTATGGGCGCGACTGTACGCTGTTGTACGGGATGCACCTTTACTGGAGTTGAATTGCTAGTTGTTGTGGTTGATGAAATCGTTGTTGATGATGATGAAGATGATGATGGCGATGATGATGATGATGATGATGATAGCGGCGACGAGAATGCTGATGCTGTGACGTTCATTAAACCGGAATTTTGGCTCGGATAAGTTATTGGCGCAGGCGTTGCTCGCACTTTTATTCCCTCGTAGTATTGCGTGCCCGTATTTTCACCTTTCAACGGATTTGGTCCAATCGTTCCACCAAATACTGACCTAAATAAAATAAGAATATAAATAAATGAAAATTCCAATTCATCTATAAAAGTAGAAATGAAAAAAAAAAAAATAATATGGAACTTTGATTTGTTATTTTCTTCTGCTGAACTAGTTAATTGAATATTAATCTTGAACGCTTAAGGATGTACATAAACTTTTAACTAGATTGTAATTAGATACCGAAATGCTATAGAATAATTTTTCATACTTTACAATAAACCGAAAGTATCAAAATTCAAAAGTCTTTATCAAACTATTTTCAATATTATATTGTGTAAATCTCCACAGGTTTATAAAATATAAATATAATTTTAGTAAACATGAAATTTCAATTAATACCAAAATACTATTTTATTACGAGTAAATAAAATCAAAATTACAAAAACTGTAAAAAATTTCCCCATAATAAACTTAAGAATTTTCGTCAAATTCGATAGTTTATTTACCACTAAATAATAATAGGAAAAATAGAAAATTATTTAAATATATTATTTTTCCTTACCTTACACATCGTGGAAAATGTAACGGTGCAATAACTCCACGTCTACCAATTTTCGTACAATAACTCAAATACTTTTTGTATAATTCCTCCTGTTCAATTTTCACACCAGTAGTTGGTTCAAAAGTCGCTCGTAGCCAGCCCAACGCAAATTGTTCATTTTCCTGAATAATTTGTTGATGCGCATGTTGTTGTTGAAGTGATGCAACAGCTTCAGCCGCTTTGTTTGCTGCAGCTTTTGACAATGAAGTTGCAGGCGTTGTTGGTCGCGATGGTGATGGACTTATTGATGTTGGTGTATTGCTACCACCATTGGCCATTGGTGTAGCTATTGATTGTGTTGATGTTGTTGTGATGGTTGATGTTGAAGTCACTGAGGTAGTGACAACTGAGGAATTTGATGTAATTAATGGTGTCGTATTCGCAGTGTTAATAGTTGTTGTTGACGAATTCACTGTAGAATTATTTAATGTATTATTTGATGTTGATGATGTCGCGGAAGATGATACTGTCGATACTGTTTCTACAACACGCATCAATATGCATGCTTTTGGACCATAACTTTGGGCTTCAACAGTCACAAGTGCAACAAGAGTGTCAATGGCACCGCGTACCCGCGCGACGCTCGTGCATGGTCTTTCACCCAACGATGTTAATGCATAAAGACACTCTAATGTATAAACAAGCAGTGCAATATCGCTTAATGCCAAAAAACGACATATCATATCATAAACATTGTCATTTAAACCAAAGGTCACAATTTCTTCATTACTATCTTGTTGGCTTATTTTATTTAACACTTCTAAACACGATATAACAATAAAACGATCTGATGAATCAACTCCATTTGATACACACGATAATATACCATTTGTTATTCTATCGCCAGCGTCTTTTAATATTATTTCATTGGCAATATTACCGAGTATATCAAAACCAAGCTGATGTAAATTGCTCCATCGTGCACGCACGCATAATAATACAAATCGCAAAAAACAACGATTTCTACCGAGAATAACAGCGTTTTCTGGTGTGAAACTTAAATTACGTAATATTGATGCTATTTGTAAAACACGCTGTCCATATGGATCTTGTGTGCCCAACGTTCGTCCCATGCAAAATAAATCTTTGTCTTCATCTTCAAATTTAATTGAATTTTGATTTTGATCCATTAAATTATTATCATCATGGTAAATTGTAATGTCATCAATATCGAGTCTTTGACAGTCTGTAATTGTGCTATCAATTTCCATAAGTGTTTCATCGATTTCATCCTTTGCCTCTTCAATAACTGGTGCTGTTAATTCTTCATCTATTGTTGCTCTCGTTATTGACATTGCTGTTGTTGTTGTTGTTGTTGTTGTTGTCGTTGTTGTTATTGATGCAGTAACAGTCGATGTCGTTGATACTTTACTGTCACGCTGTTGTTGCTCGCGTTTATTTCGTTCACGTTCCAATGTTTTTCGTCGTGAAAATGTATTCGAACAATTTGATGGTTTTTTCATAAATGTTCTTTCATCAGTGAGATCTAATGCATTTGTTGTATCTAATACATCCGACCAAAATGAATTTATTGAATAATTTCGCACACGTGAATAAACCTCGATGAACAATTGACGCGTACCAGGTGAATCAAATACACCTGCATGTGCTAATAAAATATTTACAAGTCGTGGATATTTATCCAGACGTAATGTATGTTTTCCTTCATTAGATAACAATGTACACACATTTATTGCAAAATCTTGTTCATTTGGTAATGGTGAAAGCAATGATAACGCTAACTTGTCGTAATTTGATGACTTGTAGAGATTTGATGACAGCCCATTGTAATCCCGAAGAGATTCTATAGTAAAACAAAAAAAAAAAAAAAAAACAAAAAGATAAAAAAAATAAAATAATCAAATTAATAACTAATTACATGGAAAAATTTGAAATTAAATTAGACAGATAGAGCAGGTAGTACCGATGTTTGGAAGTTTAGTATGACGTTGTCATGGTTCATGTTTGAGGTAATTTACTCGAACCAGAAAGTGAGAGACAGATAGAATGCATGGTTCTATCAAGGTAAGAAGTCTATACTCGCACGTGCGAGGAGAGACCGCATGCGGCGTATGCCACATTGTTAAGATAGGTCAGTTATGAAGAATGACGATAAATACAAGAAAACTACTCTATCGGCATTGTGCAAGTAGTCAAAATAATAATCATTAGAATCAAATAGATGATTCCTCAAATGCAAATTAAATATATTTCATTATTTCATAAAAATCCCATTTTGAAATTTATATTATTAAAACGTGGAGTTATTACAGATGACTATTGCAATTAGCATGATGAAAATTTATGATACGAATACTACACCTATTGTTCGAATATCAGAATAATTAACAACATCTCAACACACGTCAATTAATTTTAAACAAAGATGCATCATTTTATAATTATCTTTATTCTTTTCTCTCTTTGTATTATTTTTTTTTTCTGATGCTCCTGAGCACTCGTCGATCAGCTTTACTATATACCGTCTATCTATTTTCTTTTTCATTTGCCCAATTAATTCCAGAATTTTTTTTAATACAACATAATTAAGGATAAATACATTTCAGAATTATTTGAAGGATAAACATGATAATTTGTTATTTCACTTAAATAAGAAAAGTATATTACCTCGGAAATTGATTTTATAATGGACGTGAATAATTAAATAATAAAACAATTTCCTGAATATTTATTCGTCTATTTTTATTATTATAATATTAATAATTGAATTGTGAAATAGTTGCTACCCAAATGAACACAAAATAAAATAAAATAAAAACAAACGAACCTGTAACATTGTGCTGATGATGATTGTACGTAAGTGGCACTGAATGCAACGATCTCGCCGACCATTTTCGATGTCTCGAGTCTTCATCATCATCGTCCGCTTGATGTCCATCTTCACCAAGAAAATGAACCTTCTCATACCGATCAAGATATCTGAAAAAAAAAAATAAAATAAATAAAATGAAACGAAAGAAAAAAAAAAGTAAAATGTTTTTGTCGATAATATTAGATTGCGGGACCGCGTGTGGGACTTGGAATCATTACATGTTAATGCGTCGTGTCGTAAGAGTGAGTAAGTGAGTATGCCTCCCCCTTTCTCCCCTTTGTCGAGTATGCCACGTGACTAAGCCGTCGCGACGCCGGGAGCATGAATGAATCAACGGGGTCGTAGTAACGCACGTGAACGTGTCTGTGAGACATCAGGATAGCGAATACAAGAGAGGATGGGTGGGAGGAGGTGAGCAAAAAGGGGATAGGAAGAGAGGGAATTGAAGGTGGAGAGATGGTGGGAGGAAGCAGCCACAGCAGTGGAGCTTGTGATACTTGTACATATAGTTGCTTGGACGCCGGCTTTTGCTATGAGTTCATTCACCCTTGCACACAACTTCAAGGTCATGCGCGTGTTCCCTTGATTTTCAACTCTACATTTATGAATACTTCTAGCTCACTTATAATACATCTTCGATAGATGAATAATCTCTTTGTAGATTCAAACAATTTTTTATGTATATAAAATATCTATTTATGAAAGAAAAATATTAAAAATATCAAAAAATAAAAATTTACTTTTAATTACGAATATTTAAATACACAGGAAAAATAAAACTGGCATTTAATTCCATTGACTTACCGGAGATATATTTGCTTCAATCCAACTCCACTGTTCACGCAAGCACTTGGTAAGTGAAATTGTTCACATAATGAGGACCACTCGTTTCTCGTATTCACCTGAGAAATAAAAAAAGAATTAAAATAAAACAATAAATAAAAATTCTTATGTTATTTACGTCAAATAATTTTTTTTATTTCTCAATCAGCCAACGCTGTTTAAATTAACAGGGATCTTCATTTAAATAATCTATCAATACAAATAAATATAATACATAACATAAACTGAACAAATTAAATTTTCACCAGTCAAACAAAAATAAACGAAAAATAAAATTAAAAACAAACTAATAGGTATACCTATATGATTGTAGTGCAACAAATGAACGCACGTGGATAGCTGAATTGTGCATTACTGTCTCTCGTAGGCCCACCGCACGCGCGACTGACAATTTCAAGTCAGCTGATCGTCCGCGGGTGTGCAGAGAACGACCGAGAAAAAGAGAGAGAGAGATATCTAAAGAGTAGGAGGAGAGCGAGAGCTGGCTTCCGAGCATGAGGGTTCCTAAAGCAAGGAGGGGAAAGAGAGTAACGCCCAGTTTGTTGAAGGCCAAGGGAATGGGGGCGAACGCGCCTGTAAAGATAGTGAAACCAAAAGAGTATAGTCGCGAGAGGGTGGTAGTGTGTATGGAGGACAAGAGTAGAAAAGAGGGACCCACAACGCGACGCGCGGTCTGTGTCGACGTTGGGTATAATCAGCTGATCGGAAAGTCTGCCTCATTGTGGTGCCACGCGCGCTCATTTGACCATGTTATTTGTAATATGTTTGCATAAAACCGCCCGCCACAATGATCCCTTTTCAATAAAAAAAAAAAAACAAAACAAAAACCCTTTTATTTATATGCATATCACTTCCTTCAATTTTTGTAGGTTAATCTGCATATTTCATCTTCTCTACATTGGCTCAATGAATAAAATCGTTACTTATTAGTTATACATTTTAGAAAATGGAGGAAATTAATAGAAATAAATAGAAATTAATAAAAATTAATAGAAATAAATAGGAAATGAAGTAAAAAATAACAAATAGGTTAATGTTTTCTAACTAGACTAATTCATAAAGTGATCGTACATTAATTTTCTTTTTTTATTTTTCATCTCATTATAATCTAAATGATGCAGCGGAATTTAACTCTATGATATTGTAATTATATTTTTAAAGATTAATTTATAATATGGAACTATATAACTTTGCTAGAGCATAATAATAAATATCTATTTATCTATCTATCTTTTCTATATTTTTTTTTTTAAAAGTATATATGAGTATACAAATACGCATCTTCTGCTTTCCTGCTGTCATCCACATGTTCTCTATTTTAAATTTCTTTCTCATATATTATGTATATATATAGGGAGAGTTTGCCGGTAGTTAGCAACTTGAGGAATATTATTTTTCGAATATATACAATAAACATTTTTCCTAAAAACATTCCAAGTCATCATGAAAATGAAAAAAAATATATAATAATTTTCCAAATTGAAAAAATCATTTCAAATTCATATACTCGTGTATATTTTAATCATTATTATTTTTATTAAAAATATATATTAAGAGAGTTTTCGAGTGAATATTACCCCGTAACCCATAATAAGCCTGGAACATAACAATATTTGATAGAAAAACCATCCTATAGCAGAGTAAAATATATTCTTAATTTGCGTAACATTTTTTTCAATATTAAATTCACATTAAAAAATGACTTAAAAATTCTCTCAATGTACCAATTTCCTTATATAACCAGCTATGAAAAGCATATAATATCAATTATTGTTTCCTATCACGGATCACAACTGATGAGTGACTAGAAATAATTAAACTTGCCTTATTTAAATAAACTTTGTTCATAAAAGCCTTCTATAAAAAAGAAATATATCTTTCTTCTCTTTTTTTCCTACAATTTATTATTTAAAAAAATATGAATACACTATAATCGATAAAATCAACGCACGTGCTTGCAGATAGCATTGAATTTTTGTATAAATATCTATAAAAATACGCTGCTTCCTATCTGGTTATTGACTTAAAACCAACCATCAACCATCAGGACAAAAGCATTATAACTTTGCGAAAACACTTCAATTCTTTCATATATAAGAATGTGCAGTGTATCAATATATACTTATATACATATTACAACGTTGCAACATGAAAGAACAACGGACTCGAGAAGCTACGCAACGAGTCACCAGCACCTTAACCTCATGCAACGTCGCATTTTGTGGGTGCCGGTATGCGCGCGACTGGGCGCGGTGTTGCCGTATTGACCGCCAGCGAGGAACGATCCAACGAGCCCCGGCGAGAACGCGCGCTGGCCTAAAGAAGAAAGAGGCTCACAACAACTTCGCTATCGCACATCGACACTAGCTACTCTACCACCATCATCACTTTATCCATATACATTTATTATTTAATTATTATAATATCATTTCAATTTATTTATTTCTCATAAGTCATAATCGATTTTATATTCTCACATTTCTTTTTTCTTCCGGACAGATCGATTTCACAATAAGTAGAAAAGTTAAATAAGGAAATAACAATAAACGCGAATACGATAATGTAATTATGGAAATTATAAATGTGGCATTGATTAAAAATAATTAATTTTATTTATTTTAATTGTACGATTGAAGTTTAATGATGAATAATGCGGCAGGTGGTTATCTTTTTAGCGTACACATAACGAAAGTTCAGTCATACACGCAATTAGACAGGACATTCTTGTACTATTTTTTTTTTTCTTCTCTTGTCCCACCAAGTCACTGATCATCACTCTCAATAATTTCCCCCCCGCTTTTCACTTCTCTTTCTATTCTATCTATATTATTCCCTTTCTCTCCTGCGCCTATACTATAAATGCGCCTAGTAGTGTGGCACTCGCCGCTATCCATGATACCTTCAATCGAGTGACCCTGACCTTGCACCACTTCCGCGTCTTTTGTCCGTAATTTATTAATATACCACATTTCGACGCCTTTATATTTTTATTTTTTTTTGCCAAGCCAAATACAATTGGTTTATTTTCAATAGTACATTGAAGTTATTAATTATTTAAAGCAAAGACAAAGCAAATTTTTCAACATTTTTTTTCTATTATAATTATTTCTACTTGAATTCATAAAGTTTAAATTTAAAGAGAAAAAAAATGAGCAAACACCATTTTTCTAAGACTTCTTTTTCTTGAGGAATTAGCTTAATAATTATGCGCTGAATAGAATATTATATATGAATTTGTAATTCGAATTAACCGGAAGTGATGTAGATTGTTGGTAAAAAAGTTATTATTTCGTTTTTTATACTCTCGCTTACTCGGTCACGCTCGCACGTGCTTCACGCGTTGAGTGTGTAAATAGAATTTCTAACATTCGTCGAAGGGTTTCCTCTTTACTTATTTCTCTATTTCTAATCCACGATTATAAGACTCTTATATGAGATGTATTTATTCTAATCCGCCATGTACTATCCATGAAACACCAATTGCTATCCAGATTAAGTAAATTTTGTGTAAAATACCACTCTATATTATTCTACAATAAATAAAAATTTGGGTGAATATTTTATCAGAATAAAAAAAATGTTAATAAACTCACTTTTATCCAACCACCATGGGCAGTCACGAGAACATAAAGTAAATAAAGATCTATATCATTTCCGCTAATTCTCGGTGACTTCTTGAACGATGTTCTGCAAATAAAATATAAAATTAACCTAATAATTAATAAAAAAAATAGAAAAAATACATCAACTAGTTATTTCGTTTTCAGAATCTTACCCTCGAGTCTCGTGAAAGTGATGAAGATCCCTGAGAAAACTATCTCTCTCCCTTTCGTACGTGACGGGATCCTTGTTGAGGATTTCTGCCATCTTCGTGCAGATTTTTTGCCGTGGCAAGATAATAATTTTATGTTATAATATGGCTTGGAATAGCCAGAATAAATTAACGATGTTGTTGAATAATTGGCGGACGCACATGGGCGCCTTTGACGGTTGTACATTTACGCGTGTCTCTGAACCCTTGCTTAAGATACGCTCGGACGAGCCACACTGAAGACATTGGCGGGGGTTAGAGTAAAAAAAAAAATGTAGATTACAATATTCTTCACCCCTTTGTCGTTTATGACAGAATAATATCTATAACGAAGAAGGTAATGAGCTGACAAAAATAAAATATAAAAAAGAAATTGATAATATACACTAATATATTGTAATTATCTTTTTTTAAAAAGATAATAATTAATACAATAATGATCTTTTTTTTTTTTTATTTTTCTCTCACTTCAACAATTCCAAGTCCAGCTCTCACCACGCTATATAACAAATCGATTCACCTGTCACTTGTCATTCGTCGTTTAGTCACAATTAAATGCACACTCGTATCCACCACGAATGTTTCAACAAATAATCATTACATTTAACAAACACATTATCTCATAAAACAGATAAAAGTGAAAATACACAAAATACACTTACACTCAATTACTGTGCGTTAATATTTTGAAATTATTAAATATTATTTGTAGGCACGCACACGAAAAATCTGACGCCACATTTGCGACACAGACATGATACCCATACGCAACACACGTAGAAAAACTCGAGCAGGATTCGAATGTTTCAAAGAGATCTGAATGAGTCGACGCTAATAAAATGAAATAATGAATTTAAACGACAGGCAAAAATGAAATATCAAAAAATAATGCAAAAAAATAAATATGTATAGGTATGCAGATACATATGTATATGTATATATGTATGTATAGGTATTCACCTTTATTTTTCTTTCTTTGTCCTTCTTACTGTTCACACAATTAGAGTTTCAGCCTCTATTGCTTAAATCTGCACGTAAGCACCACATACACCGCACAATTGGCGTTGCGTGAGATGACACGGGAGGGGGCGGTTGGTTCTTGATCGTGTGTGTGTACGTGTGTGTGTGTGTGTGTATTTTACTCGCGGTACGAAGCTAAAGCGCCTCGCGGCCGTGTTTGTACACGAACTCAACGAAACGTTTTACCTCGGCGTTGCTTGACGTTCCGACCGTATATCAAAATGGCGTCACTTGCCGCCGCCTGGCATCCGTTCAGTGAAGCCTCTTTTCACCGCAGCTTTTGCCACTACTATATAATACAGTTTGACCGCCACCGCCACCCACCGCCGCCGCCGTTGCTTCGACGTTGTTGTCGTCGTCGTCGTCGTCGTGGTCGTTATTCTATCCGGAGTGCTCTCTCGCACTGACAAACTCTCTCAGTCTTGCGCTCGCCGTCGCTTAGTTTAGCTCGCGAGAATCGTCCGATCGACTGTACACTACCTCCACACTGGTTACTTGAGCCTATACAAACACACATACAAAACATTAAACATGACATACAATATTGTTCCAGCGACTCGCACACAAATATAATAACGGACACATAAAGAGTGTGTAGGGACAACTGTGATGGAGAAAAGGGAGGGAATAAGAGTCAACGCGTTTCCGTCTGTGCAGGCCAGAGCGCGCGCGCGCGCCACACAACTCTTTTCATCTCATACGCTCATTCTTGGTCTATTATCTCTTTCTCACTTTTGCCCTTCTCTTTATATATTTTTCCTTTTACCCCAACGACGTTTCAACTCTCTGTTGCTCCCTCTCGTGACTTTGTCTCTTTAATTTTTTCTCATTGCCATAACCACAAAACACGCCCACTACTCGTATCACTTTATCATTATTTATCTTATTATTAAAATTGTAACGTGAAAATTTTATTTATAAAAGAGAATGGACGCGTATCTTACACACTGTAAAGTTAATATGCACCCAAGTTCTCTCTTCATGCGGCGGGGTGTATTTTTATATCGTACTTTCAAAATGGATGATCGAGTCGTTTGAATTTCTCATTAAATTGCCGGTAGAGGCGCTGTTCATTGTTCAATACAGTGTCGCCATCTTATGGAACTAAATAAAATTTAATAAGTTTGCCATGTTTATATGTATCATGAATAAAAATCTTTCTATTCTTCTTCATGACTTATATATTTATTGCGTATTAATAAAAATGTTGACATAACCAATTTTCAAACTTGAATGTACATGTATAAATATAGAGCTCGAATAAGAAAAAGTTGCGTAGGTAATATGAGATCGTTAAAACGTTTACCGACATGACAGTGGTTTGTCAGAGCGCCATTTTTCATAAAATATATACTTATATAAGTTATACTGCATTCACTATGTATATATTCATCGAGACAGCTTGTGATTTTTTCCTATGGGCGGCGCTACTTTCGATTATAAACAACTGCTGCCAACCTTGTTTTTTCGACAACACGAAAACTCTGTGAGGAAGTTTGACTACCTGAGCAAAAAAAGTAACCAAATAACATTGGATTGATTGAGAAAATAATATAAATTAAAGAATTATAATTTAATTAAATTAATAATGACATATAAACGAAAAAAAACTGAGCAAAGTCATGGGATGAAAAAAGGAATGAAAACAAAACGAAAAATTAAGGATCTTGATGAGGTATATTAATTGATAAAAAAATATTTTTATTTCATTTTAAAAACTGCGCGACCTTCCACCACGTGGTATAGTTTCGTGAATTGTAACGCATAATGGTAAGAAATATTTTGTTCTATAATTTCATGAAAAATTTTACAGATTGACAATGATATGAAACACGATAATGCACAGAAACTTTTAAATCAAGAAATTGATTTAGATAAACCAGGTGCTGCACAATATTACTGCGTTCACTGTGCGTAAGTATCCGCTATTAGTTAACATAACCTCAAAAAGAAATTTATCAAGAAGGTTTGTCACGCCAATAAAATATTAATCATTTTGTTTGTTCATATTAGGAGGTATTTTATTAACCAACGAGCACTAGAGGACCATTTTGCAACAAAAGTACACAAACGACGAATGAAAGCACTTGAAATTGAGCCATATACCATTGAAGAGTCTGAGCGAGCTGCTGGTCATGGTAATTGGGTTTCGGCAAAGAAAAGAAAAATACAAACATTAACTGCTGATAATATTAATTCAATGGACGCTGAAGAAACATTTGAGAAATCACAAACAATAACACTTCAAGAATAAAAGGATTTCACTATATATTAAAGTGTGCGTACTCAATAACGAGAAAGAAAAAAAAATTGAAATCATGGCTACACTTTCCCTAAGAATGATAGCAATATTCAATATTCCAAAAGTCAAATTTAATATTAGAGGTGAATTTCATCAACTGCGTCATTATACATCCGCATTATTCATTCCTGGTAGTCATGCATCAAAAACATTTGCGTTTCTTTCACCTAATTTAGATTTTGATAAGTATTTTACCGACGTTCCTCAATTACAGCGAGAACTTGATCATCGAGGATTAAATCTTGATGCATCAGAGTTAAAAAATTCGTGGGATTTCTATAAATATATTAAAAATAATAAGAAAACTGTTGAAAAAAGGCGAGAAGAGATAGCATTTCAAATCAAGAAATTAAAGAAAGCAAACACAGATGAAAATGAAAAACAACAACTGGAAGAATTAAAACTTCAAGGAACTGTACTTAGACGTGATTTAAAAATAATCAAAGAAGCATTGTGGGAAATTGAAGAAACTGTCATACCACGTCTTTTAAAACTACCCAATAGATTAGATGATAAAACTCCAAATGAACCTGTAGTTATGCGCAGCATAAAACAAAAACGTGAGCCAACAAAAATTAATCGAAAAAATCATATTGACATAGGTAAATCATTGGGATTAATTGAGTATAAAAATCCATTGAATTATTATTTATGTAATGATGCAGCACTATTTGAAATTGGTATCACTACATGGATGGGTAAACTATTAGCTGATAATGGTATGATCCGAGTTTGTGGAACGGACTTTGGTCGAAGTTTGTTGGTTGAAGCAGCAAGTCTTAATCACGAGGATCCATTCGAAACATTTTTTCTTAATGACAATGAAAATATTGCCAAAGAAACATGTAGCAGATTACATTTAATGGGCGGCGCAAGTATTATAGCGTTTCTCGCGATGCATACAAAGCAATTAATTAATCCCAAACATATTCCCATATGTTATTACGCTATAGGAAGACAATATCAACCACTTATGAAGCCTTCACAATCGCAAGTGGGTTTGTTTGGCGTTAGTCAAGCTACTGTCGTGCATTGTATGGCATTAGTAAACAATAATGACAGTGACGAGCATAAAAATCAATTTGAAAAATTGATAAATGCTGCATTAGAAATTTATGACAATTTAGGAGTACATTATCGTGTTGTATTGAGACCCATTGGTGATTTAAATTGCTCTGAAAGTCTTCGAATTTCATTTGAACTTTGGTCGTCGTCGTGTCAAAATTATATTGAAGTAGGACATTTATCGGTTTATGGTAATTATTTTAGCAAACGTTTATTAATTGCCTATCAAACGCCAACGGGCAGAGATTATCCAGCTATCATTTCGGGTACTTTATTATCAGTACCTAAATTATTGGGTTGTTTATTGGAAGAAGATGTTGAAAAATTCAGCATACCGTCATGCATTCATGCGCAAATTCCCGTCGATAGCATAAAAGAAAAAATGTAAATCATATTTAGTAGAAAAATGAATAAATTATATTTTTAATTCAAATTTATTCATGTTTGTATAATTATGATTAGTAACTTAGGAATTATATTTATGCATAGTGTAATTGAAAAAGTTATCATAAATATTATTGACGAAGTTAAAGGTTTTGGGATTGAGCTAATTTTTATTCGAATAATTTTGGTAATTTAATTTCTACTGAAAATTCATCAGTAAATAATCATTATATACCAAAGCAGAAGTGAAAATGATTTTTTTAAACAGTAAATTCAATACATAAATATGTGATATACAGTAAAAATACCTGAATTATTTATTTTCAATGATCAAGAGCGCATATTAATGCTACACCCCTTTTAATCCAGTGTGTCGATGAATTCTTTGTGGGAATTTCGATAGAAAAAACAAAATTCGTTGAATGACCCGTAGTACTTAATGTTCCAGTGCGCTTAAGTGTCTTATAAACAGGGCAAATATATACACCCGTAGATGAACATTTGTGATTTTTTTCCGGAAGCAAATAAATTGGATTCATTTCTGAATACAATTCCTTTGGATAAGATTCTGCAAGGTTATCTCCATTCCATCCGCATCCTTCGAGATACAAACCATAAACTATACAGCCGTCTATTGGAGCAGTGTACGTTGATTTTGCTTTTTGAACCTTTGACAAATTAATTAAACGTAAACGTTTTAAGTTCAATAGTACAAGTAAACAAATGAAATAATTTATCACATTTATTGTATACCTGATATGAAAAATCAATAGTGTCAATAGCTAATGTGTGTCGTCGGGCAAAATTTTGTAATATTCCAGTAAGTAAAGCTTGGGGAAAGTAGAAACCAGAAATCCAAAAACTTTGAGGAATCCCATTTTTATTCCAATCTTGCATGAAATTTATTCGTTTGTTCAAATCATTTATCCAAGATCCTTAATGCAAAAAAAAAAAATTTATTTATAATTAATATCATTACTATTATATTATTTCACATAATAATTTCATGATTATAAATAAAATACCTAAAGGTTTCAAGGAAGGATAGCTTTGGTCATACCATATTTTTGGTATTTTATTATTAAACAAACTTTGTGCCATCACTTCTAATTGTTCACTCATGACAATTTTACCTTTGAGTGCATTCAATAAATTATTTAATGACAATTTCATAACATGAAGTAACTCATTGTAACGCCAGGTTTCTTGCTGCAGCACTATATTTAATGATTCTTCATACATCACTGGATATCTGTATTAGTGGATAGACAAGAAAAACGACAATATAGTTCCCAGTATTGAAATATCATTAAATAGAAAACTAAGAAACCTACTTCGATTGAATTTCTATAGAGTTAAACGTTTCAGGAACTGCTTGCACAATATCATTAATGATCTTTAATACACTCTCTTCGAAATTCAATGTGGCTTCACCGGCAACTTTGGGCTGTAATATTAGCAATGTTTCCAAGCATGCGTAACTTTCAGCGCTCGAATAACTGATGTCTGCATTATTATGAAGTCCAAATAACATAGGATCATCATTGACCGGTAAATTCTCAATATATTCGATGTAATCTTTGAATGTAGAACTTGCAGGTAGCTGCGAATTATTTATTCATTATCAATAACATAATTGCAATGGATAATAATTAATTATATAATACTTGGTGATATAATCCCGTTGAATCGAATTTATAATCGAGTGCAATAACTTTCAATTGATAATAATCTTGTAAAATTGTCAATAAGCATCGACGATCCCAATCGTCTGTTATTCGTCCACCATAATTAATATGACCAGCTGTGTAGACCAATACCTTAAGCAAAAAAATAATATAATAATATAAATAAATAATAATAATACGCTAAATAAATTAATTAAATGATAATAATACTGAATAAAATTATTTTATTGATAAATTTAATGAAAATTTTATTAATAAGTTGAAATAAATTTTTGTCACCTCGAAGGGTAATTCATTATATTCCATGGTGAACATATACAGTTGAGAAATGCATATTGCAAGATCGCCATCGGTAAATTCATATGGTATGTTAAATCCTAGTGGACCAAATTTTCTTCGTTCCAACAAGATTGAATGGAACATGCAGAGAGATAGTAATAGCGACTTTACATATCCGTGTTTTAAATGTTCGTTGATAAATACTTCATGATTTTCAGTGACATGATTTATATATGAATGCAGCATATTTGCCTTTGATAATTATATTATTTATAATTTAATGTAGGCGAAACTTGAATTTATTATAATATTATTACTCACTCTTACACCTCGGGGCGGTTCTATCGTTATTTTGTTTGAATTTTCCAGAATACTTATTGGGAAATTAACAGTTGGCATAGATGTCAACCATAAACGAAAATCTCGATGAATAGTATCGGGAAAATTATTTATAATTGTTTCCAGTTTTGTCATCCAACTAGGTGCTAAATGGCAATTTTGAAAAAATACCCAATTACCAAGTTCAACAGACTGTTGAACCATAAGCTCAGCTCGTGGCCCTTGACCTTGACCTAATGAAATGGTGTACAATTTCTTTCCCATTTGTAATTTATCCGCGAATTTATATAAATCGGATGCCGGGTCTGTTCCACTGGATAAAATAAATACAAGTGGTACTGTTGGAGAAGATTCTTTGTATATTAGCGTCAATTCAGTTGTTATTTGTTCAACAAATTGACCACCCAAGTATTTCGTTACGTATAATTGAATCGCATTTAAAATGCGATCAGGACGAAGAGCCTTGAGCACAAGAATCTTTTGAATATCATCCAGTTTTTTGTTTTCAATATTTGGATAAGAACATCTGTAAATAAATAAAGTAATATTTCATCTCTATTCAATTTTCTACAATGTTTTAAGAATGTAATTTGCTCACACTTCAGGCTCACGTGAATCGAATAAAGTTTTAAATTCATTCAAATGCTGAGAGAAAAACTGTGTGAAATTTTTGAAATTCTCTAAATTCTCCAATGATTTAATTTCTTTCCAACATTGCTCAGGCAACCATTTAGCAGCAGGATTTATCTGTTGTTGAAGTGGAATTGGACTTGACAGCAAATGCCGCCACTCATTGTTGTTAATCAAATTTTTATCCATTTGAATTCGCACGCAAATAAGAAATGCGAAATGCAATTTATTTTTTTCAAATAAACTACGACAAATATTTGTATAAAGAGAAAATGTAAAATGATTATTTATATTATCAACACGAATTGGAATTTCCGCTGAAAAAGTAAAAGAAATAAATTAATTTAAAATGTATTATTTGGTTTAATTTCAATTATTGAATGGAAATATTACAAGATAAAATGCTTACAATCTTTATCTGCGTCATTCATACTATTAATAAATATTTTTATGAACCATTCGAGTGAATATTGATACATGTAATCAACATATTGAAGATCACAAATGCAAAAAAATAATACACGAGCCCGATTTGCAACTGGATGATAAAGTTCTCTTATTGAATCAATATTTATTCGAGTTGTCTCTGCTGATGTGACTTTTAATTTAATCTCTTTGCTTTTAATTTTTGACGCTTCAAGCGAAACAATAAGATCAATATCATCAACCGTCGAACCAGTAGACATGTTCAAACGTTCAAGTATTTTATCCTCAATATCCTTCAGATCTTTCTTCATTTGTGCACTTGAAATAATTAGAGTGCTTCTTATTTCTTCTAGATCTGGCCGTTCTTGCATCACAACCAATGACAACATTTGATCTTCCAGACCGCTATTAAGAGAAAAGAACAAAATAAAATTATAATTCTACTTCGATCATGAAAATTCAAATCAATAAATTATTAAATAATTATATTACTCAGATGTGAGGGTAAAATTAACAATCAACACTTTTATAACGACTTCTGGTGCATAATGTGGATTTGATAATTTAGTTGTAATATAAAGCCGAAATTGATTATTGTATGGCACAATATTATCACCAATTTTTATACTTGTTTGTCCCAAATGAGAAAAAAAAGTTTTGGTTAAAATGCTATTTAATCCTGGATCTAATTCCAAACCAATATTTTCTATCAGACATGTACGGCCAAATCTCACACAATTTTCAATAACCTTCAGCGAATCTTTTTCTGTTAACTTTACAACTGATATCCCCGAATGATTTTCCTTAAATAAAAAAATTAACTAAATTAATCAAATTTTCTTTCTCCATGTGTGATATTGAATTACTGTTTTTTTTATCCATTTATTTGCTTGACTTTGGGGATCGATGAACAATGGCCATCGATTTGAATTCGCAACCAAAATGGCGTTCTCAATAGACATGGAATCTCTCGGTAAACCGTCTATTTCCCATTTACGTATCAACACAGGATCTCCAAGAATTAATTCAGGTGTGCATTTCGGTGTATGTGGAATTTTATTATTTAATAATTCACGCCAAGAGTTGAAGAGATTCGTACGATAGATATTTGTAAAGGGTGTGAGATATGCAATCGCCCCTGATTAATTAAAAATAAAAATTATGTCATATCTACAAGTTGAAAATAAATTATATTTTGATAACAATAGTGAATATGTAAAATAATTGTTATTCTCAGTTTTAAATTTTATTGATTATGAATTTTTAACGTTGATAATACTGTAAATGAAAAAAAAAAAAAAAATACCTGATGATAGAAGAATATCGCCTACAGATCGATAATGAGCTGTTTCAATTTCCGCCACACTTATTTTCCATCGTATTTGTTCCTCAGCCAACCCATCAATGAGTCTTACTGCTCTCAACAATCTTTCTTCACAAAGTTGTTTATCTTCTTCAAGCCTTTGTTTATTATTTTCTTCTGAAGACAAAAGTTGTTCGAGTTCACGTATACCATTTTCTACCTTGTGTAATTTATTAATTGCTAATTGAAGTTGTATTTCTGTATTTAAAAGTTCTGATTCTGCTACTTTTAACGCTGCCATTTTTGGTGCAACTTTCAAATTAACAAAATAGTAATTATACATTGCATGAATCCAAAGACAAAGTGAGTGAGATGCTTTAAATACGTTTATTATTTTGTCTGGATGAAATGCTGGATTTTCAATATAAATTTTCAATTTATTAATAATTTCTTCAGTAATTTTAGATTTATCAAAATTTTTAAGTTCATTAAGAAAATGCCCGGCATCTGCTAACATTTGGCTACCAGGCGTCCAATAATCAAGGATTTTATCTCCAGGACGTTTCCCTTGAACTTTTAAAGGCTCTACGTTCTTTACAATACACATCGCTTCAATAACTAACCGAACTCCGGCAGGAGGTCGTTTCATCGCTTTCACTTCAATAATATCAATTTTGTTTAAAGATTTCAAACTTGCTTCAGCTGCTATTAAAATTGGTTGTACTTTATTTAAGTCAGCTTCTGCCTCGTTCATTATTATTTCATTCTGTTTTTTTAATAAATCAGCTTCTTTTTCTTGCGCCACTGCCAATTCTTTCGTCTTTTTTGCTTCCAACTGTAGATCCATAATATACATTTATAACAAGTTGTAATTAAAAACATTTATATATTTTTTACTGTATATAACACTCACAGTATCTATTTGTATTTGATTAATTACAGATGCCGTAGCAATTGTTGCTTTTTCTAATTCTGGTTTCATATTCGTTAGCTGTATTTGCATTTGTTTCACTTCTATTTCTGTAGAATTTAATTTATCCAAACCTATTATTGGAGACAAAAAAAACTGATTACTTTATAATATTGTAGTATACTATTTCCTAATAATTAATTTATTCAATTTATTTTTCATAAATTTTTCAGCAAACATGTACATACTCTTTTTATATTTTTAAAAATATTACCTGTTCTAAAGCGTAATATTCCAGCCGACAATTCTGATTTTCGTCGTTGTAACAATTTTCCATAATTTGACAGCATTTCAAGATATGATGATGGTGTTACATAATTATGACGACCCAATGTCTGAAATTATTTTGACTTCTAATATATTTATATGAAAGTAATCAAAACAACAAATCTATGAATTCACCTCGAAAAAATTGTGACTTGCTATAATTGTTGATTCATGCATAAATTGACAAGCGTCAATGATAGTGTCATACACATTGTTAACGATATGTTCATCGTGAATATTATTGATGAATTGAATTGCAACCGATCGTAATGCATTCGGTGACCATGGATGAAACCAATCGATTGTGCAACAATTAACGAGAGCTGGGAATTGACGAATACGAGCACGAAATACTTCGCCGACTGGGCTAGAATTGAAATATTCAAAGTATTTTTAATTAATATATAATATGAATATTATATATATATCAAACACATGTTTAATTACCTCATCATCAGCACGGTATGAAGATTGTTTCGTACTTTGTGTGAATAAGCCTTGAAGAGGTTATTCCGAGTCATTTGTGATCCCATTGATATAATTATTGGTCGCATTGTTTGAAAAATAACTTCTAATTCATCTGCTTGGTAAATGTTTGGTACATCACCACTGTTGAGAATATTATTCAAATCTTCTAGCCACATTTCTTCTTTTATCTGTAATATAAAAATTCGATGTGAATAAAAATAGAAAAGAATGAAAAAAATTTGATAATTGAAAAAAATATTAATTACTTGACTATCAGAAATTGAAAAGACCATTGAGTGATTTTTTATACCAGCTTTGAGCATTATACTTTTAATATCCTCGTGCCAGTCTTTGAGACTGTAAGCGTTGCGTGATTCAATTTGAAAGAATTCATGTTCTCCTAAAAATGCTGCAAGTTTTGTCATGCTTTGCCGCCCTGTGAAATAAGAATTAAATAAAAATATAAAATTTGAACTGATAAAGTGATAAACAAATCCATACCTGATCCGCCCATTCCTAATAGCAGCGCATTTCCACGAGGCTGTCGTAAAATACGGCATATTCGACATATGTGATTTATCGCATCTTGGAATAATACGAGTCGCATTGGCGACGTTGTCGATTGATTATACTCTTCTAAAGTATCTAGAAGAACAGTCTTCATCTATTAAAAAATAATTAAATTGATTATTATTTTATAGAATAAAAATGTAAAGATAGTTAAATAAATAACCTTTTCATGATCATTAATTCTTTCGTATTGAGAATTATTGCTACAAAAATCTCCATAAAATATTGTACCATCTTTTACAATCTCTTTCGGCGATATTTTTTCGAAATGTTTATTCAAAATCTTCCACAACAAATCATCAAACCACTCGATATCTGTGTTGTTAATTAAGCGATCACCAATTACACGGAAATTTTCATGAAACCATAATGAAAGCAGGTCATTAAGTGTCTAAATAAATAAATATTTTGTACGTTAACAATTCAATTTATTATAATAAACAAATAAATAAATAAATAAATTTTTAAAAATGAATATATGCTATTTTACCTCTATTTTTTCTGGTTGTGCCATGAGGATACCCTGAAATATTCTTGCAAGATCCCGTAGATTGAATGTATAATGTGATCGATCTGGCGTTGGTAGGAGTTCTCGGCAGACAGTAGAGAAGACTTTGAATGTAGCTTTGAGTATTGCATCAAATAAATCAATAGAGGATGGTGTCCGTATTAGCCACGACTTCATAATTGTTCCAAAAATCATTTTCTGCATGGTTTATTCATATCGGTAAATGATGAAAAAAAAAAATATTGTTTAAGCGATAAATAATATATGGAATACAATATTAATTTTTGAATATAAGGGAATAAAAATGATCATAAAAAAGAATTGTGAGTGCCATTGCGACTGAAATTACGGGACATAATTGCCGGAGAGTCGGGGCGAAGGAGCAAATAATAGAAAAAATAAACGGCTGCCGTTAATATTATGTTCCATTTTGTCGAAGGTTAATTATTTTTAATGATCATATATAGCTAAAGAGGCTCTCGAGAATCATGGGCGTGGAATAAATTCTGAATTGCGTATATAATCAGATATTGTAGCTTTAGAGTAAACTATTCTATTATTATATTTCTTATTTAAATATTACTTTTGCTTCGTCTGCAATTTCAGGAAATGCTAGATAGTGAAAATGTCGAAGTAAACGGCTGCTAACAGTATTTCCACCATCACTTAGAGGTCCCATAGCACCCAAAAAATTAACATCCTCGATATTGCGAAATGAACCAATTTCTTTTCTATCATACCATCCTAAAATAGTAAAAAAATAATAAATTAATTGTTATTAATTAATATTGATAAAATTTCCAACGGAAGTAAATTTAGTTAACCTTTAAAATCCATGAATTGTCGAATCAATTCCAGAGGCGGTTGTGCACCATAGACTTCCACTATTGGCATATTGAAATCATCAATAAAAAATATTTGCTTTTTTAGTAAGGACGGACCGTATATATTTTTACGTCGTTTCTCCAATTTCGAATCAATCCAATCCTAAATAAAATAAATAATTATATATAAGTAATAAAATTTTGAATAGTTGTTTATTTGAAAGAACTATAGTGAATATTTTTGTTAGTATATACTTGTGTTTTATTTGCGGTTGTTCTTCCAGAAAAAATAATAAAATCACAAATATATTTTTTTGACATATTTTTTGATAATTTCGTCGATATTGTCATTGATTTTCCGCTTCCACTTGGACCAATGCATAAAATATTTATTTTATTTTCAATTAAATTTTCAATAAAATATGCATTTCGTATACTATCTATTGTTGGAATTTCAATATCGGAAAAAGTGATATCGGGTGTAATTTGGGGAGGAACAACATTTTCAAGCCAATTAATCCACTCTGGGGATTTAATATCACCATCAGTATCAACGAAATCCCCATTGCGCAGTCTATAAATAACTTTCAAATCATCTTGCGTTATAAATTAATTTTTTTATCATTAAATAAACATGGATTAATGTACAACCTGTAATCGTAAACGAGTCCATCGGGTGGAAATAACGGATTAAATGTGTATTTTAATTGTATATTCCGAATCCAATCATTAAAAATACTCCGGCTATCATGATCACAACTGGCGCCAAAACTCCACACGAGAGAAAACATTGTCCAAGGCACAATTAAGTTTACTGAAAAAATATAAAATTAAATAAATATTTTGAATAATAATATTAAATAATACAATTATAAATATTGTACTAATTCTAACTCATCAATAATTTTATTAATTAAATGATATATATAATTATATTACGCAAAGATTTGTGGTTGGCTTCTGACGATAACGATTTTTCCATTTGCGCTACTATTTTCGGTGCAAATCGAAAATTCATTAAATTAATATAAGCCATCACCATGGTGATGTCGACTGTCGGGATTATTTCCTTCAAATTGTGCCGGAGTAATTCAATAGCAGGAGGTATTAGCTGATATGTAAGACGAAATATATCTGATGCTAAACCTGACATTTCCTGCAAAATATTAATGTGTTTGAAATTGAAGAAACTTGGGGATAAAAATATCATTTTTTTCTCTTCAGTATCGAACAAATAATCAATAATAAAAAATCAACCTTGCTAATAGAATTTATCCAACAGTCAATAAGTGATTCGACACCAAGTACTTGAGTTTCTAAATACACCATTCCACATCTGTAATATAAAAGAAAAAAATATTTTAAAATTAAATTTAAATTCAAAATTGTTTTATTATCTTTGAAATGAATTTTATTATTTTAACCTGGATACAGTAGCAGGTGAGGCTACTTTAAGATCAGCAACTTCGAATATCATTGTCTGTGTTGGTAATAATTTAATTATCTCGCCGGAAGTTAGACAGAGCTTTTTATTGTCATCCAATAAAGTATTCATATTTTCAATCCAGAGGGCATCGACCGGTCCATCAAAAATATACCAGCGTTTATTAGAATCCGTTGCTCTGGTACCGGAACGTATTAAATAAGATAATATTCCATCTGTCCTGTATGTATATTAAAGTAAAATATTGATCAGTAAAGGAATAATATTTTGAATGAAAAGTGAAGTATAAATTAATTAAAATAAATTTTTAATTTGTAACTTACCATTCATGTGTGTCGAAATTAAATTCTCCATAAAGTTGACCCAATGTTATAGATTTTGGATTCAAAATGGATGTATGCACTGGAACAAAAGGAGTTCCATTCGGTTGCAACTTGCCATGCAGACTTGAACATGCGTTTTTCAATATTTCGTAGCACTAAAAATTATGAATATTTTATTTAAACTAAACAGAATATAAATTTTGTGTTTATTAAAAATTATAATTGACTCAACTTTTTATGATATCAATTTATTATTACTATACTACACACTGAGAATTTTCAAATTAATATTAAAAGATTTGATTCAAATCTAAAATTGATTCAAGATAAACCTCAACAAATATTTAATAATTAAAAAAATTATCAACAGTCACAAAATTATATTTTGTATTTTTAATTTTTATAACAAACTTGAAATATATTCATTCATGAATCAAATAATTAACTCATACATATTTACATACCCATATTTAATCTGTTTACCGTTGTTATAATTATATAAATAAACAATTTCAAATTCGTTGATTCATTTATTTCAAAATTTATATTCCAACGTATAATTACGCATTAAATATAAATTGTAAATTACAGTTGAATTAAATAAATACAATTTAAAGAGAATTGGATTTTTCACAAAGTCCATTTTGAACAGCCGGTATATATAAATATATATATACTATATAACAAGAGATGAAATAATTGAGGAAAAAAGAAATAAGAATTTAATGCGCATGCGGTAAAATTTTGGTATGAAACCTTGACAATTCAAACTACATTTTGCCCAGTTTAATTCACGCGCTGCATCATTCACATCAAACTCAGAACGAAATTTTTTTCCCAACTATTACACTCATTATAATCAACTAAAATTATAACCATCATTCAAATGTGCACATAAAAAATACCATTTATAATATCAGCGAAAATTAAAAAAATAATAAATCTACAGTTATGATTAAATTAGTGATTTATATAATTAAATGTTATTTATAAAAATTGTCAATGAATGAATACGGAAAATAATTTGACACGTAAATGATAAGTTTCGGGCGCCGGATAGACCGGCGCCCATTATCAATACTCTCTGTCTGTCATAATTGATTCAAACCTCACATCCATAATTCAATTATTAAATATAAAATTAATCATTTAAAAGAAATATTTATAATACAATGGATCTTTTTATTTATAATAATTTACGCAACAGGGACGAAGATAAGATTGAAAAATGCCGGAAAAGTTTGAGATTCCGTCGGTCGTTACCATCAATAATTACATCAGAAAATTTGACAATGATTGATATAAGTGACGGAATGAATGATTCATTTTTTGAATATGATAATGAATCAAGTATGTGTAATTCTATTGATTTTTTTCTCGAATATTTACATGAATATTACGTTTCATTTATAATAATTTTCGGTCTTATTGGCAATATATTATCATCAATCGTTTTTCTCAATACACATTTAAAAATGCGCAGTTCAAGTTATTATCTTGCTGCATTAGCAATCACTGACTTTGGTTATTTAATGTCACTACTGTGCGTTTGGCTCAATACTCACTATGGATGGCGTATATTTAATGGACATGGTTGGTGTGAAATATTAGTATACATCAGTGCTGTATGTAGTTCATTAAGTGTTTGGCTAATTGTTGCATTCACAGTTGAACGATTTATTGCAGTACAATATCCACTTCATCGGCCACAAATGTGCACAGTATCACGCGCAAAAAAAATTGTAATTACATTAACTGGATTGGCGCTCATCTGTCATTCTTATGCATTTTTTGTTGCTGGTTTAATTAATAATCGTGGTGACTTTGAAGAATGCGGTCTTAAATTACAATATTCACAATTAATGGAAATTATAAATCTTATTGATACTATTGCAAGTCATGTGGCACCGCTCATTATTATAATTGTTATGAATGCAATGATTACACGTAATCTCATGAAATTTGGCAGACGATTTGAACCAACACCCAGCACCGTTACTGCAATATCAAATCAATGCCCAAGTAGAGATCGCTCTGATATCAATCTCAATCGAATTCCAGTAAGTGCTTTTTATAATTCTATTGTTATTTTATCATTTACATATTTAGGATTATTTCATTACTCATTTGTTTTAGTGTCAAATTATAATTTATATAAACATTATGCAACTTATTGTATTCTTTGTAATTTAATTGGTTAAAAAAATATTGAGCTGAATATTTATTCAAATTTGCTTGCTATATGATTATTAAATTATATTTTTCTTAATACTTTAACAAAAATGACACAGTCGAAAGGTTTATTTCTTATTGGATAATTTAAGTCTAATATATATATATATATACATACAATCGGTCGTTGACATGTGAGTATTAAATAATTAATAAATGGAGAAATAATGTAAGAGATTGAGTGAATAAAATAAAGAAAAAGTCACGGAGAATTATATTTGTGTTATATTTTTTAACGAATGCTCGGAATATAACCAATATCAAATCGTGTTTAAGATGAGCAAGCTCTTATATTATTACGCCTATCTTTATTTCTTATTCATTCTACATTATTCACTTTTATTAATATGTAATAAGCACGCGAATAATTAATTATATTTATGGGAAAAACAAACAATTTCATCAAACTATTTCGTATTCAATATTCCAATATATATATATACAATAGAAATACATTTAGCTACGCGTGGAATTTATCTGTATTCAAATATCATTGATCTTGCTACACAGAAGATATTTATAGATTCCTTATAAACAAAATTCAAAGCTATATGAAATAATTTCATTTATTTGAGAGTTATAAAACACTACTGTATTATTTCTTGCTGGTTGATTGCCTCGACCATTTCATGGCGATAGATACAATAAAATATATGTCAAGCCTTTAGGAGAATTCGGTGGAAAATTTAAATTATGTGACATTGATAATATAAAAAAAAAAAAAATTAAGAGCACAAAGTGAGTGAAATTAATTAATGTAAAATAATTATATTAAATAATTAGCTATGACTATTTTCTGATGCTTATTTTCTAACAAATTTATTGTCACTGCTTTTCCGTAATGCGAATTGGTTATTAATATTACGTTAACAATTTATATATAATTTAATTTTTATCAGATATATTTTACATTAGTTTGGCAGATCTTTTATATTTGTTATATTAGTGAGAAATTTATTTTTACAATACGTTTATGTTAAATAACATGTGCACTGGCGAACGTGAATGATTTAGTTAATTTGTTTATATAATTGAGGCAGATAAAAAATGATATACAATAATATGCATATTTTGTAAATTTACAAATCAATTAATTAAATTTAATTATATATTCAACTGTTAACATAATATAAATACTATATTAATGAGTAATAATATTCATTAATTAATATTACATATTTAAAATTCTCGTGATCTAATATGTGACAACGACAATATTAATTCAATAGTAAAATTTACAATAAAACTTTTGAAGAATTTTTAATCTTCTAAATGTTATTAGACAGCTTCCAAGCAATAATAAATAAGCCATATTCTACAGCGAAATATTTAACATTCTTCTTATATAAAACATGTAGAATAAATCATAATGCTCCTAAATATTTAATTACAATTATAAATTGAATTGATTGATTCAATGAGTTTCTTTAGTTCATTATTTTTCAAGTTAAAAATAAATCTTCTACAGATAGTTGCTATAAATTAAATTAGAATATCGTGATCTTAAAATAAATGAATAAATGTCTTTGATATGATTCAGATAAAATAACTTGAGGATTTGTTTTTATTCACTACATCAATAAAATAAAGTGACTCATTAAATCTGATCATTAATATAGAGACAATTTACGAATGTTAAACTGTCTACTATCACGATGAAGATTTGATGTTATAATTTATTGTAATAAGTTTTGTAATAGATAAATTGTGAATATGAATTAGAATTCGAGCAATAGCAATAGTGGAATTGTACTTGAGAGTCGACAAATGCCATCAAAACATTCATCGAGATCATCTAAAAGCAGTCGTTCACATCGATCATCAACGGAAATAGCAGGAACAAGGACAGTGATGGCGTCATTACCCGTTGGGCAATCCTCTATAGAACAACATCACGTTTATCAAATTCCCAAGTTTGCTGCTCGATGTATACGTGAGTTTAAATTAATCGTAATATTTTCAAACAATTAATTTGAATTATTGTCATTTATATTTGTACAGATATCAGGGCGTCTTTGAGAGATTTGGTATCAGTACGTAATCAACATAGTATTACGAAAATGCTTCTTCTTATTAGTACCACATTCATTATTCTCAATCTTCCTAGGTAATTAATCGTATTATTTAATTTTGTTATTTATTTAGAGATTATATTTAAATTTATATCTCAATTTTAATTTGTTTGATATTTTGTGAATTCAGTTATGTCATTCGATTATGGGTTTTCATCTTAACTGTAACAAGAGATACATTAAAAAAAGAAAAACTAACTGCAGTCTGGTGTTTTCAACAACTATTTATGCTTTTGTATTACACAAATTTTAGTATTAATTTTTTGCTTTACGCCATGAGTGGTATGACATTCCGGCGTTGTCTTCATCAATTGCTTCAGAAACATTGCATCACAGTTACCAGGTATAATTATATAGATTTCTTATTTTTATTTATTGATAATGCATCAAAATAGGTGATGATAATAATTAATTAATGAATAATTCAATTGAAATTATATATTATTTGCAGATGCTTTGGTCGACGAAGAAGAGATTCGGAAAATTCGTAAATTATACAGACATACATAATATACTTAAGATCTATCGATGCTAATTAGCAAGACTGATTAAATATATATGGTATTTCAATACGTTTTTTTAACTTTATGCAGAAAATAAAATTAACAGAACCACGAAAATTCAAGAATGCAAATATGCATTCTGTGTAAATATGTAGAAATAAATCTGTTGAAGAACCGTTTTATGTAAGATAACTTTGCCGCATTAAACCCTGACTCGTATAAATATTAGATTGATACGAGAAAAAAAAAAAAAAGAAAAGATATGTAAGATAAAGCACGAACAAACAAATGAAATGAAATAATAAATTTCAAGTACAAAATATTATAATTCAATCGTATTTTAATGTGTATAAAAAAAACTAATTTTATTTGTAGGATATATATTCAGTTATCATTGGTTTATGAATCTCAAAATCTACAATGTACCAATTTAAATGTCTATTAAATGTAAAAGATAATAAATAAATGGAAATAATCCTTCTGCATTCTGTTTCTTTTTTTTTTTTTTTTTTTTTAAGAATAGACTCAAATTAATTACGACAGTGAAAAGAAAAATCACCAACAGGACCAATAAATAATAACAGATTTGTTTTAAAACTATCGAAATACTTTGACAAAATTATTTGTGAGATGATATTTAATATGTGTCAATATGAAAATAATGGATAACCCTTCGAGGCACTTTCATTTCCATTCTCATCCTTCGCTACTGTTGGTATACAATCTCGATAAAGTTTCCAATACGCCTCCACTCAAACCGCACCTTTATTTTTCTTTCGCCCTTTCTCCGTAGGGGAATATATTTATATTGAGATAATGTACCACCCCACTTATATAAAGTTGCTTTTTTGTCCATTCATTTTTTCCCATTATTTGTATTGACACATCTTATTATTTTCCATCTTCTTTGATATTATGAAAACATTTTATTGAATGTGGTAAATACTATTTTCCCCCTATTTTACGATCAATGAAAAGTAGTATTGATTACATCACCTTCGTTTTTCCGGATCCAGTTGGTCCTACCAGCATCAAACCATGTCTCACCGTTGTTGTTTCATACAATTGAATTATTTTTTTAATGTATTCTGTAAAGAAAAAAAAAACTATTAAAAACTAGCTACATTGCTTATCATTAGATTATTTTATAAAGGTCAATATGTCAAACGAAGAAAAAGTCCATCACATTGGAATAACAAAGGCTCACCATCTACTTCTTTCAATCCCATTTCTCGTATAGATTGTCGAATAGATTCCTCTAAGATGCTATGATCATCGGGAATTTCCACTAGTCCCGGAAATATATCCATAACAATGCCTGTAACGTTTATAAATAACATATCAAATAGTAATGTCAAATAATATAAAAAAAAAAAACAATTTATTAACTTATAAATATTCATATTGTACTTCTAACCTTCGAAAAGTATCAAGTCACTTTTCAAAAATTTGGGAACATTGACATCTTTCAATGCACGAAGGCATATTTGAAATTCATCCAAATGTTGCTGTTCTCTTTTCAAATTACCAGCAAATGCGATCACTGTTTTGACTGCACGCATCCCAAAGTCATAATGATCTTGTGCACTCAATTGCTCTGAACTTAATTTGAACGTTGTTGTTATTTTACTGGCCAATAGTTTTGCATCAAAAAATCCGTATGAGAAGAGTGAGATTTCGGCAATTAAAGCATAATTTGGTATCATCATTGCAACAGGACGAAATAATGCTTTCAAATTGTCGGGTAACTCAGTGCGACCGGCATAACCAGGATTCATTGTAACAAATATTGAACACGAAGATTTGAGAATGACATCAATTCCTTCAAATAAAAAGCTGTGAATACAAAGTGCAATAACAAAATTAATTTTACATAGTAAATTTTGTAATTTTATATTAATATATTAATATACTTTTCTGCTCCAATTTGTTGTGCTTTTTGAATTGTTAATATTTGTTGAGCAATCACAGAGAGTACCTCAATATCAATCCGATTGAATTCATCAAAACATGCCCATGCACCAGAGCTTCAATAAACATATAATAATCAACTCATTTATAAAATAAATTATAAGAAAAAATGAAATGAATTTTATTTTAATTTCACCTGGCTAAACCTCTGAAAAATTTTCCCATTGAAATAAAATCTAATTGATCAGAGCAATTAAATACGACACATTGTACAGCAAAGGCTTTAGCAAGATCTTTAGTTGTTTCAGTTTTTCCTGTACCCGCCGGTCCCGCCGTTGCGCCGCCAAATTTTAAATGTAATGCACCAGTTAACGTTAAATAGCAACGATCTGTTAATGGCGTTATGACAAGGCGACCATTATTACCAAGATATTCATAGCCATACGGGAATTGCGCATTGACTACGCGAAGGAATAAATGTGAATCGTCAATCCAGTAATATCGCAGTTGTGATATCCAATTAAAATCATTCACATTTCTAACTTTCTTATTCATAAGCTGAACAAGGACGTCGCGTTCATGAACTTGTATAGTAATAAGAGCTTCAAGCATTAATCTCTGTATATCTGTGGGCTGCCCTCTTACTAATTTTCTCAAGTCATCCAACTATACAAAAATAATAACGTTTCATTTTAATTTAATTGGTCAAGATAAACAAATAAATAATTGTTTGTAATTAAAATAAATTATACTTACATGATGGAGCATCATTTCATAATAACTTTTTAATTTATCGTTTTTAATTGCGTCCTCTATATGATATGCCCAATATGTTTGGCCAGCGCAAATGACTATTTGTCCTGGCCACATGTAAACCCATTGATTCCTGGGTGTTATCTCAATTGTTGCAAGTGCATCTCGTATAATTTCTCTCAATGTGTTTCTCATTGACTCTTCGACCTTGGTAAAAGAAAAAAAAACATTCTTGTCATAGAGAAAGTTCAAAGGTAAAATATTCATTGAAAAATAAATATAAAATATATCTCACTCGGCCTAGCCAATTTTCAACATTTCCTACAGGATAAATTGACGGCCGCAAATACACTTCTTCATTCTCAGCTGAATACATTCTTGTTATCTCCATGTCCTCTTCAAATCGAAGTTGCTTCATATTTTCAAAGCATTTATTTAAATACGGTTGCACAGCTCGTACATTCTTCGTTTGTGCTAGAATTTCAAGTAATTCATCGTCACTGAGAAAGTAAAATCGTGGAAATATCATTCGTTTTGTTTCAAGATAATCAGCAAGGTTTTTTTGTACAAAATCCATCAGTGCTGTGCATTCTTTCAAGTTTTCGAGTAAGCTATTGTCTGGTGCTAATATTAATATCTGAATATTTCAAATCAAAAATACATTTTGTACTGTTTAATGGAAAATAAACAATTGTTAAATATAAATATTTTCATTTGTTGTCGATTTTACATTAGGATTTTCGTTGGCGTTCTTCATTATTCTCCGCCAGTTTCGTTCCATTGTATAAAACTTTTTAGCTTCTACTGGCAGTTGCCTGCTTATATCATCCGATCTAAAAATTGGCTCTAAATACATCCAAGATCTGAAAAAAGTAAATCCATAAATTATGTAAACTTTATAAGTATAATGAATCTAGAAATTAAAATTTGTTTTTTACTTTTGCACTATAATCCATTCACTTAAAACTTCTCGAGTTAATTTTAATTTACGCTCCCATTTAATTATTGTATTTTCAAGTGCCCCACGAAATGGACTAAAACCAAGCTGTTGCGTATTCAAAATATGATCATCCAACATAACTAATGTCTCATCTGATATTTTCATGATAAAAGTTTCAGTATTTTTATACGGAATAATATCCATTTGTGTGTTTGCCCATTCGTTCATCATTTTTTCAAGAGCAGCTTCTATTGAATACTCCTTTGCTGCGTTCCCAGCGATATCCATGATAATGTTTTTATAATTCATAATCCCACTGTCTAGAAGATTGGCCAAAGTCACATTGGGAGTGCACAATGCAGTGATTTTTGTATGTTCAGCGATTTTTTCTAAATGTTGTTCTTTCACACCGGGATTTCTCAAGGACTGTACTAACTCTACATACGGCTTGAAAGATTCAATTTTTTTCGAAATATCTTCAACAATCACAGCAATCTCTAAATGTTTTTATTCATTCTTAATTTATACATTTATACAGTATTGAAAATAATTTTAAAAAAATTGAATTATAAAATGACACTTACTCGGTTGGTCGTGAAAAAATTTAGCGGATCGCAAAATTGATTTCTGTAATTCATTCAGTGTTATTTCCATTTGATCACTGTCAATATTGCTCAATGGATTTTCCAACCACATCTCTTGGGCTTTTAACCAATCTATAAATGATAATTAATATAATAAATAAAGTAACTATCAATCGCATGCAATTATGCAATGCAAAATTGAGTTTAATATTATATAAATAATATACCTGACGCAGTACACCACAAATTTTTGTACGGTTCAAAATCTCGAATAAGTTTTGTTAGATGCTCGTATGATACAATCGGCATTTGGAATAATCGCTGGCGTTCATTTAAATGTAACGATTGCTCTTCACAATCTCTCAATGATTTCCATGTTCGTTTTACTTCTATTGCATATTCATGTACTTTATCAACATCCATTTCTAATGCAATATTTATTAAATTCACACTAAGTGATCCTATTCGATCTGACAAATTCGCTTGGTCATCGATTTGCAATTTCTGGAATTTTTCGAATGCTTCTTTCAAATATCCCTTCGTTTGTTCCAACTGCAATCAACAATTTATAATATAATTTTCGGATTAGCTATATATTTATTGAAAAATACTAGACAACTCATTCATACACCAAAGTGTTTATTACCTGCTCTTCAATTCGTAATGGATATGCAAAAGTACGCCACTTAATTTGGAAATCTTCATCTGGCATGTTCCATAGAAACAAATCAAGAACCTCGACTTCAGTTTCAATTTTTCGAACAGCCTTATTGAGTTCTTTTACATTCAATGGTATGCATTCCATATATTCACGTAATTCAATCAATTCTTCTATATCACGAGAACGTTTTTGTAGTTTCATTTCGATATTTGCATAGTCTGCCGAAAAATTATCCAAACGAGCCCGAATGTGTTGAGTTAACATATCAAGAATACGTGTCGCTAAATTTCTTCGTTTATCTGCTAGAAACTTCCTCAGAGGGCTAACCATAACTTTGAATGGCCCAATTAAAATAAATCCCGGTAAATTATTTAGCACCTCTTCCATTGCTGCTAATTGAAATGCTATTTCTTCTCGTATTTGTACAATATCAAACAGATCAGCATTTTTTAATCTGAAATTAAAATATACAACATGAATAACGGTATCTTCATCATTTATCTAATTTATATCTTACTGAATATATTCTTCCACATTCAAATTATATAATTCCAAATATTTATTATATTCCTTAGCATAAGCTTCTAATAGTATTATTGATCGGTTATAAGCTACTGTTAATTTGTGTTTTGCATCAACAATATTATCATCTAATAATCCGATTGTACTTAAACACAATTCAGGTGGAAATATTAATTTTGATAAAAGAAATACTTGAGCTGGTCGTATTTGATGACATTGAATTATGGCGTCATCAAGTAAACGTATAATTGTTTTAACAAATTGAGACAAATCCGTTGTATAGCAAGCACCTTTTTCATTAATTGTCAATTCAATTTGAAATATGACATTACCCGTTGGTGGAAAATGCGATAAAGTCAAATTAGAGCCCCATTTAAAATCACTTTCAATATTACCAATTGTGTTTGTTGGCGTAATTAACATATACAGATAACGCCAAGTTGAATTTTTGATGAGTGTGCTAAGAGCACTCTGCAATGAAAACAATTTGTATAATCATATGATTATTGTGTGAAATTAATGAAAATATACATACCTGCATTATTGAAACTTTGAGTTCCATAAATCGTTTCAATTTAATAATGTCATAGATATGAGAGGTCTTTTGATTGAGATCAAAACAGCCTTTACCAATATCTCTTAAGCACATCCTCACTGACTGAACTATTCGTTCTATCCACTGTTGATTCAAATATTTTATTACAGTTGCAGATGTTTGCAACTGTTGCTCTTCAAATTCATTCAACTTCAATGATTTTCCATGATTTGTTCCGAATAATGACATATTTATAATCGTTTCACACGATTCTACTACTCGACTCATTGCATCATATACTTCAGGAATAACATAGAGAATATTCCGATGTACATTCCGCTTTATTGTCTATACATTTGGAAAATTCTTGGTCAATACATTTAGTCAGTTTGATTTATCAATATAAATATAAATATTTGTTGACTGTAAGGCAATGGTGATTAGGAAACTTTATCAATATAAAGGAACATAATAATTAAGGTTATATTCATGAATGATTGTAAAAAATTGGTGGGAAAAAAAATTGTCAATTGGCAACTTGGAAGATGATATATATAGTTTCATGTAGAATTAATAATTGAATTTATTTTTATGCTCATAAAAAAAACTTGGAATAATTTTTTTATTTAAAAAATTTATAAGAAGCTTTTTATATTTTTAATTCTTGCGCCAATTTCATGTATTTAATAATTATAGATATTTTTTGCTTGATTATTTTATTGGATTAAAAAAGATCAGTAATATGAAAAATTACTACCTGAAAATTATCTATTCCAGTTTTTATTTTATTCATCTCATATATTGTTTTGTTTATTGATGTTACTTGATGTTTTTCGTTAAACGGTAAAATTCGTTGATAAAAACCCGGATTAATATCAATTAATTTTTGCCATGCAAAAAGACACATCATTCTTTGATACTCTAAACAAATATCATCCATCATACTGAATATTTTAGAATTGTGAATTCGTATATTGCGCGTTTGCAATATCGAATTAACAATCATTTTAATTTGCACTTCATCGAGAGCAATCAAATCACGTATATCCATGCAATCTAAATATAAATGGTGACGCAATGTTGCGTGATTAATTTCTTTAGAATTTTTATCACTTATTGGCATTTGCATCTTCATTTTGTGTAATTATCAGCATTAAATTATACATTTATTTATATAATTTTTTAATTTTATTATTATTTCCAGGGTGAGGTTAACGTCAGTTAATTGTTGCTAAGGAAGAAAGTAGTTGTGTTTACTATCAACTATTGCTCAATTATATGAGAGAGATTTCTCGTTGTTCGATTGTAACTAATTTCACATCACTTGAACCATATATACCGACAATCAGTTAAAATGCGCGACATGTGCTTTGCGCATACATTTTCCAGCCAATTACCTCATATATTGATGCTCACGTGATGCGCATCGCGCGATTAGCTCCCGGCTTGTGCGCATGCGAATAATCAACACACATTTTCGCTATATACAGTTATCAATGTACATAGGTATAATTATAAATATACCCATATATAATAGTATATTTATGTATATGTATACATACATATATTGTATTTAATAATGCGTTGTTGTACATAACTATGTATCGTTCGCATCACAAATAATTTAGTCAATTTATATTTATATTACATTTTCATCCTCATGAATGAGGTTATATTTCAGTTGCGTGTCATGTTTGACGGCGTGGCGATATGAGAGAAAAAATCTTGAAGGTAACCCCTGTATAGATCATTTCATCATCAATTAAAGTAATGAAAACACTTAAATCATATTGTTCATCTATATCATTACAATATTATCTACAATTATAATCATACTTAAACTACTTCAGATCTTTTACTTGGATATAAGCAATGACTTGAAATTCATTGCAAAAAACACAGATAAAAATTAATAATCATTAATATTTATGTTGATATTTATGTTTGTAATTATTATAACAAAGTATACAAATATTTTACATTAAAGGTATCATATTTTTTAAATAAAATATTTTTATTATATGTATAAGTATTTTCATATTTAATATTTTAATTCGTATTTTAATTTTAATATGTTGATTCAATAAAATTGTTTTTTTTTTATTTTGAAATTGAAGATAGAGTTTACTGGCCAATGAAACACAAAAAGTTTTGTTCATATATCCAAAGTCTGATGATTGGAATATTATTTGAATTGAATTATTTGCCATCATGAACTTGGGTAAGTTTTTTTTTTTTCTTAAATTCATATTAAATAACTTATTAATATACAGTAAAACCTCTATTATCAGCCACCTTTTAAAAAACCTCCACAGTCATTTTTCAAATTTTCAGAACTGTTTTTTTTTTATTTATTCTTAATAAGAGCTATTTACCAAACAAATTTATGAAACCGTTATTCAGAGGTTGTGCTGTATTATGCTGCTTTGATGTTATAATTCATTTGTATATCAACATTGCAGAAGAAAAAAAAAACATTATTGAGGTCATTGAAAAAATGTTACGTATTTTATTTTTTTGATGATTATCAGAGTATATATGAAAAGAATAGTGTGGTGACATGTTTATTGTAGTCATGATTGAAGAATTGGAAAAGGTGAAGGTTATGTGTGTATATTTTTAATTTTTTTTTTTATTTTCCCATTTGTATAATTGCTTATATGTATAGTAGGTAGGGATAAAAAATAATAGTAGGGATAATATTAGCAAACGAACATGTGTGTAAAGAGTTGTACATTTAGTCGAGTTTTTATTTTCGATTCGTTATGTAGTTTTGTAATGTTTTGTCATTAATTCTGAGTCTGTTGACTCAATTATATATTTTTATAAATTGTAATTTTACATAATTAACGTGTGGCAATTTAATTGAGAAAATAAATAAGTTATTGTTACGTAAATTTTTTAATAATTAATAATATTGTGAATAATAATGCAATATATATTTTTGTAAGTAAAAGATTTTTTCTTTTAATCAAGAAACAATAAAATTTTATTGGATCTATTTAATTATTTTCTATTGGATACATTTTATATTGTATTGTTTTTTTATTTTAAATAATTCCAAATTGCAATGTACATTACGCGTTAGTGACCGGTTATCATTTCCTGTCGTCTTTTATGTCATGAATAATTCAACATTGACCTTTGATACTGAAAACGTATTTGAAAGATAATCATAGCTGACGAAAAAAAAAAAAAAAAAAAAAAAAAAAAAAAAAAAAAAAAAGAAATATAAATATTGAGAATATTAAAAATTGAATATATTGAAATGGAAAGAAAAAAAAATTAGCATTGGTGTGGAAATAATTTTTTTTTCTCTCATTAAATATTTTTAAATCATTATTAATTCTAGAAAAATATAAATGAGTGATCTTTGAATTATTGCGTCAAGTTTTTGTGATTGTTTGTTTCACTATTTTTTTCATTTTAGATGAATCTAAAGTTATATTGATGAGAGATGCACAGTACGATTTTATTGAAATAAATAATAATGAGTCCACATACCTGTAAGCATTGTTTACACGCAGCAATGGCATCTAATGGATTTTCAAATGTGGGATCCATGCAGCTCAAGGGCTTGCACTCACCACCTTGTGAGTCGGTGAATTGTATGTGTGCCTTAGAAAAAATAGTCATTTTTTTACTACTCCATCATAATAAAAAACAAAAAAAAAAAAAAAAAAAAAAAAAAAAAAAAAAAAAAAAAGAGGCATTAATTAATTGTTTATGTATGTGAAAGCAATTGATTTGTTGTAAAAAATGTTTGTGTTTTGCTTGATAATAATTGTTTTTACATTGTTTTCAAATAATAAATATCACAATTACAACTGTGATTATTGTAAATTATAGAAAATTATTTATAATAATTTAATTGCACTTTTTTTACCATATTAAACGAATTTTATTTTAAAAGTTGAAGAATAAATAATTAATTTCATTGTTTTATTTTCTATTTTAAATTAGCAATGCCATGGTTTGGCATGGATATTGGAGGTACATTATCAAAATTAGTTTACTTCGAGCCAAAAGACATTACACGAGATGAAGCAGACGCTGAAGTTGAAACATTGAAAAATATACGAAGATATTTAACGAAAAATTCAGCTTATGGAAAAACTGGTCATAGAGATACACATTTGCAGGTAAATATTATTGATAATATCTTAACACTTGATGAAAGAATAAAATCACAATGTAGAGATGATATTTTTTTTCTTAGATGAATAATATCACAATTCATGGTAGAAAAGGAACGCTTCATTTTATCAGATTTCCTACAAGTGAAATGGGCAATTTCTTAGCTCTGGCTAAATCAAAAGGAATGGCCACTCTTGTGACAACTGTGTGTGCTACAGGTGGTGGTGCTTTTAAATTTGAAGAAAATTTTAAACGTGAAGTCAACATGAGTTTGGCTAAATTTGATGAATTGGACAGTCTTATCCATGGAATGCTTTATATTGAAACAACAAATTCACACGAGTGTTATTATTGGTCTAATCCAACAGACGACGCATTATGTCACAAAGTTCCATATGATTTTTCAGAGCCATATCCATTTTTGGTAATTATTAATTTAATGTTAAAAATATATTTTCCTTCATTTATCAAAGCATATTTTTGATTAGTTTTTATTTTATAGCTGGTTAATATTGGATCTGGTGTGAGTATACTTGCAGTTTATGGTCCAAATAATTACAAGAGAATTTCGGGAACAAGTTTGGGTGGTGGAACATTTTTAGGACTATGTTGCTTATTAACTGGTTGTAATAGTTTTGAAGAAGCTATTGAATTAGCTGCAGGTGGTGACAGTACACGAGTTGATAAATTGGTTAAAGATATTTATGGCGGTGATTATGATCGTTTTGATTTACCTGGTGATCTCGTTGCAAGCAGGTAAAACGCTTTGAATTTATGGAAAATTATTTGTCAGTTATTATTTAAATTCATTAATTAATTTGAGTCCAGAAACCAAAAAAACAATTTATTGTATCCCATCTCTATATCTATATCTCATTTAAATTGCACTATTTATTATTTTGAAACAAAAAATAACATTCTTGTAGATAACCTCTTTAGTTCTCTGCCTGTCTAATATACAACTGTTTGTTAAGTTTTCCTCAATTGTGTAGTTTTGGCCAGATGAACTCCAAGGAGCGAAGAAATGCTGTGAGTAAAGAGGATCTGGCTCGTGCCACGCTTGTAACTATCACAAATAACATTGGATCCATTACACGAATGTGTGCGCTCAATGAGAAAATTGAAAGGGTAATATTTTCTTTTGAACATTCAATATTTAAATATCTTTTATAATATTTATAAAATAACTTTTATACATTTTTTCTTTTATGTTTTAGGTTGTTTTTGTTGGAAATTTCCTTAGAGTTAATCCAATATCAATGAAATTATTGGCATATGCCATGGATTATTGGTCAAATGGAACATTAAAAGCATTATTTTTAGAACACGAGGTGAAATTTACGAATGTATTTTTATAACAATATATTTTTTCTATTGTTGATAATTATTTTCGTTTCTTTTTCTTTTTTTTTTTCAGGGTTATTTTGGTGCAGTAGGATGCCTTCTACAGTTCAATGGCGAAACAAGTTAAAGGTTTTAGGACAAATTATTTTCTTAGCATTCCAATTAAAAGTTATTAAATGTCACAACAAATTCAAATTTTTTTTTCCTTTAATTATTTGATTTTATTTAATTATATTATATTTATTATTATGATTATTATTATTATTGTTAGTTTAAATTCAATTGTGTATTTTGAGGGTATCACATTCAAGCCAATTATTTTTACTATTTTATAAGAAAGTGAAAGCACAAAATAATTGAAACAATTAAATAGCGCAAAATGAAAATGAATTTTCAAATCGCGATATTAAAATATTGAATTTGTAAATTAATTAATTGAATTGACACATGTACATTGATTTATTCGTCATTTACTTGTTTTAATATTTTTTTTTTTCTTTAGTAAATGTTATTGCAAAATTATATAAACTAAGAGGAACAAGAAATTGTCGACGAGTTTGAATGTTTTTTCACACGAAATTTTTAGGATAAAATTAATTGTACAGATAATATGAATTTATAATTCTTCCAGTGAGTGTCGATAATTGAAAAAAAGAAACTCGTCACATTGAATTGAATCCATGATGAATTGATTGAATCGAATTATACACTTTTATATAAAAATATTTCAAGTGACAAAATAAATTATAGATGAATTATGAATGATCTATTTAATAATAATAATGAAGATATATTTGCTTCTGTATTTTTTTAATCATCAACTAGTTACCAGTATTTTTCCAATACCTTTGAACACACTTTTTTAATGTTTGTTGCATGGCAACGTATGCAAACAACAATAATTATTATTTAAAAACTTGTGACTACTGAATATCTATGTATAATTTATGCATACTATTTGTTTACTACGATATCATCGGATATAATTAATACTGAAATTTTGACGTCAATAAAAGATAATTAAATAATTTTCAAAGACAAATAAAATATGGTAAGTTTTTTATAGTAAGATTTATATGAATAATAATGTGATTTATAACCTCAATTTTAAAAAATATTAGGCACCAAAAAAGGCGAAAGGAAAGACAATGGACACGGTGGATGGTGTTGACACATCAAAAATGAGTCGAGAACAATTAGAACTTTATTCTCATAAGATTCTGGAAGAAATGGAGCGTGAAAGGGAGGAACGAAATTTTTTTCAGTTGGAGAGAGATAAACTTAGAACGTTTTGGGAAATTACTAGAAATCAATTGGATGAAGCTCGAGCTATTATTAGGTTTTAAATTTTATCGAATATATCTTTCAATAATTTGATATATTTATTTAATGTTGTAATTTTTTATTCGTTGAATTATAATAAATTATGTACATGTGAGGTTATGTCAATTTTAGGAATAAAGAACGTGAAAAAGAAGAATTGGCGGAAAAGCATGACACTGAATTAAATCTATACAAGCAAAAAGTAAAGCATTTAATGTATGAACATCAGACAAATTTAACAGAGACAAAAGCTGAGCATATGGTTGCTTTAAAAATTGCCCAAGATGATCACAGTGAACAAGAAAATGAATTGATTAAAGATAAAAAAGATTTGAGACAAAGTCATAAAGAACAAGAATTCACGCACATTAATGAAATACGTGCATTAAAATTAGTAATTATATTTTTTTATCTTAATTATTCATGTAAAAAAAAACAAATATTTATACATATTCATGCATTAATTCATTAAAAATATTTATATACTTATTTGATAAATAGAAAACTGCAGAGGAATTGAGTGAATTGATAAAAAAATTTGAGGCTGAAGCAATGGAAATGGAACAAAAATATGAACACAAATTAACAAGCCAATATGAATCATTGAATTTAAAACATAGAATGGAAATTACAGAAGTCGAAGAAAGAAAAAATTTGCAAATAGCTAGTTTAATAAAAAATCATGAGAAAGCATTCTCTGAGATGAAAGCATATTATAATGATATTACTATGAACAATTTATCATTAATTCAGAGCTTAAAGGTAAGTTATAAATGAATAAAATAAATCAATATAGAAATTGATGATTTTTATTTTGATAATTGTTATTAGGAACAAATGGAAGTGATGAAAAATAATGAAGAACGAATGAAGAAACAAGTAAAAGAATTGACAACTGAAAATAAAAATCTATCAAACGATTTTAAAGCCACTGATGATCAAGCTATTGAACTGAATCGTCAATTGAAAAATTACGAAAAAGACAAATTATGTTTAGCAGTTTGTATTGATTAATTATATTATAAATAATCTAAATGTTGATGAGTATATGTATTTTTTTTTTTTTTTTTTTTCGATGGCAATTAATGATTATAAGTTTTTAATATTGTATTTAATTTTCACAGAATACAAAAAAACGGTTAATCGCAGTGACAAAAGATTATGACAATTTAAAATGGGAGAATGAAGTATTAGAATTGCGATTTGAAAAGTGTCAAGAAGAACGTAATGAATTACATTCGAGATTTGTTTCATCGATATTAGAACTCCAACAAAGAACAGGATTAAAAAATGTATTGTTAGAAAAGAAAATGGAAAAATTAACTGAATTATTAGAACAACGTGAAGCACAAATTGGTGAAGTTCTTGCAGCTGCTCAACTTGATCCAAAAGAAATTGTGAATATAAATGAAAAATTAGAAGTAAATATATTTATCCTACTTTAATTATTAATTTTCTTAATTATTTATCAATAATTATATGAATGACATTTTTAATTACACTTATTTTATTTTGTAGGAAATGTTAAATCGTAAAAATACTGCAATTCACGATCTTCAATTCGATTTAGCAAGAGCATGTCGAGCTCACGATGATCTTCTTGCAACTTATGAAAATAAATTACAGGAATACGGAATCCCAGATACAGAAATGAACATTCAGCCATTACGTGTAAGAAAATTAGGCACGAAAATGAATCGTGCAGACAAAATGTTGTTGAATATTTAAGGATAATTTATTGCGTAGGTAAAAATAAAACAAATGATTAAAAACTAATTTGTTACATTTCATAACATTTAATGCAATTTTATCATTTTTATTTTTTATTTTCTTGTGAAATATGACAAATAAGTCATAGATAAAGATGACTGGATAGTTTTGTTACTCGAAAAATTAGATAATTTTTTTTTTTATCACAGAGGATGCACACAATAGACAAGTATTGGTACCTGAAAGTTGTAATATAGTCTTACTTTCCATTTTGTTGATTATTCTTTATACAGAATTGTGTTTATAATTAAATTTTCATTTATTTCAGTGTTTCAATTTTTGTTTTCTAATATTTTTTGGCAATTTTGATTATCCCTGCTGAAGTAACGTGGTAACTAGCTATTTTTTAAATTATTTATTTGACTATTCTATTATTTTTTCGAGACTCAAACGACAAACAGGCACAAATACCCAAGTTTTATATTCAAAGCTTATTTAAATAAGTTTTCTTTGTGATTGAATACACATTTACTTAATCAAGTACAATAATATAATAAATATTAAACTATAATTAAAGACAATTTTTCATCTTTGGATACGTTCAGGTCATAAGGCTTCTTTGATTACCTTTTTAAAACATCGAAACATTTATAAAATACCTTTATTTTTTCTGCTCCTTCATAATCAATTATCAAATACGAATAATCGTTTTTAATTTAATTTTCCTTTAATTATATTTATTAATTTGTTTGTTATTTTTTTTTCTTTTTTTCATATCATTTGTTAGTCCCTATTAACCGACTTTCCTTTGACTCTTCAATATGAGTTAAAGCTCAAACTTTCAACTGGCACAAAAGAAAAAAAAAAAGAAATTGTAAATATTTTATAATTTTTTTATACATAGATAAGATGTATATTTATTATATGGTATGAATAATAATATATGATTTTTATGTCTATGCGCATATATTTGTATATATTAATATGAATTTTTTTATTTGTATGTGTAAATGTAATATTTTTTTCCATCTTTGGAATATATCATGTGTGTATATATATATATATATTTTTTTTTTTGGCACAATAAGAAAGAGAATCACAGATGAAATCAGTGTATATCATGAAAGTGATTACGTGAATTTATGTAAACTATTAATTGCTATTATATATCCTTCATGATAAAAATAAAATTGAAAAAAAAAAATTTATTTCCTCCAATATTTAATCCTGATTATTTTTTCTGTTGCTAATTAACAGCATTTTTTTCTTCACAATTCAATCATGGGATTATGCATCCATTATTTCAAATTACAATTGTAGAAAAAATAAATATTTGCAATATATATAGAGAATAGTGTGGTCCAAGTTCCGAAAATAACTAAAAAAAAAAAATATGAATTTATCATTTGTTTAAATGTTTGATTTCTCCTAATCTATTCTCATTTAATTTTTCCTTTCAAATACTATTTCATTGAGATGAAATGTATGTCGATTGATCTTTGGCAATAGAATTTAATGGGAAATAGAAAAGAAAATAATTTTCTTTTTTATTTTTTTGATTATAAACTTCAACTGATGACACGCCAATTAGGTAAAACTTCGGCAATCATTGTTGAAAAATATGCTGTGACATTGTAAACCACAGTTTCACCTGCTGCTAATATGGCAGCAAATGAGCCGTAAGTGCCATAATCAATAATGCTATGATTACATGTGGACAATACAGCAAGATCTTTACCAACACCGTGACCGCCATTATCAGAAACAAATTCAATTTTATATTGATTATTTTGCAAATGATATTTACACCATGCAATACTGTCACTAGCAACAACAAATACAACGTTCTTATATTTATTATTGAAATAATTCATAGCTGATAAATAATATCGCACTGGTGCAGGTTTAACCTTAAATTTTTGCCATAAATAATCAACATAATCAGTTCTACGTACGTGAATACCCACGTATGTAGGTTTGATAATATTAAATTTATTGGCAATACGTTTCAATATCATTTCAGCATACTGACGCAATGATGGCTTGAATGTAAATTCACGTCGTACATCATCTAACCACATGAGAATCAAACTCCAATATGCAGCATGTCTACAATAAAACAGAAAAAAATCTTTCATAAATTACAAACCATATTTCAATAGCCAACAAATTTATCTAAATATTTTTTCATCAATAAAAAAATGTCTAGATAAAAATATAAATAACTTACCTGGGTATAATAATATTTTGATCAGTACTATTCCATTGTCCAAGAGAATTAACAATTTGACTTCCATCCAATGTGCATTTACCAATATAACTCAATGATGGAATGCTAAGATTAACAAAATGTTCCTCCAATGTTTTTAATATACATCTTGGCATAAATGGCTCCAGTCCAGTACGTCTTGCTGTTGCCCATACTGATGCATATTCCCATATTTGATTGCCCAAACGTCCACCCTGTGCTGCTGACACTATTCCATACTTTGGACATGAATTTCGCCATTCAGCCGGTGTTATTTTAATTGTTTTGAAGCTACTTCGACACAATGCCTGCTCATAGGCTATTATTTTAGTGTGTCTGGCAGGTGGACTGGATGTGTACATGGGAAATAGGAAGACGTGAATGCCACAGACGACGATAAGAGCCAGAACAATCGCAATTGCGAGCACATGCTGTTGTTGCGCGTGGCTCATCTTTCTATATTTTTTCTATTTAATATACTTATTGTTTTTGTGTACTTTCTAATATATTTTTATCTTTAAAATTTTTAATATCAGCAATCAACTATAATATTAAATATTCTTCCAACTAAAGATTTTTATTACATTTTTTTATATTTTTTTCACTACCAGCTCTATTTATGCTTTGTGTCCAGGTGCCATTTTTTTTTTCTTTTCATTAATTATTGTATCGCCTTCATTATGTTGCAACTAGTCTGGCATTTTGGTTCTACGAGCGTGCCTTGTCCTTTGCCTTTCGACGATCATCTTTATATATAACAATATTCATTTCATATACATATCAAAATGATAATTAAAATTTACAAATAATCAAAGTGATTATATTTTAATATATTTTCTTTTTATTATGTTAATTAAAAATTAAATATAAAAACGACATTATATTTAAAATGTATTATTTATATAATTCGTTTCCAGAGCAAAGGAGCTGGTGCAGCCCTTAAATATAACTAAATATTAAAGCATATTTATTCGCGATACTAATTAGCATATAATGTATAAATAATATATAAATTGTTTCAAGTGATTGAAATTGGATGAAAAAATGTATTAATTAATCAAAAATAAAGCGTTGGATAAATTATTTGTTTATTATTTCAAGCAATATATTTTAAATAAAAAAGATTTATGTACCTTGTCATAAATGACGATAAATTTTGAATTATTTAAATTCATTGCCAGGCCATTGTCGTGATATTGTTATCGTTTTTGTTGCTATTGTTGTCTATTCCATAGAATTTATTTACACAAAAACTAAAAATACAAAATCAATATATATATATGTTTATATATATGTATAAATGTTATAATACATGTTTATCATTCAACTCACCAATGTTGGATTCGTTTGTTTAATATTTAAAAATCGCCGATTGTTCTAAATATTGTTGTGTATATATATGTATATGTATGGTTGAACCTTCTTTCTATGACGTCATTGGCAATTTGCAACCGGTGATGTATGGATTTTTTTTTTTTAAATGGAAAATATATGCATATATGTAATGTAAAAATTGATAAATAATCGCGCAAGCGCAGATTGTAGAAGATGTAAAGGCGCGTTTTTATGATGATGATCGACGCTGCTGCTGTGAAATATATCACGTGACTTGAAAAATTAAACACTCTGTATGTGGAAATTACACAAATTAACTAAAAAAAAATAATTATTATGAATTAACAATTATTTTTAAGGATTATTTCTTCATTTAATAACATTTATATTTTGCCATTTATTGCTATCAATGTACGTATAACCTATAAATTACACTTCAACATGGCCGCGAATTATAATTGTTTCGACATAATTTATAATAAATAAATGTATTAATTTTTGCATAACGGTGGATTATTTATTTTTCCTTCGTTGATTGTGAATTGATCTTGAAAACGTTTTTTTTTTTAATTAGATTTCAAGTTAAAAATATTTGAAACAAATTAATTAACTGAGTTGAATTAAATATTATCAAACAACATTGTAGCCACTAATTATTATAATTATTCATACTTTTTATAAACTATAAGAATATTATTATTCATTTCGTTCACTACATAATCTTCTTAGAGTTCTTACATTATATAAATTGCACAATGTAACGTAACAGATCCAACAATTAATATTATCATTACTATTTTAAGGTTAGATTGAATGGAAAGAGATTTGCGGAAAACAATAAACCAGATATTCGAATATTTATAAAATAACATTCATCAACAATATAATATAAAGGTAATAACTAACACGTTTTGTCGATAGTTGATATAATAACTGTGAAATAATAATTAATTATTCCAGAATAATGAGTTTGATGAGATTATGTATCAAAGGACTACAACGAACGTACACGTCCAATTATTCTTTAATAACAAAAAGAAGTATTTATCATGCTCTTCAAAAATCCCCTAAACATTCTAATTGGAGTGCTAAAGGGATTACTCATCGTTTGAGATCAGTTTTATTAATTACTCCGACAACACAAACTGGATCAGTTACCTCAAGATTTGTATCTGCAGTTAATAAAAAATCCAATAAATATGTCGGCTCATGGCTTTTAATATGCGGTGGAATGGTGTTTGTTGCTGTAGCATTAGGTATAATTATTTATTGTATTATTTATAAAGAAGTTTTAGAATTTATGAAGGAAATCATTGAGAAAACATACGGAAAATAATGTTTCATGATAAATTATTAAATTTATTTATAAATTCAATGTTCATTATATAAAAGTATTATATTATTTTTATTCACATTTAATAAATTTTTAGTTTATGAAATAAATTCGTGTATTGAATTTAATCCTTTCTTCTTCAGGAGGAATCACAAGACTCACTGAATCGGGTTTGTCTATGGTAACATGGAAATTTGCTGGTGAAAAAATGCCTTCTAATGATGTACAATGGTTAGAGGAATTTGATAAATATAAACAATATCCAGAATATAAAATGTGAGTATTTCAATAATTAACAATTTAATATACAATTAAAACTGCTTTATAAATTTAAACTGAATTTTATTTACATTCAGATAAATAAATATGAATATTTTATTTCATTAGAATGAACAAAGAAATGACATTGGATGAATTCAAACGTATATGGTGGATGGAATATGCACATCGTATGTGGGGTCGATTAATTGGAGCAACATTTGTTATACCAGCAGCATATTTTTGGATTAATGGAATGTTAAAATCGGAAATGAAAATTAAAGTGGTGGCATTGGGGACACTAATTGGCCTCCAAGGACTTATGGGCTGGTACATGGTGAAATCTGGACTTGAAGATCGCTTTCATGATCCTATGGACGTTCCACGTGTATCTCAATATCGTTTAGCTGCACATCTTGGTCTTGCGTTAGCAATTTTCTCGGGATTTTTATATAATGCACTTGATCATCTTGTTCCCGCTCGATCAACGTCATACGATTTGTTTGGAAAAAAAAATTTATCGACTAAAACCCTGAGAAAGTTTAGCAAGTTTAAAGGATTAGTAAATATGTCTATGGGTTTAGTTTTTATTACTGCTATTTCTGGTGCATTTGTTGCTGGTCTTGATGCTGGATTAATTTATAATACTTTTCCTAAAATGGCAAACAAATGGATTCCAGATGATATTCTTGCGCTCACGCCAACTCTAAGGAATTTTACTGAAAATCCAACAACAGTACAATTTAATCATCGATTATTAGTAAGTATTTGTCACTTTTGTGATCCTATTATTATAATATAATTAAAAAATTAAAAATTTTCGATTCATTTTTGGGATTTTTCTATGTTTTTAAATGTGTATCGTAATTAGAATGAAAATAAAACGAGAATTAATAGCTTTTACTAGTCGTTCAGGCTAAATATATTGCAATATATCTCGTTGAAACTTCATCTTTAGCAATTAAAATGAAATTTTTAAATCATATAAAATATTAATGATATTATTTTCAGGGTATTTCAACAGTAACGATGATCACAATCATTGGACTTATGTCGAGGAAATTAAAACTTCCTGGCAAAGGATCAAAGGCGATGATTGCAGTAATTTTAGCTAGTTATCTTCAAGTTGCTTTAGGCATTACTACACTTTTAAATCATGTACCACTTCCTCTTGCTGCCTCACATCAGTCTGGGAGTTTATTACTTCTCAGTTCAGTTATTTGGCTCTGTCATGAACTTAAATATGTACGTAAATTTATAAAATAAACTCAGTATAAGTTAGAAGAACAAATGCATTTAAATAATTTCATATTTGATTGTAAAAATCTTTGCTGAACAATTCAAATGAAAATAACAATAGATTAAATTCATTTGTTTTTAAATGTAAAATGTTACTAATTTTTTTTTTGCTCCCTAAAGAAAGAAAAAAAAAATTGAATTGAGTAAAATTAGTGTATGCAAAAGCGCAAATATTTATATAAACAAAGTGTTGTAAAATAATGTTATTATGTACTTTCCAAGTATAGTTTTGTGTTTCATTCATTTAGATATTTATTTATTTACTCATTTATTTAGAAAATTGTGTACTAATTTTCACGTCATTCGTTAATAATTACAATTACATTTTTTTTTTTTTTCGTATTTTCTTTGAATCAATTAAAATTGGCAGTCATATTATGAGTCTTGATCCAATAATTTCATAATTTTGGTTCACATAATGTCAGATTGTATATATAATTTGTTTATTCATTAATTCTAATTGGAAATTTTGTTCTGATTAAAGTTTTTTTTTATTTCCTACATTCAATCTGACAACTTGAAAATTGAGGTTAGATTTCGAGTTTTCATCAATAAAAAAAATGTTATTTATTTTGTGCTTATTTTCCAAGTTCCTTTGTTTTTTAAATTGTAAATATAAACATAATGATCGAAAGCTTTTACAAAAAGTTCACTTTATCATACTTTTGACAAATTTCATAAGAGAAAATGATTACTTTATGAATTAAGAAATGTGGAAATTTTTTATTTTTCATGGCATATAATTTAAATTATTAAAAATATCTGGAAAAATGTTAAATTTCGATGTTAACAAAATTTTTAAAAACTATCTGATGATAACCTTATCGTTTCTTTTTTTAAATAATGGCATCAGGACTATTTAACCTCAAATTTACATGATTTTGTTTGTTATTCTTTCACTCACACTCTCGCACTTTTCATCCTACTCACATTAAAGTTTTATTATTTGATAAGAACAAGATTCAGCTTTCAATATTGGTGAATCATTTCTTATTTATCGTAGAAAATTTAATTGTCATTATTAATTTCTTTAATTTCATGTTTTACTTCCAATTTCATACCCAGCGTTCATTTAAATATAATTCTTATCATTCATTTCCTAATTTTAATAAAATCATGATCAAGATATAAGTCAAAGGTTTCTCATTATTCATTTTTCACTGTCAATTATGCATTCACAAAAATACACACACACACACACACATACACACACTCGTACATTATATTATCGCACTACATCATTTAGGTTAAATGCATTTAAATTATTATCTCGGTCTTTGATGCTTTTTCTATTTTTCTTTTTTTTTTTTCTCCATTAAAAATAACTACCATTTCTTGTTAATATTAGTCTTCATTCCTCATATTAATTGCCACATATCACACGGTAAACAAAAAATTGACTATCCGGAAATAAGAATTGGATGAAACTAATAATGGAAAAATATTAGTAATTATAATTATAAAAACGCAAATTATAAATTAAATATGTACACCATAATGAAATAAACCCAGGGGAAATTCTACAATATTTCTTATGTTGTTATATAAGTTCTTATAAATAAATTTCCTATTTGAATAATTCATGCGTGCATATATTAAGATGACGTTGCACAAAGAAAAAATTAAAATTTAATACAACTCATATATTTTCGAATCATTTAATTTGTGTATCTATTTTACTAGTTCTGCAAAAGAGAAAAAAATTTTTGTGATAAAAGTAGGAAAACAATTCCTATTTATATGCTCATATTTTAATTTGTTTGTAAGCAAGTGCACGTTTTAAATTTAAATTTCACGTATATACTTTGCAAAGACGAGTAAAATATCAACAAATTTATAGTTTGCTAAAATATTATTGATTAGTCATAAAAAATTTTTTCTTATTTTTCACGGGCAAAAATAATGTTCAATAATATAATTGGCGCTTTGCATTAATAATTGCTCATCATATAAACGAATTGAAATTAATTTTCTTTCCAACATCCACATATTTCACTTTGTTACATAAAGTAATTTTGTTTTATTTGCATGTGAATTTGATTAATATATTTCCAATGATATTTTCATAATTCAAAGTGAATTTAGATATTTTTCAAGTGGACTTTTTGCGTTAAGCTGTTAATTTTTAAACTGTAAATTATAAAGAAGAAAAAAATGGTTTTTGTTGATTAATTTTTCTCTAATTAATATTTCGGCCGACTTTATCTCCAATGTCATTAATTCCAAATAAAATCAAGTATATGAAAGAGAAGCGCACGGGGAAAATATCGTTCATTAGAAAAAAAAAAAAAAAAGGAAATAATATTAGTTAAAAACAAGAACGATATAAATATATTCAGCTGTTTTTCGAGGGACTGTCAGTTTTCTCATTGTTGACAACCACCTGAATTACATACCCAGGTAGCACCTTAGCCTCCTCTATATGCATTTTATCCCCAAGGAGTTTTCCCCCAAAAAACCACCTTTGTTTTGAAGGTTCTAGTCCTTCTTGACTCTTTAAATAATAAAAATTATTCAATAATTAATCACAAACTCGTAGTAATATTATACATATGTAAAATCATTACCTGAAGCTTCTTTTTAGCAATTCCAATTGTGTCTTTACTGTAAACCGGTAATTTTACATCGCCAAGTGTTGTGGATAACCTCAGCTTCAAAATTATTTCCGTTCCTCCATCAACAGGCTCTAAAAAATGTTAAATTATATAAAAATGCTTTTCATGACATAATTAAATATAAATAAATACATATTGGAGTTGGATTAATCAGATAAATTATTATGAATCCAGCATTGAATTTAATTTCGATCATTTGAAGTGATAACGATACCTGAACAATCAGCTGGCGAATCTCTGCCACTATCTTCTTTGACAATATTTATTGGATATGATAAGCAGTAAATAGGAACTTGATATCTTGTTCCCAATTCATCATAACATTCAGTTAAAAAACCATTTGGTACTGATATATTTGCACCGTCAAGTATTGCTTGAGCTAATTGATAATCTTGTGCTTCAGCTGCTGTTGCACCAGCTCTCAGTGCATCCCAAATTTCTTTTCTACCATCAAATGCAGGCGCTGTGTCCCAAAATTCATCTCTTTTACTACGTAACTGGCCTTCAGTTAATGGCACATCTGATTTCCATCTAATTACTTCATGACAAAGTGGATGATTTTTTCTAGAGTTTCCTAAAAAAAAAAAATCAAAATTCATTACATTAATAATTTCAAATTATCAATTTTTTTTTTGTTGAAAAGTTTCAATATTAACAAATAAACTATATACTTTCCCAAATAAACACCTGACCTTCGACAATGAATTTATCATTCGAGTGTTTGTGTCTATTATTCAAAGCTATTAAAATTCTGTATCAAATAATATTGCCACAAGTTTTTTTTTATCACTGTTCAATTTCAAGGTTAGTTTAGTTTGATGGCGGTTTATTCATTGCATTAATTCGACGTAAAGAGTTGAAGTTAAGAATATTTATTACATTTTATATTAAATAATTGATCGGAATAGTCATTTAGATTTTTACCTGAATGTGTTCTTGTAGAATTGGCCGACGTGTCGTCGACAGAGGCCGTCCTTGCCCTGGTTATACCTATACAGCCTCCCATTCTAGGCGGCCGAAATAACCAAACATTTCACTGGAACTTAGCAACACTTTGCTTCCCATTTTCGTCCATTTTTCTTCTATTATATTTTATATAAAATATATATCAATATACATACATTACACATTCACAAACAAACATAAGAAAATTATATTGTTGTAATAAAAGAATGATAATGACGATGTTGATGACGACAGAAAGTCACAAAAGTTGTGCAGAGTCAGTGAAGAAATACACACCAATTATATTATTATTATTATTGTTATTATTATTATTAATACATATGCGATGTAGCAATGGACGATGTTCATGCCATTATTCGAGAATCGAAATTTTTATGTTCGAGTATCGATTATTTTTCGTCGATGCCAATTGATCGATTTATCGAAATTTTTTTTTCTCACTAAAAAATATTCCGAACTATATATACATATGTGTTTGTGTGAGAATTCCTAGTGATTTTTTTTTTCAAATGTTTATTATATATATTGAGAATTTTTTGGAGGTTATACACAATATTACACCTAGTGTGAAATTAATTTGGAGGTTAATTATATGAGAATAAATACTCACTAATGATAAATAAGTAATCTATTTTATCATTTGTCGGTGAAAATTTTAAGCAATTGGAAATCGATGAATATAAATCTATAGTATTTAGTAATGGAATTTTAAGGTGAATATAATAATTAATAATTAAATGATTATAATATTTATCATGAAAGTAATTTAAAGAATCTATTTTCATTATAGGGATTATGATATATTTTTTTTTTCATCATAGCTACTATGCGGTTCACAGTGGAATCAGATTTATTTCACAGTAGAGTTAGGATAATCTTCACTATATCTCCTGAAATAAGGAAGAGATGACAGAAGAAATGTTAATTATTATATATATGGAAAAAAATTGGCAGAGAAGAAGAGAAAAAATTATAAGTTCCAAGTTTTTCATTTACTCACTCATTTACTTACTCTCTTAATTTTTATCTTTAATGTTTCATAGTTAATTCGCATTCTAATTCGCTAAATTAAATTCTGGAATTACAGACAACCGCAGACATAAGTGGAATGCAAAAAGAATGAAGATGTGCTTATAAAAAGTGCAGGATTGGAAATAAAATGTCTGTATATGTGCGTGCAGAATTTTTCTCTCGGTTTTTGTCGGTTACTGATCTTGATGCTTTCATGGATGCTCACATGGTATGCTGAAGTAAATAGATATTGCGGCCTTCGCACGCACAAAAGAAATTCCATGGTTCAATGAATAAGAGTATAAAAGAAAGGAAGTGATGTGAAAGAGTAGAGGGTGACATTTTTTTCTCTCTGAGTTGTTTTTAACTCAAAGTAATGACACTTTGTGCATATACGTATATACATTTTTTATATTCTCCCGTTCTTCGTCTTATCTCATTCTCACAATTAAAGTCGCCGGTTTCTTTTGTCTTATTCCGTCACTTTCGCATTTAATTCCTCTGTACTAAAACCTCATTTTTTTTTGTCCTGTTTTTATTTTATGTCACTTACATCTGTCGATATCTTTTTTTTTCCTCTTGTTTTTATGTTTTTATTACATTTGCTTTTTTTTTTTTTTATATTTCTCAATCGATCGATCCTCTAAATTCTCAGCATACTGTACTGCATCCTGTGTAGTTTTTATTTATGTTTTTTTACATTGTGCTGAGAGAAAAAAAATACAGAATGAAACAATGGAAGGGATATTTGTTATGCGGTTATGTATAGTGCGATAGGAGATAAAGAATGAATTGTATGAATGTATATATAATTTATGATGTTGGGAAGAAGAAAAAAAAATAAAGAAAAAGATAGACATATAAAAAAGTTTCAAGGGATGGAAAAAGAGTGAACAGCAGGAGTTTCATTTGTTTATTTTTTTTTTATAATTTTTGTTAAGGGAAGGTGAGATAAAATTGATTTGTTAAATATTAATTTCGTAAAGTTATAATATCTAAAAACTTAACCTATATTAATTAATCGTAACTTAACCTAAATTAATTCCTTTTTAGAAATCAATATGGCTTCCAATGATGTGTGTAGACGCGTAATTTTTTGAGGTTATAAATGAGGTTAGCCATTGATGAGAGGCCAAGTGGTGTGGTAGTGTCATTTGCTGTAAAGATATCATCATTGTTAAGTCCATTGTCGATGTATTCTGTTGATAAAATTGGAAAATATATAAAGAAAATGAAAATACAAGAATTATAGGTAAAAAGAAAAGTCATTTTGAATTACTTTGTACACTTGGGATCGCCATTGTACCATTGGAATTGAGTTTAGTTCAATATATTTTCGTTTCTTATTTTTTCACTACGGTGAAGTGGATCATATTGCTTGGTGAGGAAAATCGAATTTAATAATGAAATTTTCAGAGTGTTATACAGCAAGAAATATTTTTAAGAATGCTATAGTTAAAATGATGATTTTATTATAATTAAAAATGCATTTATGAATATCAGTCCTTGTAAATTGAGAATCAAAACGTGTATATTGATGAGGAAAATTACAAAATTATAAGTTACAAATAGTTGTTTGCATAAAGCTGATATTATTTATTTAATATTTTTTTATCTAGTAGAGGGTAAACAAATATTGAAGATAGATATGAAAAATTATGAGAGAAAAAAAAAAGAAACATTTATATTAATTATAAATATTCAATATAAATAAATCGCTTTCATGATTATTTATTTAATATTATGACAAAAATCTTCATTTTCATTTTCATTTTATTTATATACATTACTCATGATTTATAATTCTAAAATAAGAAAAAAAATCTGTAAATAAAAATTTTATTTATTTCTGTATTTCTCAAAAGTGATAAAAATATTCCGTTTTGTTTAATTGTTGAGAGAATCCGTCATTTCATTGTTTGCTAAATCACGATAAGGAAATAAAATATATGACCATGTCACAACATAGAATTATCTGATTTTCATTTACTCATTTCTAATTGAGATAACCTACGAACTGTATCGTGTAAGACAACACAGGTATTTCATTTTTATAATTTTAATGAGACAATTTTTCATAATTCCGGTAAGTTGTTGACGAACAATTACAATATTAATTATCATAAAAATTGTCTTTTGTATGTTTAAATATTATTGTTTATTTGAAACGAAATTGTTTTATATTTTTTCATGAATTTAAAAATATAAAAAACGAAAAATTCAACAATGCCAATTTTTCTTCCTGAAAATTATTAATATTAATGTTTGAGTATCATTTTGAAAAATAAAACAGTTTATTCATTTTAAACAAATAATAAAATAAATACATTTCATAATTGTTTTTATTTTTTCATGAAGCAGATTGTTTTATTCTATTATTTCAATGGAGAATGCAATCATAATACAGAATTGTTAATTAGAAGAAATAAATGAAAAAATGGATGGAAAAATTTCAATAGAGAAGAAAAATAATCCTCGAGAAAGAGCAAATATTTTCAATGCTCTTACATATGGGTAAATATATTATTCTCTTAATTTATATATATCTTACATTCAATATAAATTATTATTAATATTATATTATTACTGATGCTCAATTAAAGAATTTAAATTTAATTTAAATGAATTGTTTGCAGATGGGTAGCGAGAATTTTTCGTTTAGGTTTCAAGAGAGATTTAGAATTAGATGACTTTTACGAGCCATTGAATGAACACAAAAGTAGTATTATAGGCCATAAATTATCAATTGCTTGGGAAAATGAAGTAGAACGTTGTAATAAAAAATATAAAAATAGAAAAAATAATCCTAGCTTAACGCGTGTTTTTCTAAAAGTTTTTGGTGGTCGTATTGCTTTGTATGGTTTCATATTATTTATAGTGGAAGTATTTGTACGGTAAATGTATAAAAATTAAAATTTTAATTTTTTATAATATGTGCACGAAAATGGCGGCTTTTTCCTGTCATTTCTGGTGGTAATATAACCGAAAGTTATGAAATCGACCAATCAGAAAACGCGAATTTTTGATTTCCATCCACATTGGTTTATTTAAATCCAAGAGAAGACATAACCTCAATTATTCAATCGGCGGAAAAATGGCTGTATTATCACTGCAAATGTGCACTCAAAAAGTTTCCATTTTTGTACAATTATTGAAAAAAAAACATCATGTATTATGAAATATACTATTTATTATATATTTCAGTATACTTCAGCCATTTGCACTTGGTCGATTTTTACGATATTTTAGCGATGATGATATGTCGAAAATGGAGGCATATTTGTACGCACTTGGTTTAATATTGACATCATTTACACACTTATTGTTTGCTCATACTTACTGGATGGCAGCAACTCATATGAGTATGAAAATGCGGGTAGCCTGTTGTTCTTTAATTTATCGTAAAGCTTTAAGGTTATCAAAAAGTGCTTTGGATAATGCAACAATTGGACAAGTGATGAATTTATTATCAAATGATGGCACCAGATTTGATAGCGTTTTTGCTGGTCTTCACTATCTTTGGATTGGACCATTACAAACAATTGTAACAACTTATTTCATGTATGAAGAAGTTGGATTGGCTGCAATTTATGGAATTATTGTACTATTATTATTTATACCACTTCAATTATGGCTTGGAAAAAAAACGTCAATATTACGATTGAGCACTGCAATTCGAACTGATGAACGAGTTGGTTTAACAAGTGAAATAATTAAAGGAATTCAATCAATTAAAATGTACACATGGGAAAATTTATTTAGAGATATAATTAAAAAGGCACGAAAAAATGAAATAAATGTTATTAGATACACCGGTTATGTAAAAAGTGTGGTTATATCTTTTTCAATGTTTATATCAAGATTATCACTTTTTGTAACAATACTCATTTACATTCTTAGTGGTGATACAATATCAACTGAAAAAGTATTTATGTTGACTGCTTTTTATGCAAATTTACAACAAACAATGGCTATTCATTTCCCATATGAGGTTACAAAACTTGCTGAAATGAACGTATCAATAAAACGCGTAGAACAATATTTAATGTACGATGAAATTAAATCTCAAAAATTAATCACATCTAAAGATAATGAAAATAAAAATATTGAAAATCAAATTATCATTAAAAATAATGATAAATTAGATAATGGTATTGTAAATGACAATGAAAGTAAGTCATCAGTAATATTTGACAATGTTCATGCTAAATGGTTGATTAACGATTGCGATAATATATTAAATGGAGTTAATATAAATATTAAATCAGGAGAAATAGTAGCAGTTATTGGTAGAGTTGGATCAGGAAAATCCAGTTTATTGAATGTAATATTGAATGAACTTCCAGTGACAAATGGTAAAATAATTGTATCTGATAAAATATCATATGCCAGCCAAGAGCCATGGTTATTTTCTGGAACAGTTCGGCAAAATATACTTTTTGGAAAACCAATGGATCATCAAAAATATCGTCATGTCATTAAAGTTTGTCAATTAAAACGTGACTTTACATTATTACCTTACGGCGATAAAACAATTGTCGGTGAACGTGGTTTGAGTTTGTCTGGTGGACAAAAAGCAAGAATTAATTTAGCACGTGCTGTTTACAATGACGCATCACTTTACATCTTTGACGATCCCTTGAGTGCAGTTGACGCTCATGTTGGCAAATGTTTATTCGAAGAATGTATTAGAAATTATTTACATGGACGTACAAGAATAATTGTCACTCATCAAATTCAATTTTTACGTCATGTAAATAAAATAATTGTATTAGAAAACGGCGGTGTTATTGCCGAGGGAACATACGATCAACTGATAAATATGGGCATGGACATTGGTGCACTTGATCAAGGAATTAATGACGAAATAGGAAATAATATTACGTCCTACAGTCGCAGCAATTCTCGTCGCAGTAATACTTCATTGGATTCATTTCCATCAAACAGTATGACAAATTATAAACAAAATGAGCCTAAAGAAGTTGATGAGACACGAACAAGAGGAAATATCAGTGGCCAGGTTTATAGAGCATATATAAATGCAGGTGGAAATTGTTGCGTTATATTTATGATTCTATTGCTTTATATTATTGCCCAATTTAGCGCAAGTGGAACCGATTGGTTTTTGGCATATTGGACTAAATTAGAAGAAAATAGTCAAATTATTGAAGAAAATAATAACATGATTAATGACACAATAATCGTTTCGAATGAATTTGTTTCAATATTATCATCAAGAATTACATGCATATATATTTTTGGTGGTTTAATTGCAATGACAATATTTATGAGCATTATTAAATCATTTATATTCTTGGAAATATGTATGCGTGCATCAAAGCGACTTCATGACGCAATGTTTTATTGTATAAGTCGTGCAACAATGAAATTTTTTAATACAAACACATCTGCACGTATTTTAAATCGTTTTACTAAAGACATGGGAATAATTGATGAATTATTACCAGCTGTATTTATTGATTGTATTCAAATTGGTTTAGCAATGCTGGGAATAGTTATCGTTGTTGCTATTTCAAATCCATGGCTATTAATTCCTACAGCTATTATATCAATACTTTTATATATTTGTCGTGTAATTTATGTTGCCACAAGTCGTAGTGTAAAACGTCTTGAGGGAATTTCAAGATCATCAGTTTATAATCATTTTCTTGCGACACTTCAAGGTTTAACGACAATTAGATCTTTTGGAACAAACAAAATACTCATTGATGAATTTGATCATCATCAAGATAATCATTCGTCTGTCTGGTATATATTTATTGTATCATCACGTGCATTTGCATTTTGGTTGGATTGTCTTAATCTTATTTATACCGTTATAGTGACAATGAGCTTTTTAATACTTCCAAAGAATTCAAATTTTAGTCACGGTACTAATGTTGGTTTAGCAATTACACAATGCCTTGGATTAACTGGTGAATTACAGTGGGGAATGAGACAAGTCGCTGAATTAGAAAATCAAATGACATCAGTGGAACGTGTTAAAGAATATACAAATATTGAAAGTGAACCACCATTGAAGAGTCATCCGGATAAAAAACCATTGAATGATTGGCCGCAACAAGCGAGAATTGAATTTAAAAATGTTTATTTGTCATATGGACCAATGGAATTACCAGTACTTAAGAATATTAATTTTGTAATTAACTCGCGTGAACGTGTTGGAATTGTTGGACGAACGGGCGCAGGAAAATCTTCAATTATATCAGCGCTTTTTCGTCTTGCTGATATCAGGGGAATTATTGACATTGATGGTATTGATACTGGTGAAATTGGACTTCATGATTTACGTTCGAAAATTGGTATTATTCCACAAGAACCTTTTTTATTTTCTGGAAGTCTCAGGCAAAATCTCGATCCATTTCATGAGCATCAAGACAATGAACTTTGGACAGCTTTAGAAGATGTTGAATTAAAAGAAATGGGATTAGAAATGTTTATTTCTGACAGTGGTGGTAATTTAAGTGTTGGTCAAAGACAATTAATTTGTCTTGCTCGGGCTATTGTTAAAAAAAATAAAATACTTATATTGGATGAAGCAACTGCAAACGTTGATTCACACACTGATGATTTTATTCAAGTAACTATCAGGAAAAAATTCTCTGATTGTACATTGCTTACAATTGCTCATCGACTCAATACTATTATGGATAATGATAGAATTTTAGTTATGGATGCTGGTAATGTTGTGGTAAGTTTGCGAGGTTTTTTTCTTTTTTTCATTTACATATTTTCATTATTAATTATTTTTTTTTTATTTTTTTAATTTCAGGAGTTTGATCATCCATATATATTGCTGAAGAATGACAATGGGTTTTTATCGAAAATGGTGAAGAAAACTGGTGAAGCTATGGCTGAAAAATTGACAAGAGTTGCAAAAGAAAATTATGAAAGCCGTCAATTAACCTCAATCACTGCACTCTAATTATGATATATAATTATACTTTTCGTCATCTGGGTAATGTCTGATGAATAGTAGAATTATGATTAATACAGAAAAAAAAAAAAAACAGTTTGAATAAAATAAATCTGATAATCAGAAATTATTTTTTAATATTTATTTATTTTTTTCCAGGACAATTGCTGAGATATTTATTTTATATCATGAACTACCAGAAACATAAAAAATAAATCGTCTAGAGGTTCTTCTTATTACGATTGAATTATTTATATTTTTTTTTTCTTTTCAAAACATTAATATTAATTATTAATTAATTTTTCATTATGACGATTGTGATTGATTTCGTCATATGAATAATTCCTAATTTATCTTGACCATCAATATAACAAACGGATGTCTTTGATCATCTTTCTCTATACATCGATTTAATTCTAGATTAATTCATCCAAAATGAATTGTCCAACGGCGAATTCCATGCAAGACACAGCAAATTCTCCTGAAATAGATATTCATTGTTTTAATAAAATATGCGCCATATTAAAATAGTTTTACTTTAAACGAGGTATTTTCTCTCAAATATATTCTATACGAACCCATAAATAAAATCTTCCAACTTTGAATAGACCATAATCTACCTACAGATTTTCATGGTTTTAAACATATTAATAAAATTAAAGAACAAAACATTTTCACTTTAAAACTAAAACAAATTATAATTTTTACACAAAGCTCAATAATAATATTAAAAATATTGAAACATCTATAAATAATATATAATAAAATGAGTGAAAAATAAAATAAAATGAAAATCTCAATTTTTTTTTAACCTTAATAAACCTGAATTAAATATTATAAAAAATAAAATGAATATATTGCTGCAGAATGGATCACATATGTATAACCTCTACATGTTGATATAGGTGGACACTACAAGTGGGAAAAGTCGTTGGGACATAATAAATAGTTAAAATAAATAAAACATGGACGCCATATATGGAATAGAGAATATGTGTTTGTACGTTGCGACGAGACGACGACGATGCGGGTTATTAATTAATTAATTTGAATCTCGCGATAGGGGAAGAGAAACACATGAGAGTTGAGGGACGCGTTGCGGGTTCAAGCAGCAAGGGGAATAAATTAGAATTTGTTGTTGTTGCATATACGCGAATATGAGAGAGAAAGAGAGACTGGGCGCGTATGAGTTTATATTGTTGAGAGGGTTTTAATAATAGACTCGATGCGTTATACTCTCACTTCAATCCTCATATTAACATGTACCAAAATGACTTTATGCTTAATTAATAATGTCCAAAATATTGACAAAATATGGCAGGAATGATATAACGAAAATGAAACAAGGCTTATGAATAAATATTATATTTTAATGAATTAAAGTGTTAGTTTTTTATTTCAATCCATGCGAGGAAAATGGCGAATTTTCTCTGGTTACTTTTGGGTGGTAATATGATCGTTATTTTGCCAGCACATGAAAACTGACGTGTATAGGTAAAAAATAATATGGCGCCGGGGAAAAGAGATAAAATTAACCAATCAAAGAACGCGAATTTCTCATTTTTATCATCACGAATATTGGGTTTATTAAATAAAATAAACAAATGTCTTAAGACATAACCTCAATTTTTCAATGTTGTATCACTGTGAATCATACACTGAAAAAGTTGCCTTTTTTAATTCAAGTATTAAAAAAAATATTGTGTGTTTTTCTACGAGTGTGAAGTTTGCCGCCATTCCTCTTTTGTTGTGCAATATACTATTTTCAATGATATTTTTATTATAGAAATGAGTAAATATAAATCAAAGAATTCGATACATATACTGAACTTTTATATTTTTATTTCTTTCATTGTACTTTCGTGCAGTCCAAAGTCACGATATACGAGTATATAAAATGTGATTTATATGATTCAATACTCATATATATTGAGGTTATTTTTTTACTTCACATCGGCACCGGATTGAAAAATAAAATTAAGCCATTCGTCTCTAAAGCAAAAACGTGTGGTCGATTTGTTTCTGTATATGTAGAACGGTATATATCATTTATAATTCTTTTTCCCTTCATGTTTAAGCTTCTATTCAAAATAGTTTTTTTCATTCTATGCATTTACATAAAGCTGCAATAGGTTTTAAAAATAATAAAAAAATATAAAAATTGTGCAATATTTTCATCTCATGTGGTAAAACTGGGGAGTGAAACACACAAACACATACACATTAATGTAAATATATACCTTATATATGTGCTTACATTTATCTCTATGTGACCACGCCGAGCTTTCGTTGCTTCTCCCTTCCTGTGGTGGAGACTGCGGTTTTGTCTCAAGAATTTATTATGCGACCGTGTGGCGAGGCTGACCATGCCACTACGTTTATCACTACTTCTCCAAGTGAAGTCCACACAGTTGCTGGAAGAAACTTTCATGTTCATGGTGTTGAAGTTAAACACCCTGAGAAATCATACAAGTATGTACATAGAATAAAATCCTGCTCTATTATTGAATACAAGTTTATTAAAAATAACAATTATAAAAACCTAACCTTAAAAAAATTTATTATTTACATTTATTTTTTTTTATTTTTATCAATTATCAGAAATTATATGAATAATAATATCTAGTTGATTATTAATAAATAATTATATTATCATGTATTAAACTAATTTAATTTAATTGTTTATATGACAAAAAGAAATATTAATTGATCAATAGTACGAAGAAAAAAGTAATTTAGATATAAAAAATTGTAGCACGACGGCAATTAATGAAACGTTCAAAGTGCATTAATCATCATTGTCTGATGTTGGATCTTGTGAGTAATAAAAAAAATAATAAGGAATGCGCATGCGGTCTTAGATTCCTGTAATACATTACTGATATTGCTCAAACGCTTATGTTTTTCGATATACGTGACCAGAGAACGCAGGGCCATGCTCGTTTATTTGCGATACAGTGAGAAAAAGCGAAAGCTTTTCGCTCATCACCAACTGAACATTTTATATAAAGATGTCTTATTTTTGATCTACGATCCAACTAAACGAAAAATAATTGTTCTCTCCCCTGAAAAAGAAGCTGAAAAATTTGTTCAGAACATAAAAACGAAATGAAGAAGATACCAAAAAAAAAAATATATAAGAGAGATTAAGTTTAGTGTTAAAGTATTTAAAAGACATTCAGAAAAGCTCATGGGTTTCTTATCTTATACTTTTTTACTTCCTTTCAACATGTTTCCCTTTCTCTATTTTTCTTTTTTTTCTTCTCATCTTTTCTTCTCCTATCAACGTCGCTCCAACGACATAAGGTAACTATAGATATATGTACATTAACTGAGAGGCTGTTGGGGAACTCCTTTATGCCTAGGTATTCAACCGTACGTTCGCACGTTCCTGCAGGGCAGAGTCTGATGACATTCTAAAATATGCAAGTTGTCTCGCTACTCACTGTAAGTATGAGTTTCATTCTCAGTCTTTAAAAATATCTAAAAATAAAAAAATAACATTTATAATAAAGCAAAATGTAAGTCATGTAAAAATATCAAATAAATTTGGATTTTTTTTTTTTTGCATTCGGATAACTTCACCGACGATATTCCCTGGATATTAAACAAAAAAATAACAAATAAAATGTAATCCTCACTTGTGGTGTTCATGTGCACATGAATATGTATTGATAGAGGTTATAGAAAAAAAAAAAACAAATTCAATTAGCGTGATCCGTATAACCTTGTCGTTCTTATTCTCTCAGTGTCCGTTATCCTTTATTTTCTTTTCCACTGTTTTCCATCCCCCTTGGCTGAAATTTTCTCTTTCTATTTCCAACCTCTTTTTTTTTTATCAATAGAGACTGAACGACGCAGACGTGGAACATCGCATGCCGTCGGTTTTGCTTTAATATTTCAATAGGTGTGTGAGGAACTCGCTAACTCCACCCTTGCTCTATCTCACTTTTCTTCAAAAGGGGTTGAGGGATCACTTTTTATATGCGTACCGCGCGATCCCTTTTTTTTTTTTTTTTT
>JAQQBS010001424.1:7956626-7982460 GCA_030347275.1 Microctonus aethiopoides
AAAAATGATATAAAAATTTTTTATCCCTTACGGTTTTAAGGGAGAGTGGGTGAGTGAGAAGCGGGAATATTAGTGAATATTTCATAAAGTTCCTTAAAAAAGACTTTATGAAATTAGCTATGTCAATAAAAAATTTTTATGGTGAAAGTTGCTTTTTTTTTTCTTTCATCACAGAGAATATAATTTTTTTTTTTTTTTTTTTTTCAAATTTTGCTTCTCTTTACTTCTACTCATATATTCTTTTTTTTTTCCTTCCCTCCTACATTCCACCCTTGGACCCGTGAATACGATCTATGAGAAAGAATCGTGCACTGAAGCAACCAGTGTCACTGTGGTAATTTTCCGTGAAATTATTTAAATCTCATTTAAACGAGCCACACTCTCTCAATATACCTACCTCCTATTCTCACATTATTTTACTTTTTATTCTATAATTTTGACCACTTGATATCGTAAAACTTTCTATTTTCTAATCTTTCTTATAATAAAAAGTGGAAGTAAAGCTGAAGGGAAATGAAAAATATTATTGATGAGATAAAATGAAAAATTTATGAGGACAAAACAAATGAAGAAAAATAATGTTCATTCGCTATACGCTAGAGTCAAATGAGTATACTAATTTTTTATAAAATTTATTCGAGGCTTGAAACAATTTGTAAAATATATTAATAATTATTTTAAAAAAATCAGTTAATTCACATTAACAATTGATTTGACGTCATTTGAATTGCTAAATAAATTTGGCAACAGTGCCTATGTTATGTTTTGACACTTTCAATGTGTATGTGCATATGTGTATATTTCGTTACTGCGCGCTGTTGCCAGTTTTCAAGATGGCTACAAATTTACCAAAACAGTTTTAATTATCTTTATTAAAATAATTAATATTTAATTCAAACATTCGTCAACACTTGTTTTTTTTGTGGAGTTATATAAACTACATATTTCAAAGAATATTTATAAACATTATTTATTATTGTATCTACTCTTACAATATACTTTTTGTAATTTTAAATACATAAAAATGCTCATTCTCCATAAGGCTCTATGTTAAAAATTTGAATTTTGATCTTTAATAATTTTTTTAAATTATTGTTAAGGCGTCTTGAAATTTCAAGGGTAGCTACATGATTTAACTTATCAAAACTGAAAAAAAAAAAAATTTTATCTACTAAAAAGTCTCATTAATTAACGTCCTTAAATAAACACATTATTCATACGACTCAATTTAATTCAAATGCTATGTTAAACATTCACAAAGAATTGAAATATATGTTGAATTGTTCATTTACTAGTTGAATTGAAATTATCTGTAGTTTCACAAACAAAAACTTTGTGTTCAATTATCTGTATACAATTTTAAATTGAAAAATATCTCTCTAATGAACATTAATTATTTTTTTAATTAACAAAGAATTTCATATTAAATTTTTCATTATTGTTTTCGTTAAAATAAATAGAGTTGATTAATTAATTATATTGCTCATTAATAAATTAAAGATTCAAAATGTCTCGTGTTAAATATTTCCAAATGATTTTTTTTACAATTCATCGAAAATCTCTGGAATTTTTTATATTTTCCTACAAGTCAGTTTATAAATAATTTACTACTAACTATTTTCCTCCCCAAAGATTTCATGCTCAAAATTTACATTAAGTTACTCAGTTATCAGTTAGATTACATAGAAAAACTTTAATATATTTGTATTTCTGTAAAATAAATAAAATGAAAAAAAAAAAAAAAAAAAAAAAAAAAGTTTTCATTCAAATAATGTTTTGTTTTGCGAGGGGATGGCGTTTTGTATAAATGAGTTTAAGGACTTAATAAAAGTCGAATGAACGTGCGCGGACCTCGGCAATTAAAAGTTTCATCGAGTGAATCTCAACTTAGCACTCTCTTGTCGCTTTTACTTGTGTTCTCAGAGGGATCTTGGATACCTTTTTCAAATCATTATTATTAATGTTTTCATTCAAAATTTTTATTGGCTTTTTATATTTTATCCATCGCGAATGATGTTCATTTAATTACAATAATAAAAATGATTTTATTTTATTATAAAACCGAATGAAATTGTCACATTCATGAAAGTGTGAATTGAATGAAATTGAATAAAATGTTTAGAAAATTTATTCAACTGTTGAGAATTAGTATAATAAAATTGGTAAAATTATTCATTTATAAACGCATATGATAATTTACTGGAATTAATTATAATATTCGTTCATTTTCTTATCGTGTTTTCATGAGATTTTTTCATTTGTATAAAAAAAAAAACATTTGGTCCATTCCATTTCATTAATTTTAATATCACTAGAATGTCAAGGCGTGTCTCATATATAAAGAATAAAAAGTTGATAATAAAAGAGTGAAGGAGATAGAAGGACGTATTTTCTCATTCCACGTTAGGGGGTTGAAAAACTTTATCACTTGACTGATTCTTAATGAAAAATAAAAAAAAAAACCAATAAACGAGGATAAACATAAGAATAATAACTAAAGAAAAATTTCCATCTGAATTTGTATTCATTTTATTTCTTTCTTTTTCAAAGCAAGTATATATATATATATACTGTAAAAAATTTTTTTTTTTACATAATTTTTATTCAAAAGTAAAATTAAATCAACGCAAAATTATTCTTCTGCTAAAATTTGACACAAAATTTGTGTTAAAAACAGTTAATCTTTGTTAAATATTATTTTCACCCTTCACTAGAATCAAAAAATTTTAATTCCATCGCCTTTATCGATCCATTGCTCAATAAAATAAAATAAAATAAAATATAATCCAGACCCATCGCTAACAGTTACTCCAACATTCATACCACAGTCAATGTGAAATTTCTCGATAACATCCCCCTTCAAAATCATTACCCACTGCCAACCTCACAGAGTTAATTCGACGTAATTTTAGTTTGTAGATAGGAAAATCCTTATGCCCCATCGTCGTTGGTTATCTAGCGAAACAACCACGATTTTAAATTACCCAAAAAGGGGTCGGTGTATGAGTGTATCTTTATCCTTAATATTAAAAGAAAGAGTGAGAAGAGCATGGAAGAGATTGAACCTGAAGGATAAACCGTAGTAGTTAGTGATGCGGGATTAGAGGATACGTTGGAGGTAAACTCACGTTAACCCGATGGAAATGTCGGGTGTATGATGTTACCCAGTTGTAGGGGTTATCGTGTGAATCCCCCTTACTATTGTACAATTCCTCATACTCTATCCTCTCTATCAGTTGCCCCAACCTTTGTTCCACTCTCATGGTGGTAGGTGATGAAGGTGTGAGCTGGGAGTTTACTTCCTCTATACCTCATTGCGCAGTCAGTGTCGTTAGGATGCGTGTAATAATAGCGATGAATTGTTGATGGTGCCAGGGTTGTTACTCTGTATTTATGTCTGGACGCAACAATTCCCCTTTTGACTCGAAGGGGGTTGAACATTCACATTTCATTGGTAGCTCAAAGGAATGGGTCAGTCTCTTGTCACATTGAATATGTAGATACTCTATCATATATTATATTTATATGTATATAGACTGAAAGTAATTTATCTGTAGCACCTGAATCCCCCTTTCGAATAGATTTATAGGGGATGAATCATTCCCAGACGTGAATCTCCCTTGCAGTCATTAGTGCTCGATTCATATCGCAAATTCATGAATTGAACAGCTACCAGTACTATTTCAAACTGCTTCATTTATTTCCTTTTTTTTATCCGATATATTGGTGTATATATGGATAAATTGTTGCGTCTAGGATGGAAAATCAATTGGCTATTGATGGGAATCAAAATGCTAAATGTCTGATGATGGATTTTGTGATTTTTATTTATGATAATTTATATTGTGAATGTTTAGAAATGTTAGTGATATATTATGATTTGTTATACATTGTGGATGTTTAATATTTTAATGAATTATACAATTACTTGGTAAACTTTATTAATTTCAAGAAATTCAATGATGAAATTCAATATGATATTTTCTGTTTATTGAAAAAAATGATGAATAGTGCAGATATACAGTCGAATTCCGAGCGAAATAGAACACATCTCGTTACGTTGAATTCATCCGTGGTATTTGCGTTGACGTTGAAACCCAACGGAACTTTAGTGTAGGAATACTTTATTGATGTTCATATGTATTTCGAACCAGGCACATGAACTACCAGAATAGGGAATTCAGGTATGTGTTTTGTATATACTGTTAGAGTGAATAGGTGGTTGAAAATGTCGAGCGGTCTGAGAGAATGAAGAAGAAAACGTTCCGATCATTTTTTCCCTGATCGATAAATTCATATTTCTATAGAACAAAACGATTCAAATATCAATGTAAGAAAAAATGTGAACCTTTTGAAAAAAACCATTTTTGTCAATACGATTAGCTAAATTTTGCATGTATTTTCAAGGAAAGTTGGACTTTGTTTTTAATATTAATATAAAATATTATTTTTTGTTCTGTTCTATATCATTTCATTACTCGTTAGTTTACTCTTCTTTCCTCGCTTCACTAGCCAATCAATTAATTAATATCCAAGTGATTCCAATACTAAATTTTCCATCTCAATAATACACGAAATCATTGTTCTGAGAATAATCAACTTTCTCAATTTTAGTTAATGCATACTCATAAAATCATCCTCATTATTTGCAATTTAATCAACTTTCCAATATTTATAATACACCCCAATTCGGTTGGATCCAAATTGCTAAATAATGAGTATATTAATGATGAAAAAACCTAGAAACCTCCGACTTTTCTCTAGAATTGGTAAAACACAACATGAATAATTTTGTGTTGATATAAATTTAATGTAAAGTGAAGAGCATTAAATTATTAATTTCTGATAAAATTTTAAGACCCATGAATTCAGTTTATAAAAAATTCTATGCAATAATCTCGTATCTCTAGAGTAAACAAAATGTCCTTGTGATGTAATAATATTTTTAGCGTTTACAAGAAAAAATCAAATAGAAAATAAAAGCTATTTCATTGATGCTAAATTGTCAATCGTGGTTAAATACAAATGGACATGTATATGACGATATAATTTCCATTAACTCTGCGAATGGAATCTGTAACACAATTGTTACGTACCATCAGGATCACCCCCTCAATCATCCTCATACAATCATCCTTTTCACTACATATCTGTTTACCCGACCCGTATTCAAATCCTCAATCACAAAATTCACTCGTCCTTTGTACGTCAAATTTCAAATTTATCGATCACTTGCTATCAAATCATTTTGTAAATGTATCATTAGTATTAAACTAGTAAATCCAATTTTTATTAACATATATTTTCAAATACTTTTAATATTTAACTGGTAAAATTTCTGAATATTCAATTGTTTAATGATTCAAAATTATTCTGACTGCTAAGAACTCAATATTAATTTTCAACAATAAATTCCAGCACCATATTCACAATCTCATTTCATATATAATTCCTTTCATCAAACTTTCACTCATTGTCCAATTATTATTTTCATTGTCAGCTAAAAGCTTCGTGAATCTCTACAGCTGTCACCAAATATACATTCGTTATATCTCTATGTAGTGCTTATAAGTCTCATATTTTTGACATTTATTTATACCTTCTTCTGAAACCATTGTTAATTCTATTTAACATGTCAATCATTTCAATTTATTGAGGTTATAATGGGAGAGTTATTAAATAAAGAATAAATTTTTATTCATTACTGGTAAAAAATTAATATCCAAATTTTGGTTTTTAGTCAAAGCTACATTTGAATCGATTATTGATATTTATAAGCAATGTTATTATTTTTATATAGTAATAGTTATAGTCGCGCTCATTTTCGGGAAACAAAGGATAATTAATAAGAAAACATTGTAGTATATCATTTGAGGAGCGAAAAAAAATCATGAAATCTTTCAACCTCTTTTTGGAATTTCGTAAAAGAAACATTGTGAAATGAAGAAAATAAAACTCGAAAACAGCATGGGCAATGTTATGTGAAACTGAGAACTACAAATACTTTTACCACCACATTCCTTTATTTTTTTACTTTACCTTTGCTCCCTTTTTTTTTCCCCTCATTTCTATGACCTCACTCTTCCTTTGAGCTTTTCAACGATCAAGTCGCTTATTTACTTTCCTTCTTTCAAGAGCTTCCTAAAAGGCAAAGAAAAAGAGAGAGGTAGTTTATATTTTACCACACTTTCATTTATTCTATACCACCGACTCCTATATCAATTTTTTCCTGTTAATTTTCATCTGTTTTATAAATATATTTATTTTCAGCTCAATTTTTTTTTTTCAATTTATATTCATGTTTATTCTTTTTGTGCTGAAGGGAAGTTAAGTAGTTTTGGTGAAACGCCAAACAGGCTATGAATGGAGGGTGAAAGGGGGGTAGTAGAGTGTATAATATATATATAGCGGAAAGAGAATCAGCTCTAGCCTCGGGAATTTCTAGATGATATATATTACTACACAGACTGGATGGTTATAAAGCATCGTGCTTTCGAAATCTCAGAGGCACAATCCAGCATCAGGAAAGTAAAGGGGTTGTAGGGGTAAACAGTGTTGGAGCGAGAGGGTAAACCGGGGAATGAGACAGAAAAAGGGAGAGGAAAATGCAGACTGAAATTCCACGGATTTCCTGCATAAATATTCGCTAGCCCCTAACGTCGACTTGTAGAATAGGGATAGGGAAAAATAATTTATCCCTCGTTTTGTAAGCAAAAAATAAATATCAGTATGTATAGAAAGTAAATGTCTTCCCGATGAAAGAAACTAACTATCTTGGCTGGTTTTACTCATGCGAAATTTATGAATGCAAAGACAATTAATAATTGTATTTATTTTAATTTGTTTGAATAAATCATATTATATTTTATAAATTTATATTATTATAATTTTTCTTTGTTCACGTCGATCATTACAATATTTTTGCAAGCTTTTAATCAACATGATTCATGTATTTTCTGATATAATGTTGTAATGAATATTTTTATCTTGAGATAATCCGTTGATTATAAAAGTTTGGCAAATATGTAAGAATAGAAGAAAAGATAAATGATGTGAATTGGAAAGTTTCGATATGGTGGGCGATGTCAGATATTTTCTACTGGAATGCTAGATACGAGAAAGAGGAATGTAAATGTTGAATTCCCAACTGTGTGCGTGAAGAAGATCGTTAAGAAAGTCGTTAGACTTTCCCTTAAAATGCGGGCACTGAGAGAACATTCACAAAAAAAAAAATTAAATTTATTTCATTCGCCATTTTAACTTTTTGAGAGCTTACTCGGGATAGTAAGTGTTAACCTCTCGTCAACAAAGTATGAACTAACGACATGGAATTTCTTTATAGTTTTCTCTTGTAATTTTGTGTTACTTTTTCTCTTTTTTTCTACATTTGTTTTTTTATTTTCACACTATACTGTATAACAGCAACGTTAACGATGTGTTGTTTAATGCCACCTTTTCTATTTTGCTCTCGCCATTGTACATAAATATATGTGTAAAAAAGAACAAGCGAAATGGTTATGTATCTGTATAATATACTTCCCTGTAACGTTTACCAAGTCGCGATTATTCCAACTTTCGTGGTTGCGTGCAAACGTTGTATCAATCTCGAAAATTGTACGACGAGGAAGACTAAATATATTAGAAGTAGACTTGGTCTACATAAAAATATTTGTCATTCCTGTTGTTTATATACAGTTTTGAAAGAGGAACAATCAATTTTATCCTTGAAAAATTTACATTTATATTCCGTTATAAAACAATGTAGTTTGGAAGTTCACTAAATAAATATTTCGAGTTATAAAAAGGATTAAAAAGTTAAATTGCTCATTTCACTGATGATGCTATACATGTTGGACTAATAAAATAATAGTTTTGTGAAACAAAAAGAGTTACTTTAAGTAGCGCACAATAAAAATTAGGAGGATTCAAGTATCATTTAATTTTTCAAGTCACTCGAAGAACAATCGATGATTCTTCAACAATGTGATAGTATCGGCTTAACTATTACATCTCTAACCCATGTAGTTCTCAAAGAGTTGTTTATAGTTACTAGAACTTTAAGAGGAAAATGTTTGGGGGCGATGCCTTCGACTAACACCAGCTACAACAGTAACAGCATCCAGCAGTAGTTGAACTTTATTCAGCATTCAAGTTCTTGGATCAGTACTGCAATTACAAGCAAGAAGCTTTTCCAGTTCGCCCAACAGCATCAACGACACAGGCGGAACATGACGCTCTCTCTATGTCTGCATTTCATAATTATGAACAGCCCCAAGATATAATTTTATTAACGAGCATTATCCACCCAACTGGTTTTCCTAACTATGTACACGCAACCATCTGCCTTTGCGCATGACCTTCATTTGCTCTCTCGTGCCACTTTTCCGTTCACTTTTGTTCCATATCAACAACACTCGGAGGAATATCTTTTCAGAGTATTCTTAGAAGCAGAACTTATCTCTGAGAAATTCATTTACAGTCTGGTTGACACTTTAGTGTCTCCAGAACAGGTGTTCACTTTTCGAATTTTGCATTATGATATATTTTTGTATTTTTATGCTCCAAATGATCTTGGAATTAGTTTATTCTAGAATATTTCTATGGATAATAAAGTGACATGAATAAACTGACCTTTCAGCTGCCACAGTAGACGATAGTGCACTTGAACAAAGAGGCTCAGTAGGAATCGTATAAATCAATAAAGTACTTTTGATAGATGCAAATTCGGAGTGGTTTCATTGGGCATAACAAACCCATTAAATTTGCAATATGATTTTGAATATTAGGGTATTATTACATCAAGGAATTTTATCATTATTTCATTTTGCATAGAGCAAAACAGATCGATGAAGAAAGATTCATTTACGGAGCTTGAAATTGATCAATAAAATCAATATCATCAAGTACATTTAATATATCTTAGACGGCTCCTTCACGGTCAGACATGGTTTATGTTGTAAATCCTTTTGATTAGATGACAATCATCCGCATTCAATCTGTATTTAAGGACGTCATTAACAGATAACGTGATAAATGGCAAAGGCGTATATCTCATGCACGGATTTGATATGTGATTTGGCTATGGAATATTAGAACATCCTTTGCGCACCACCATTGAATCGTATCAATGCAATATGGATCCCAATACATTGCTTAACTATGAACTGTGTATCAGAGAATATCAACATCATTACTGAAATATCTCTATCCACAGCAAATAGAGAAGGATGATATGATATGACATGATTGACGGATCTGTCGATACGAGAATTGTGTACGCGGAAAACCTAAATTTAGAATGTAACATGACCAGTACCGGAACCTCCAATCCTTGTAGCTTTCTCATGTGTAGCAATATTGACGGCTGTTGTCATGTTGTTATCAACGTAAATTTTCATAAAAATCATCACATCCAACACTTTTTTTCACATAATAAAATATAAAATAGTGAAATAAAGTGTTTTAAAAAAGCTACGAATGAATTTACAAACAACAATCACTTTTTTAGTATAAATTTTGATGATTGCTCACACATTTAGCAAAATCCATAATTTTTTAACCTTTTCATACTGATGAAATGAATATTTATTCTCAAGTTTTTCATTGTTATATTTGCTTATTTGTATATCAAGTAAGTCGGAACTTGAAATTTAAATTCTCATATTATTATTTCAAATAAGATTTACTTATGGAATTAATACCGTTAGTTTTACATGCAAATGCCTCCTATTATAATAGGTTTATTTGAATCGCAATCAAAATTAAATTTAAATGCAACGTAAGTAAGATTTAATGGTTTACAGCTAATGAAAATTATATGTACATTATAACGAGAGTGTACTTATATTTATTTAATACTCGGTATTAACAACTGAAGTTATTTTCAACCGAGAATTAGAGCGAATCGATACTTCTCCTTGATTTGATAATACATTTGAAACAATGAAGAATTATATGAAGGATTCTTCGCATAATTATTCATTCTTTTTAGTATTTTATTGTTTATAGTAAATTATTTTGATAAATTTATAACTATAAACGTGTTTTCGATACTCCATAAGACATTTTTTTATTTTTCCTAACCAAGGGAAATTATTATTTACACTTAATTTTATCCTGATGGTCTATTTTCTTATATCTCTTTTATCATAACCACGCTCTCTGTCCATTCATCCAACTCATCCTTCTGCACATTTTCATTCTATTCGACCTCACCTATTCACCCGACCACATATATTTTATAGAGAGAGAGACTGCGCTACTTTGAAAGTCAAAGTTTTAAAGTCTTAAACACTTTATTGCGGCGAACATTTAAATTTGAATATCATTCGATTACCAAGGGGATGCTCTAGCGAGTCTTCCATTTCCTCTAAACCTCCTTCTTTACTCCTATCACTCTTCCTCGCTCGTTCAACTCCTTTATATTTTCATCCCCCATAATATTCCATCTCACTTGTGCGCTTCAATTCTCACTTTATCTCCGTCTCTATATATAATACATATACATACATTATATACTATGAAATCCTCGCATCCTTTTACTCTTTGAAATAAATCCATTCAAATATATTCCAAGTCCACTTTCAACTCTCGTTTCCTTTGTTCGAATATGTGTTCCGATCTCTATACCGATCGACCTCGTTTTCTCGTCGATTAAGCCACAACAGTATATTAACGAGTGCTTGACATTCTTCATACAATTGAAAGTAATGATACATATCAAGTTGATTTTATTTATTTTATTTATTTTATTTATTTATGTAATTTTTATTATTCATAAATATATTTTTTTTACTATATGGTTCAAGCTGTATTTATAACAACTTATTAATTTTAATTTATGAGTGAATAAAAAAGTTTTCTTCAAAGAGTGCAAAGTCTCGTTTGTGACACTGCAGAAGGGCTCTTTTAATATATTCATAAATAGGTGAATGAAAAAACAATTCAAGTATCTTTTTATTTAGTGAGTTTAATCGTCAGGAAAAAATACAAAGACGGTGAAATTTTAATTTTACATATTTATAAATTTCAGCTGTAGATTGATTTATAGAAATATAAACTGTGTATTTAATTTTTAATAGAAAATTATGAAGAAGGTTCATCTTTATTTTGTTTGAGTGAAGTGTAGAGATTACTTTTTCAATTTTTCTGTGATTTTATTTTGTATCTACTACCCTTGTATAAATATCCATAATATTAAGATATTCGTATGGAAATTTACCCTGAAATTCTCTTAAATCTACACAATATTATCTACATTCTCACAGATAATTGACCAGGAATTTAACGCTTCATTTTGCATCAAATTCACATCGTTTAAAACTGTAGTATTTTTTGTTATTTGTTGATTAATTTTTGTTTGGTTTCTTAATAAGTAATTTTGACTATTGAAGATTTTTGGGCGTAATAGAAAAAAAAACAGACGAATTTCCACTCGGGTAATTCAAATCAAAGTTAATAAATTCTGTTGGAATTTTCAGCGTCATTTGGTTGATTCTATATGTTTTTAACTTTTCCCATGTTTTTTGTGTTTTTATTCTCAAACTTTTAAAGTAGTTGGATCTACAAGATTAATATTTGATTCCTTCCAATAGTTTCATTCCATGCAGTACTATTTGCTTATAGTAATATTAGTAGCAACTGTTTCATTGCAAAAATAAAAAATCAAAAAATCAAAAAACATCAACTTAATTGAAAAATTCTTGATCACTCTTTTGCGGAAGACTTGACAATTTTATTCTCAAGCACGTTTTCAATATCCTAATGCATGAAGTTCTTTACGAAAATTGAAAGCTACTTCTTTTGCATATTACATTCATTTAAATTTTATATCTTCACATTTTTTATTGTTATTTTAACTACCTTCGATCATTGTTGTGTTGTTTAAAAGTTATGCCATAATTCTTCTAAATCAATTTTCATTTTTACATAAATATGAATAAGGAATAGAAATTTTTGGCGCATTTTATCTTTAATAAAATGAACTTATTGGATAAACTTTTTTATGGTTAATAATTTTGGATTTATTATCGGTTTTAAATATTATTACATTATCATATTTTGTTCACTGCATTTTACATAAAATGCAATGAATTATATAAAGCAATATGGATCGTTCTAAAATTTCCTGAAAGAAAGTTTTAACTAATGTGATGAATAAAAAAGTATCCAAGATGAAAATGGCCCCAAAGTATGAACGCATAAAGAAAAATATCCGACAAATTTACACTATATTTTCCCAAGTTAATTTGCCAATTTTCGATTTCCACCCTTCGTCCCTTACCATTTCTCATCCCTATATCTCATAAAATATAATCTATCGCATCAATATTTTTTTACTTCATACTTTATTATCAATTGATATAAATTATTTCTGTAAAATAAGTTGGGGGAAAATAAAATTTTTCATCGAATTGTATAAGTGAAAATAGGGTAGTTTTTATTCGGTGATGAATAAACAATTGAAATCCAACGGCACTGAATGATAAATCGCAAAAAAAAAAAAAAAAAAAAGATACATTTTCTCCGGCAAGTCACGAAGGGGGTTGCACACTTTGACAAGCGACTGTCGAATACATCCCTGTGTGTGTATGTCATCGCAACACTCCCCTTGTGACCACCCTCATTCGTTATTTATAGCACGACTGATGTCGAAAAAGAAAAGAAAGTGAAGGAGAAATAATAAGCACCGCAATTTTTTCCCCCAAAAAATAATTGTCAGCCCAGTGACATATACGAAATGAAAATAATAATTTCCTTTTTAGTACGTTTCTTATTTCATAATTATTTTTTTTTGCTCATTTTTATCTTTATAAAATTGGGGAATACAATAAAGTTACTGAAGATCATAATACTTATGTTGAAACAACTTGAAAAAAGTATAATTTTCACACATTTATTTATTAATTCATTTAAACTAAAATTTTATGAAAAATTATTTTTCTGTTTTAACTGCACAAATATAAAGTGGACTTTTATACAAAATTTTTTACTATGTACATATGCAAAGAAGAAAAGAATTGCGTTTTTTAATTATAGAAAAAGTATCTTTTCTGCCTCTATAAGGTTTCTTTTTTAAACAAATGTATCAATTGCACCTCTAATTAATTAAATGGGGTCGATGTTAACGGGGAACCGACCATCTATTTGCTTTTCTACCCTTCTAACACGAAGTACAAACTTCCGCAGAGTATTCGCTCTCATTCTCTCACTTGTTCGTTTATGTGTTAGTGAAGTTGAGGAGGGTTACAAATAGTAGTGTGAGAATGAAGCTGAGAAATTGTTTGATTGAATTTACTGTTTGTCGAGGTGAACATTTTAAACCAATTTTATTGGCTTTATAAAAAAACGAACGTTAGAAATCCAAACATCATTTAGAAATTAGGTAATGAAAAAAAAAAAAAAAAAGAAACAAAAACAAAAAAAGATATTAATTGTCATTTCAATTATTTTTAGTTATAAAAATATTTTGATGTATTTTAGTTATACTCTTTTAATATATATACATCGTTTCTTCTGGTGTATTTTCATTCCTCTTTTTATTCAGCTTAAGACGACAACTCGCAATCACGACTTCTTCATTCCCTGCAATACCACTTTGGTAAATAAGAAAGAAAAAAAAAAAAAATTTTTTTTTACAGAAAAAAATTCAACGAACCAACGTCGCTAATTGTGAATGGAGAAGCTCAAAGTTTTATATTTGTCAAAGCACCGTCATTAGTAGTTGTATCACAAGGCTTTAAAATAAATTTCAAAAAGAAAAGTTTAATGTAAACAAAAGCTGCAAGTAGCCATTAGAAATAATTCTAACATAACAATCAAATAGCTTTATTATCACATTGTCTATTTTTCATTAAACATTTCAGTAAATCTTATGACTTGTTTCTATTCTTTTATTTCACAGGGCAACTAAATTTTGTATAAAAGTTACGTGAAAGTTGTGTAAAAAATATTATTTGTTTATTATTATTACAAATAATAATAAATTATTTTATTATTTTTTAATTTGTTTAGACCGAAAAAATTTGTCATTGATTTAAAATTAATTAGTATGAATAGGTCTTTTATTTATATACAACTAGGGAGAAATTAATTATCTGAAATAATTCTGATAAACCTCTAAAATGCCTGTGGAAAGCAGTTTCTACTTCCATTAGAAATTCAGTACAATCATAGAGTATATATCGTGAAGAGGGTCATAACTGTAAGACGTGCCTCCTTCACATAGAAAATCCAAACATGTTCCAAGAAAACTATCTAAACAAGTAACAAGAAAAACAAAAATTTAAAACGTAAATCGAAAATACGTAAAAAAAAAAAAAAAGTCCATTTAATCCTGATAAACGTTTATGAAAAACTTTGAACAAAAAAAAAATCTCCAACTTTATAGCAAATTAAATCAATTTAAATTCATTCATTCATATCAATTATTTAAAATTGTAAATTGCCTTTTTTTCTTTATTTCCCTTTCAAATCATTTATTATAGTTAATATTCCACATGTAAATCAAAATTTTTTATTTAAAGATTAAAAGTGATTAGAGTTATAGTTTCACGTGTGTTCTCTCGTACTCAATGAATAATTCATTCAATAATCCTGGGAATTGCTAGATGCAGATTTCATTCGTCGTCGTTGATCTAGCAACGAAATTAGTACGCTTGCGTATTTTCTCTCGTATTCTCTTCTATACCAACCCGATGATAGTACTGCATGATATGTCCAATTATACTCTGAAACCTATAATGTTGATCACATACTCGTGATATGAACGAATTATTGATTTTAATTAATGGTTCCGAAATTCGTCAATAAAATTGTGTATCATTTATGAAAAAAACTTTGAATGATAAAATTCAATTTTATTCCTCAAATAATTTTTGGTTTCTTGAATAATTAATAAATATAAACATTTTTATGCGAATAGATAAATAAATATAAATATATTAGTGGTTTTAAAATATTAACTTTGATGAATTGAATAAAAGTTTTGTGTAAATTTTAAATTAGAGGAATTTTAATCGAGCAAAAAATTTTTAACTTTTCATTAACCTATGGAGAAAGTTAAATTCGATTAATATATTAATATAGAATATAAAATTGGTGTGAAAAATTGGGTAGTATAGAATAAAATAATCAAATTGGGTATCATGAAAAAGAAATACAAAGTAAAGTAGCTGAAAAAAAATGTGAATGCACTTGGGAATGAAGCACGTGACTATTTCCTCTTTGTACTTCTTGTACGTTTATATATTTCCCTTTTTCTCACACACTCAAACACGAATGAAATCCCATAGTCTAGAATTTATGCAAGCACGTTAGTTTCTCTAGTAAATTTATCCAACGACTATGTCCTTTTCCGCTTCATCTATACTCATTTTCTTCTCACAGGAAAAAGTAGAAGAAAAAAAGAACGAACGAATTGTTCTTATTCCTCTTTGTTCCTTCAACTTGTTTCACACATATAAAAAAGCTTCCAAAGCACATATATGTACTAGTATATATACATATGACAGACATTATTTTCACCACTTTTTGCGGATCCTTTTTGCACCCTCTATGCAATGAGAGTTTTATTTAAAGTCACTTTGAACTTTAACAAATAAAGTAATTGTCATCATTTTGGATTATTTATATTTTTTGTTTATTTTGTGTTTGTTATTAGTTTTATTTTGATTAGAATAAAAAGGAATATTTGGTAATGTGTTTGTGTTTTTATTTGAAAAAGGGTTAAGCTGATAATTTATTTTCTTGCTTTTATCAATTAATTTTATCAACCTACATTTTGAATTAATTTAGTGATTTTAATTATAACTGAATTGGTAAATGTTTTTACACGACGTTTGAGGTATTATTTGAGTTCAACATTGCACAATTCATTATCACTAAATTATTTTAGTGATAAATAAGAGATATGCGATGACTATTATAACTCTATAAATTATTCTAAATAGTTTGAATGGTTTTTTCGTCATATTTTCTGGCTTTTTTTTTTTATAACAAATTGGTGCAGTGATTTTGAGAAATTTTTTTGTTGATGGTGCAGGGAATTTTGATGAATTGATTCTGTAATTAGAATTTTAAGAAATTTATATATTCGAATAAAATGCCAAATTTGGGGAACGTGTGGTTTTTTTTATTTTTCAAAATATTGTATTTATAATGTTGTTTCTCTAGTTTTAGATGTGAAAAATGTTGGAATAAATCATAAAACACAACTTTTATGTTTTCTCTTTATGTTTTATTCATAGAAATAAATGATTGAACGGAAAAAAAAATAGAAACAAATGAAAAAAATTCAAAATATGTGAAATGTTATAAAATATTTTAAAAAATTGAGTACCCTGCAGCTTATTTTTTATTGATAGAAAATTTTTTTTTTTTAAATTCAACATAACCTATTATGACTTAAATTGACCAAAGGAAGAAATGTGGTCATCTTACCGTATACATTATTTTATTTATTCTTTTTCTTTTTTCTTGTACATCGTCACCATTTTTTTTACCCACAGTACAATAGTCTTCTTTATCTCTATGATTTTTTTACGACACCAGTATAACTAATGTCAGGGTGACTTTTTATGACACCACAATAAGTACATCCAAGTATAACAACACAAAATTTTTTTGGACTTCACTATAAATGTCACTTGCAATGTTTTTCATGTGATATTTGTCTATATGTCTACGACTAATACAACTAAGAATTACATATTATACATGTGTTTTTATGTATATAAGGTATATTCTTTTATACGACTTTATGCACGTATTTTCTTTTTCTTCTTTATCTTCTTTTTATTTTTTTTTATTTTTTTATTTTTCCATTGTGTATTTATTCACGTCTCTAAACATATATTTATATGTATATATGTACAGTTTGCCCGCGGCATTTCTACCTTGGCGCACCCTCAAATCGATTCTATACCACCCTCCGTCGCTTTTGTTTTTTTTATTTCGTTTTTCGCATTTCTCCGCTCTTTCATTCTACATTTTTTTCGTCTTTTTTTTTTCCTTGCTTGTGCAATACATCAACTTTTTATTCCCAACCAACTAACTGACAAAGTTGACCACTAAATTTATTGCAGCTTCGAATATTGCGAAATTAAAAGGGGTGAAAATCACCCATATGTAAATGTGCAAAAGATTTGAACTCACATTAGTTACGACGAGTCATAAGAATGAATTATAAAAAACAGAAACAAAAAAAAAAAGCTCATTTACGTCATTTATATTTCAATATGTGCTTATAAAGAGTCTACGAAAAATTGAAAATGAAAAACAACCAATACCTAGCAATGAAATATTTCCTGTGTGTTCCCTGAGAATAGTGGAAAAGAAGTTGAGTGCAAAATGGGACAGAGAAATGAAATAGTTGGACAACTGGGTCGTCATGAGCGATCTAAACCCTCTTGTAATTCCGAATTCGCTACTCCAGAAGTCGGGCCACGAGCGGATTACGAAGGCTCCATCCTATCTTACTTCTGTTGCTCGATGAAAATAGTGGTATGAGACATATAAATTCAAAGGGGATGAGAAGAATCAAGTCTTGTGCGCTTGGCTGACCTAAACCTGAATGTAACCGCTGAAACAAAGACTATGGAACCTTTCTCGCCCATCCGCAGGTCCTTACTCTGGATAATGACAATGCATTCCGTAGCAAAGTGCAGAGGGGCGGGTAGGAATTGAGGACGGTGTACAAAAGGAAGATGAGACGACGAGAAGTTGAGGCACTTGCACACGAGAGCACATCCTCCCTGGTAGAATCATTGACGCCTTGCTCCTCCATTCGGTTAATCTCAGGAACTGTTCTCCTCGTCCTTTCTACTTCACTAAGCTTAAACACTTGATGAAGAGGGAGTTGAATACAACGGAATGAAAAATATTAAAGCCAACAATCTTTGAAGACACTTTGTATAAAAATTAAATTTACTTGAACAGTACATTATTTTGTACTTGTTAAAATAAAGTGTACTTGGTAAATAATTTTATATACTTACCCCAAGAATATTTCGTTTAGTTGAAATTTTGTGTAGCAAACATGGCAAAGTGAAAAGAGAATGACAATAGACGAGCATTTCCGATGGAATCGCCCTGAATCGTCATCCTCTCAGTCAATGTAAAAGACAGAAATATGTGAAGAGAAGAATAAACTGAAGTTGGGCTGCAAGTGACACCGAGGGGTCGCGCAACTAGATTCTCTTACATCCACAATGTTTGCAAAACACTCTTGGTCGGTGGAAGACTAGACAATGAACAAAGAGTGACAGCTTGAGAAGGAGGGTTCAAATAGAGACAAAGAAGAAGATTAAGGAATAAGCGTATCAAAAAAGAAGAGAAAGACAATTTTTGTTAGGGTGAAAAAATACTTTTTCTTTATTTTTTGCTTTCAGCTCTTCACATCAACCCTTCTTTTTCTATTTTTTTCTGTCATTCTTTCCTCGGTTCCATTTTTTCTCGTTCGGCTTGTTCAAGCATTCACAATCCCGACGCTTATATACATATATTCTGTCAAGCCGCCCCATCTGTACTGAATATCTCTCACTCGAGTCAGCAAGACAAGCATCCCTTCCAGTGTTTTATTTCTCGCCACCCTGTCATTCTGCTGCCACAAGTCCATTTTACGCTGTGGCCATTGTATATTTATCACGTTTGTCTGTTGTCACTATATAGATTTATAAAAATATTCTTGACGTGAAACAAAAATATTTTCGCCTCTAATAAAAAAGAATAGCCTCAATGTATATAAATTCCTTTTAAAAACCCCTTTATTTGTAAAAACAACTCATAATCCATTTTATATTTTGATTCCTTTTTAAAATAAAAAATGTAAGTACTTGCAAAAGAAGGAAAAACTTTTCATTTCCATCCTTCAGCTTTTAATTCTTTTGTTAATCTACAACCAATTTTTTTTCTCTCTGTCATGGACAGTCCCATGTCCTCGACTTTTTATACCCTCACTTGACAATAATTCTTTTTTTGTCGTCGCTCTCATCTTCCCTTCCAATGGGGACTAGTTTTTTGTTCTTCTATTTACGGTCGATCCAGCAGACTATCTATTTATCCATCAATCTGTCGGGGCTTGCGTGCCCGCCCTTTGGGGAATTACGTAGGGGATGCAAGACCATGACTGACTGACCACAACGACACCACCGTTCTCAACCCTTTCTCAAAACAGCCCCTTACAAGACTATACCTAAACGGAACGTAGACTTACTATAAAAATGTGTCTTGTTTGAATTTTTTTTTTGTTTTTTGTCAATGCACCCTCATTCTTTAAATCATCCCAACTTCACGAATCAACTCAATAAATTAATTTTGTTAAATCAATCTCGCATTTATATGCATTTATTTTGTTCAATACAAGTGTCAATAATATAATGATACGAGAATTAAATTTATTGATAAACTCGCTATGAAAGTTATGCATACATGAATGAGTTTGTTTGTCTCAAGGGGGTGTCTTTGTTACGAGAGTGAATATTTGTCAAACTTTCTATTACGAACAATCGCGAGTTCACATATCGGGTTCGGAATTATATCAAACGAATTTGCTTCATGTCCAGATTGTGAAGCGGTGAATGTAGACGTAGGGGAAAGAGAAAATAGCGGAGGGTGAGATGGTGGTGGACGGTGGGTTACCATCCTCTCAGCTCACTGTGGCAATTTAGCAATCAGCTTTATTAAATTTCACCGTTTCCCAATATGCCAGACTACGGATAACTCAATCTCCGTCGTTTCGACCTACCCCACCTTTCTCTAAAATCGAGGTTGCAACCCTTCGCGATAGAATTCGAAAATTAATTTTTTTTTTTACTCAAGTTAGACAGTCACAGAAATATTGTCAATTGAATATAACAAGTAATTAAGAATAATGAGGAATTCTTTGCTTGTGAAATAAGTTTAAAATGAATATCTATCAACCCCTCTGATTATTGAAAAAAAGTTCTAATTAAATTTTTCATGGCGTCTTTGGTAGTCAATAAATATGAAGAAAAAATAAAAAAAGTTTCTACAAACCCGTTTTAGCAAAAGACCAAACTCGTCAATTTTTCATTTTATTTCTTCTAAGACGCAGCACCCCCTTACTCAGTGAACCAGTATAGATGGCCTGAAGGGTGAGAAGAGGAAAAACTTGGGACAGCTCGTTAGCTTCACTTCCGGCCGTTCCAACCGGTCATTTATCTTTACCGACAGCCTCCTCCCTCCTCTATTCACGCGCGCAAGACTTCCTACCCCTATTTTCTTATATATCCTGCACATCCTATACGTTTACTTCCCATCCTAACTCTTCTCGCATTTTGCTTTAACCAACCTTTAGCGTTTACTTTTTGCGTTCTCCCGTTTGTCTTAACGAGCGCAGTCGTGCAGCACTCGAGAAACAGACAAAAAAAAACAAATCATCCCCCAAAGTTAATCGAAACTTTTCTCAAAAATAAATTGATGTTTTGTCTTGTTATTTATTTATTTTTTCACTCAGCTGATTAATGAAAAATTTGTTGGAACACTATTAACTGATTAAAAGTAAATGTTTGTCAATTTTCAATGTAATTTTACTTGATTTTTTTTTTTTTTTTTTTCATTCATACTTCCTTAGTCTTCATATACGAATTGGCAAGATGTTTCAAAAAGGGGTTACAAACTTTTACAAATAGTAATACTCGACAAAAAATATTTAAAAAATTCTATTTGAACATAAATCCGAAAAGGGTCATAGTTTTCGAAATACAGGGCTAGGATAAACGCACACAGCTCGATAATTTGGTTTAAATATTTCGAAAGCCTTCATCAGCGCAGAATCATATGAGCTTAGGAGAAGGATAGTGAGAGGTGCATGATAGGTAAATTTGAGGGTGAGGAAGTATGTATAATTTAAATCCAGGTATCAATCGCTGCCGGCAAAATACACGTGAACCGTCCGTCCGGAGTGATTTCCCGACGGATAACCAACCCTCCTTCAAACATGCTCTCAACCCTGTTCCATTTCCCATTCTCTTTTTTCAGTTTTCACCTCCAATTTCACTTCAGAAAGAAATTCTTATTATCGATTTCGTCCAAATCTTTTTTTTTTTTCACCTAAACATTGTATTATCTTACAATTAGTTTAAATAAAATATCCAAATAAACTCTAAACAATATCATTCCCTTAAAACGTATGGCTCATTATCATTTTATAACATTTCCAAATCTTCACATTCTATTAATTTGATTCATTCAAATTCTAAATGTTTACATAGATACATTTTATTGATTTCCCTGAATTATAATGATAAAACTTGAACTTTGCTGTAATAAAAAAATAATCGATCTCGTACGTTCTTTTCTGCGTTCCCCTGACCTCCGCCGGAAGCCAAATTGAAACGAAATACATCCGGATGCAATTCTTGGAGGGTTGGATCTCCGGTTTCAGCTTAAGGAATCGTTTCCCAAGGGAAGCCATGGAGAAATAAGTTCAAAAAAATAGCGACGATTGAAGTTGAGGGGGGTGAAAAAGAGTGAATGGTATGTATGTACAATCAGACGGTTTGAAAAAGCTTCAGGAACGAGCCACCACTAAGAAAAAAAAAAAAAAAAAAAGTATGTAAAAAGAGATAGAACCGAGATATTTCCGATTCCGATCTCGGAAAAATGCGAGCGCACGTCAGGGAAAATCAACCCTCTTTTTCTGTAGAACCACCCTCTCTCTATCTTTCCCTTTTTCATTCTATGCTCGTTTAATGCTATCGCGTATGGCACAGGGAAAAACGAGCAAGTGCTCCGGCCTCGGGCTACGAGACGCCTCTGGTGCATCGCCAATCACTTTCTAGTATATACACGATTGTCGTAATTACATTTATGATATTATTTACAGATGCGCTTCTACAATTTTTATACGCATTTATTAAAATACTTATTGATTTATCATAATTCCAATAAATATTAACAGTGGAATTCGCTTATTTTATATTTTATTCCAAAATCTCGAAAGCTTTATCAAATTTTATTAAAATTATCGACAATTAAATTCACCTTTAGTTCGTTTTTCCACAGCATTATTATTTAGATAATAATGTTATTTGCAAACGATTATTTCTGGGCGAACATCAAATAACATTTTCATTTTCAAGTTAATTAAGCAGTACTGCACAATTGAAAATTTATTTAATCGTATATTACAAATACGGAACTAATTGTTAAGGGTGGACAAAAATTTAGTGGTTTATATATTTAATAGTGCAATAAATGGAACAGAGAAGTAAAAGTGGATGCGAGGATTTAATCTCACTACCCTGTGGAATATTACATTTGGTGGAAATGTAAATTCATATTTACGATTGCGCATGCATATAATATAGCGAATATATGTATACATGCAAATATTTGTTTGCATCAGAAGTTTGTCTGTGAATATATTGCATGGCTCGATTATGACTGCGCATGAATGTATTCTTAATATACTGAAAGAGAAATAGTTAAGTGTGTGTTATATGTAACTATTAAGTTGTGAAGCTAATTGCTTCATCACACGATACATGATAATGTCCTTTACAATTTTCTTAAGACTTGCACTGATGATAGTGAACGACTAATATAACGAGACTTTTTCCTTGCTGTCTTCTGTACTAACTGAAGTTATTATTTCCATTTGACCCGAAATGTCCAGTTGAATGCGTTGCCTTAGATAAAATTACACCGCGAATTTATCAATGAAGAAACGTCGAGCGACGCTCTGAGCAAAGTCAAGTGAGTAATGAAGTAAAAACATTACTCTTATTCAAACGTTTTCCCAACTGTTTTTCATACAACAAAAACGATGATTTCTTCTAATTTCCTCTCTTTCTCTTCTTCAGGACATTTTTCTTCTTGTCCTTATTGGAGAATAACAAATCACCTATCTACCATTAAACCATTTTCTCCATGAAATAATAAGTCATAGTTGTTGAATTTATTGGCTTCCATTGCGAACATTTATAACAAATAAAAAAATTTATTGTAATTTTTTATTCTCATAGTTTTCTTCTTTCACTAACCTTCTATTGAAGAATCTCTGAGTGGACAAAATTCCTTCAAAATATAGTCCACCATGTATGTGTTTGCTTCCCTTCTGATGTGTAGGGTCCAAACATCAGAAGGGAAGCCGCAGTTGATGCGTGCCTGGCCAGTACTTCCGGCTCATGAATCATGCATAACAGTACGATGGACACATTTGACCTTCTCTTCCTCACGCCTCCTGCAACATCCACTGAATTCAAATGTACTGATGATCGTGATTCTATTCCGTTTCATCTTCAATCCTTGACAGCATTAAATCTTAATGGATCCATTAGGAATTTCACTCAATATTGCAATAGATTTTGCAGATGGTTTCAAGTCAATGGATTATTCTAACCTCTAAATAGGTATATTCAATTTCAGTTCCTTGCAACAACCATTTTTAATATCATTTCGATATTTTTTATTTAAACAATTCCTGGAGGAATCAAAAAACTATTTCCAAAAATTTAATTGGTATAAATGATTTAGTGAATTTGTGGTGATTATCAGAGTTTTATTAATGATTTAGATTTTGAAGCTGTTGCATGAGGTATCTGTAAATCTTTTGAGATTTTGAATTAAGAAAATTATTGCTTTATAACTGAATCGCGTTGAAGGATCAAAAGAGCCAACCAACGAAGGAGACGTAAGAAGATTTATCAAAGACGTGTCTTGAGGGAGTTGATTCATCTCCCAAACCTTTACTTCAAAAGCAGCTTTTCCCACATATACATCAGATCACGCTTCAAAGTTTGCGCGTAGTTTAGCAACCAACATGCTGGTTCACCAATTACCCAAGTATTATTCACCACAAGAAAAGTGACGAGCATGTGGAGTTTAAATTCAAGTTCTTCGTAAGATTATTTGGCTCACAAGTAAATAGATGTTCTGAAAGGAATATACATTTAGTTCTAAAAACATTGCATGCTGCTTGAATAATTGTACATGATAATTATTTATTTAACTCTTTCAAACATTCATTGATAATGAAACTCTTCATCATTTTCGCTTTCTACTTCTCTAAAAACCAGGAAATTTCGCTGTTAAAGATCTGGATAAGTCATTGAGCATTCGTATACTTCCTTATACTTCATTAGCATATTTCGAAGGAGAAATAAAGTTCCGTACATCATATCAATAGGATAAAAAGGATCGAACACACATTGCGGGTAAATGTGAGACAGAAAAAATGAGGATAAATTTATCGGCAAACAAGACGAATTACTAAACTATACGCCCTCTGCCAACCCCTCATTTTCTGAACAAGGTTTACAGTGTTCGAATGGTGAACAAAAAAGAATAAAAAATAAAGAAAAAAATAATCCCAAAATATATTGAACTTCTTTAAGAATTTTGACTTTCATCCAACTTTTAATATTTATCACTCTCTACATTCTTATATTCACCCTTGATTTATTTTCTATCAAAATAAAATCTTTTTTTTTACATATACATGTTCTCGAATTAAACATTAATAGCTGTGTAATAATTCCCAGCAAAAGTGCATGATTGATGAAGTGAAAACTAAAAAATTATCTCCATTCATTATTTCTACCTTTTAAATTTTTTATTTATTTCCTTTTATTATTATTATTCTTTTTTTTATTTTTTCTTTCATTTTGTCGACGGGTACTAAAATATATTTGGTAACTCCGACGACCGGCTGCGCGAAATGACGACGACGATAAGGGGGTGGTTTGTAATGTTTGTGGGAGACAAGGCAAAATTTTGTAGATAAAGGTGAGGGGAAAAATAAAGCTCAGGCAGTCTAGCGCAGTCTTTTATATTTCTCAGTTTTCATGACCTTTCCACTACTCATATATGTATATATATATATATATAATATGTATGTGTACGACTTTTGGCGGCGGCAAAAGCAACGGTGGCAAAACGCGGTATTAGAGAGGGTGAGAAAACTTTATTTCGCCGCAGTTTGCGGGCAACTTTTCCCGCAGAGATTGCGGGGAGCGTCGAGACTGCGTCAGTATTTGTATATATACATTCTTATGTATATATGTATATACTTATATGTATATATACAAAACTTAAAACGGATGCTCACTGAGAATATATATCGGGTGCACTTCTTTCTTTCCAACCAGCGCGCCACGTATCCTTTACTATATACCTTCACTTATTTTCTTCAACTCCACCCTGATGCGACTTGCGTTATTGCGGTCCGACAGGGATGATGTTTGGCTTGTGGTGGATGAATAAGATAAAAGAAGAAGAAAAAAAAAAAAAAAGGGGTGCAAAGCGAGCGCGAGAAAATGCTCAAGAACAAAAATGCATTGCTACGAAGAAAAAGTTTTACATCATCTCAAGGGGGTTGTATAGTAATGAAAAAAATTATTTTACTTTTTTTTTTCTTTCTATGTTGGCCTGGGAAAGTTAAAAAAAATTTTTTAACTACCGAAAAAATAATAAGAATAAAAATAAATGTTTATTTTATTTATTTTTTTATTTTTTTTTTTATTTTTCATTTTTTTCTTTATTGGTTTTTTATTTTATTTTATATGTTTATGTGGAATTTTTTATTGTGCATAATACAGGGTGCACTTTGTCTGTGAAGAATTGTTTGGTGGAGAAGATTGGGATGAATTATTCTGCTTCGAAACCACTTTATTTATCCCTCTTGTCAATTGACGAAAAATCGTTGGGATAAAAGAAAATAAAAAGCATGGAAATTATATTGTGTAGGAGGGCGAACTTGATTGAGCCTCGCGAGAAAACTGTCTTTGACACTCTCTATCACGAATGAAGGGAAAGAAAGATGGAAGAAAGCATCTCTTCTTTAAAATGCTTATTTGTTTTTTTTTTTTTT